>JARHVA010001555.1:1057500-1657500 GCA_037957365.1 Torreya grandis | reverse complement strand
TAATATAAAACTAAAACTAGTGTAAGTGTGGATAAAATGTTTCTAAAACATGACCCTACTATAATATGAAACTGATAACTAGTATAAGTGCTAATGTGGAGAAATCTAAAAATTGATATAAGTGCCAATGTGGAGGGAATGTTTAAAAAACATGCCCTAGCTATAATTTAGGTATATTTTATACTAAATAAGTGTGGATAACATGTTTCCAAAACATACCCCCATTTAATATGAAATTGTGACAAATATGGAGTTCATGTTTTCAAAACATGCCCCCACTACAATCTAAATATGTGAATCAATGTAGAAGTCATACTTCTATGGCATGCCCCCATTGATATGCCCCCCATTTTGAGGTGAGGGAAATTAAAAACTAGAAATTACCTTAACTTAAAAGGATAAGATAATCATGTAAACTTTGATGTATCATGTAGCATATAGAGGTAACATGTCTAGGTAGATATATCATTAAAGCATGAGGAATATGATCACACCAAGTCCTAAGATGCATGATGTAGATCATGGTAATGTCTATATAATAAGAGTACAATCTCATCAATCAATCAATCACACACACAAGAGCACTCAAAATCAAATCAAAAGATAATGATCTAAGGAGACCTCAAACAAGGGGCATGTTTAAATATTGCACAATTAAGGGACATGACTTAGTCAAATGTCCACACAATTAAGAATGACATATTAAAATTTCAACATATAATAAGCAATGACATATTAAAATGTCAAAGATTCAAACAAAGGCACAAGGCCACAAAAAAATAGAGATTATTCAAATGCTCAAACAAGTAATATAATAACATGGTAATACACTCAAGGAAGTGCATAAATGAAATAATAAGAGACTAACATAAGCATATCATACTAATCCATAGATATATGTGTTATAAAATAATATTAAGTACGTAGCATATCAAGTACATTAAAAAATATATAATCATGGAAAAATACATATGTAGTATATAAACTCAAACATGATAATGTAAAGTGAGCATAGAATGATATAACCTAGATGTATCATGATCATAGATATGGATGCCCCCAACATCTTAGTGATGTGAGTAGAGGGAAAACCCAACATCTAAAAGTGCATATATCATGCATTTATGTATGCCTAAATCATACTCAAAAGATGTGTGAACACAATGTATATATATGAAATATTGATATATCATCTATCAACATGGAACTAACAACATATATTCCAAGGAGCCAATAGAACATGCAAATGTTGAACATATTTTCAAATTTTCAAATTTTTTTTAGTATTTTTGGTATATATGAAAGAAAAAGGCTATCCTATGATCGCATCCAAAGGATGGTCATAGGTATCTCCCCATTGTGAACCTGGTATAATAAATTTGTGATGCTACTAAAGAGTGTGAACTATTCACAATCATAATAGGAGGAATAAATATCATAATGTATTCAATGTAAGCATCTATTTTATTTTTATACAAAGTGAGCTTTAAAATATTATGGGAGAAGAAGTTGGTTATAAAACCAACTAATGGGTAAATAACTCGATCATAACAAAATATTAAATAAATAAACTAATTAGTAAACTTAGGATCATACATGATCCCAAAAAACTCCCCCTTGATCTAAAGAGTTATGAAAGGTCTGGAGAAATGACTCTTAATTCATCAAAAAAACTTTGAAGTAACTATAATTGGTGTACTGTACATCTTGGTATTAACTAAAACTGATGTTGCTCTATATAGAAGCCCACCCTATGAGTTTTGGCATAAAAAATGATAAACAAAATCAAATATTACTCATCCCATGTGATCATTGTACTATATTAGATTAGAACATAATAAAAGCCTATCCAACTACATCGATCCACATAAGGCCCCACCTAAAATCCCATCAAGGTGACCAACCCATAATATGTATAGCATATCTCACTGATGTCCAACAAATGTTGAATACCTTTTATCAACACTAAAGGTTCTATCAACTCCTATCAACTCATATTATCACAAAAAAATGATCAAAGACCAACCAAATGCTATATCTTCTCCCCTTATCAGGTGAGAGGTGAGAGTTATGTGACAAGAGAAATAAAATAAAACAATCATGTCTACTCTAAATCATGAATATTAAAGAGAAAGCCAAAAATGGAACTAAAGCCAAGAACACAAACCAAAAAATTATAATAAAATAGATCCTAATATTGAGCCTAGTAGCTCACACAAGATGATTGAAACATTAATAACTCAAAATAAGCTATTATGTCCATCATGACCATAAACCTCAACCATATAGGATGCCTCCTAGTTAGAGGAAGTGTTAGAACAACTGGAGTTACTAGAGTAACCAAAATATCTACCACTATAATGATCCACATAATTTTCCTCAACTTTATTTTTATGTTGAGAGTGGGGTCATCTAAAAAGACATACATATATAAGATGTCCAATAACACCAAATTTGAAACATTTTGGCTCTTTCTTATTCCAAAGAAATCTAGAAGAAACTGAATCACTAGAAGAACCATAGGATTGAGAGAAATCCAATGGTGTTTTTTGCATTTTTAAGATCCTAGAGAGTGTTAATGAGAATTTCATGGAAACCATCTAGAGCGGTGTGAAGAGTGTCTCAGAGAATGACTCATAGAGTGTCTTGGAGAGTGTTTTAGAGAATGCTTCTAAAACTATGACTATAAATGCCAATAATCTCTATGATGGGATGTTTTGTTTATATAATAATCCTCTTTAATAGGCATATTCTTCTTTTGTACAAATTATCACTCATGTTGAGTCAACAACTCACAAATAGAGTCAAATCTAGAACCAATAAGCTTATCACTAAGTTGTAGCATTATAAAAAAATTGGTGTATGTAGAAATAAAGCCATGTAATGTGATGGAAATCAACATGTCATCATCAATTTTACCCCCCTATATTATAATACACTTGGTTCAAATTTTTCATGTGAGAGAGATATATAGATACATATTCTTCAGTGCTAAGTTTATTATCAAGCAACTACATTAAGAGATTAATCTTGTAATAGGCAGGTTGTTTATCATACAAATCTTTCCATACTTTCCATGTGATAGTTTTAATAGATTCAATATGAATAATCACCTATGTAGAACATGAAGATTTTAATAAAGTAAGAGCATGCTTATTATGTTTTTGATACTCTAGTAATTTTTTAGTGTCAGTGGGTGGTGTAGTATATTTTTTTTAATTTCTCACAAATAGTTAAAAATAAGTGTATTTTCCATGTTCATTGACCATGACTTGTAGTTTTTCAATGTTAATCATCCTTTTATAGAGATTAAGATCATAATTTTTGTCATGGTGCAAAAAAGACAATCAAGTTATAAAAGGGAATGTTATTGGGGTTTCGCCTTTGCCCTCAAAATAACTTCTGATTACAAATATTCTTAAACTTGTAAAAATTGCACTAACTATGCCTTATATCTCTTATTACACCCTTACATCATCCAAAAAAATAATTATAATTCTTTCATCACTTATATAACTCTGATTACTTGAGATAAAAAAAAAATTGATCAAAGTTAAACTTATGACCTCCTCTTAAACACATGACAACCAAAATGTCATTTTCTAATTCCTCTACAAAAAAATTTAGAATATATATTTAAAATATTATAAATAAATTTAGGTCTTATATGTGAGTAAAAATAAAATAACATGTACCAAATATGTTTCACCTAGTTTTACATTGAATGTAAAAATTGCATTTGTTTTTTCTTTACTTTCTCATAAAATGAAATGCACATAGATGTTAGTGGAGCCCATAAATAAAAATAATTTTATTGTGCCAATATTATGGTTTAATAATTATTCCCAACATTTTATATTGAATTCCACATAGAATGGAATTAGATTTGATTATCCTGCTAAACTTATTGTGCTTTGAAGATGTTGTCTAGGTTTATAAAATTGCCATGTCACTTTAGGCATATTTCCACACAAGAAAAAGAAAACTAAATACATTTATCTAACCCTAAATTTGAAAACATAATAGCCATAGTCATTTTCACTCTCACAAACAAGGCCAATCCTAATTTATGATATAGAATAACCATGGATAGAACAGTTATCCCATATCAATTAGGCTTGTATTGTGTTTAGAAAAACAAATGGCATTGTGATAAAGATTCAATTAGCTTTGAAACAAATAATACACAAACTAGAACAATGCTTTCACTAGAAAACTATTTCTTTCTAGCAAGATACTAAACAAATTCCCTCCATATTTCCTCAAATTATTTATTCTTCTCCTCAAGCCAATGTCATACATGTAGAGTGAAGCTTAAAAAGTCACAAATTTATTGGAAAAAAACTTACTGCTTTACTAGAAATTGAATGGCATGCTATAAATAAAATGAATTGATAAATCATGTTGCAATAGACAAAAAAATTAAGGTAAGCTTTGATTGAAAATTTTAAGGCTTTACTCCCACTCTATGAGAAACCAAGTTCTGATACCACTATTCACAATTGAAATAGGAGGAATAAATATCAGAATGTATTCAATGTAAGCATCTATTTTATTTTTTTACAAGGTAATTTTTAAAATATTATGGGAGAAGAAGTTGGTTATAAAACCAACTAATAGGTAAATAACCCAAGAATAACAAAATATTAAATACAAACTAATTAAGAAACTTTGGATCCTACATGATCCCAACATGCACATGCTTAATATTTGGCATTATAGGATTTATTATCCTGTGTGTATGTAAAATAGGATTATGTGGCCATGAAGAAATAATATGAGTAGGGGTTCATGGAACCCATCATTGAGTGGTATATGGTTTATTTGTAATAATAGTAATATGAGTATGTGTAGGTGCTCTAGATATCTAAATATAGTGCATAGTAGATGAGGATTATGAGGAACCCACTATGGATATCTAATGCAATGGTCTCTCAACTACTAACCACCTAGTAAAGGGAATTAATTATTTCTTACCATTTTAATTAGCCTGAGGAGGTGGTATAATTAATTTCTTGGGTATAAATTTCTCTTATTCAAGAACATGTTCAAATAAAATTCTAGAAACTATAATTACCTGACTGGCATGTATGCATTTAACATATCCATGCACTATATAAGGTATTGCTCAAAACATATGTATTTAAGGTCATCCCAATAATATATCAAATACACTTATGGAAGGTATAACTAAGAAGGTAGTAACCACATGTATGGGACCTACCTATAAAGATAAGCCAATCTCACTAAGAACTTGTGACATCACATTAAATGATCTAACTAATCTGGTTGAAATATGTAAATCATCATTTGTATAACATAAATTCATAGGTAATGTCATGGTAAAAACATTCTCACTTTCACCATTTTTAGTCATAACATTGTGTATAGGTTGGTGGTCAAGGTATGCTCAAATGAATAAGGAATGAAGATCTTAGTCATCATCCCTAATCTCATTATCATCAAAATTAATGAAGGGTCTTTTAACCATAGGAGGTTCATGTACACATAGGTACCAATAATCCCATCCAATGGGTGCTCATGATGAGATGGAGGATGGCACGTATTATATACCATTTTCACTTTTGCATCCTTATTTAAATGATCTTACAAAGGATTGTTAAATATTTTTTGCTTGTGGTGGTCACCAAGTTGTGAACCTAATTATTTTGAAAGATCATCAAATTTAATCTTTTGGTCATTGATGAGATCTTGGATCTTATGCTTCAAGGTAAAACATCTATTTTTAGAATGCCCAAGGCCTTGGTGATAGTTATAATAAGTAATCACATCATACCATTTGGGTAGAGGTATACTCATATCAACCTATATATGATGAGCGAGAGATATAAGATGACAATCTAAAATCCATAGCATTAATGAAATGTGAGACTCAATTAAGCATGTAAATTTTCTCCTTGGTACATTGGATAAGACAAGCCAATTACATTGTTATGATACCACATTAACTACAGTAGTTATTTCCTTTTTAGGCTCAAGAGGTTTTAAATTATAACTTGGTTTGATAGTAAACTTGGTATTAGATGTAGATGTAGTTAGTGTGTTTACTACATACTTAAGTTTGTTAAATGAGATAGGTTTCATTTCACAATCATGATCAGCCTGGCATAAATCATCAAAATATTTGAAATTTTTAAGTACAATGAACTTATGTAGAGGGGCAAGTAGAATTTTCTTAAGAATATCTTTAAGCTCTTTATTTACCATAAGATTTGTCATTTTATCCAAAATTATCTTGTACCTCAAGACATACTCATTAATAGTTTCATTGGTTCCTTGTTTGATCTTTGCAATTTAGGCATAGGAAACCTTTTTGATAATGTAAATAGAGAAGTGTGCTAAAAACTAATCCACAAGGGGTTTGAAGGCATTTACTGATTAAGATGGTAAATCATAGAACCACCTTAAATCATATTCTTTTAAGCTCCATGGAAATAATTTGGCCAAAATTTTATCATTTGAGGCATAATCAAGGCATACCGCATCAAAATAGCAAAGATTCTATTCAGGATCACCTTTGATATCATAAAATATGAACTTAGGTACAAAGAAAATAGCTATCAAAGGGTGCAAAAATATCTCTAGTGCAAGAGGATTATACAACACCTCTTATGAATAAATAACATAAGTATATTTCATAAAATTTCATTCAATATTTTTAACCTTAGTTTGGAAAAAATGTATAGTTTAGACAAGAGCTTGCACTTCTTAGTCTTTTAGGTTGGATATCTTATAAGTCACAAAATTAGGTGTACCCATAGGTTAGGTATATATAGGCATTTAAATAAATATTTTAGTTGAAGCATTTACATTTCCCATGTAAGATGTCGCAATAGTAGTTTTAAGGAATAAATTTTGAAATACATATCCTGTGCCCCCATTAGAAGTATGAAGTGGTAATGTGCTCAAGGGTAGGGTTGTTGGTTTATGGGGATCCCAAATCTATAATATCATGATCAATAGATGGACCTAATATTTTTTAGGATTTCATCAAGATCTTCAGGGGTTTGATAAATACACTCATGAAATGATGCAATTGCTTACACTTGCTCATGATCTATTTTCTCATGTTCATCGATTTCATTAGACTCATGGTTTTCATTATTATAATCTTATTTTATGATAACCTCATTAGTATGTTTTTCATTCTTAACTTTTTCATCATGATCCATAGGATTAGGTTCCTCATTGGTTTTAGACATCTTAGGTGGTAGGAGGGGAAGCTTAATGTGTTAAATAGGCAAACCTAAAAATATAGGGCTAAACATAGGTTTCATGCAAAATAATATAATCAATAACTAAAAAATTATAGCAATATGAAACCCTAGCTAGTTGAAAACCCTACGAAATACAAAAAAACTACATGTACATGAATCAAGTTCACCAAATGTTTAACCATAAAATATAGATATGGGGAATCTAATTTTAAAAGGGTAGAGATAGCCTAAGGCATAAGGATGGTATAATATATATAAATCATGCCAATTATTTTTGAAACTTAGATAGAGAATATACTAAATTTATTATGTTAAGATTTTAAAGATAGAAAGTATAACTATGTTAGATACTAAAATGGTAATGAAAACAAGATGTGTAGCTAGTTATGATGTTAATACAGATATATATTTGGAATACTATATCTAAAGCATGCCAATTATTTTTGAAACTTAGATAAAACATATATTGAATTTATTAAGCTAAGATTTTAAAGATAGAAAGTATAACTCGGTTAGATACTAAAAGGATAATGAAAACAAGATGCTTAGCTATTTATGATGTTAATACATATATGTATTTGGAATAGGAAGACATTAGAATGGATCTAGATTATGAAACAATCACTTGATTCTATAAAATGTACCGATGTAGTTGTGGACACTTTTATTGACCTAGGATGGTTGCATCAACATTATTATTTGACTCTACAAAAGGTGTTCAGTATGAAATACCTACTGAAACTAGATGTGGCCACCTAGATGCTTTTGGGTTATATGTCACCTTCACTCTAGTGTATTTAGATATGGGTAATGGATTGTCACTCGTTAAATATCAAAACACTATTTCTTCATCTTCATAGTGGTTGTGTGAAAAATGGGTTATTGGGTACATAGTGTCTATCTACCTCAAAGACCCCTCTATCAATAAGTGTTGTCTACATAGCCAATACTCTAAATAGGGCCTCAAACTTATGTTTTTCTCCCCTATGTGTTTGCTTGTTTTTTAATCATATAATGTGTGATAAGCAAGTATAACAGTGACCTAGCTTGTACCTTAGAAAATATAGCTAGGCTACTCCTTCAATACTTTAGACCTATAAATGTGATGGCCCTATGACTGATATGAAAATAGGATAAAATAGAGAATCTTTTCTTACTTGGGGTCTTGATAGATTTTTTTTGGTAAGTTGCCTTTTGAGTTGATAGGTTTTCCAGATTAGCAATGAAAGAGGGTTGATCCTATATTTATATTAATATTTTTGTAAAACATCCTAAATTGAAGCACTTAAGTTGACCATAGGTATACATTTCATTTATGAATTGGATGAATTTATGAAAATAGACACTTTCTTGGGATAGGACACTTGTATCGACGTATGCATCTAAATAGGATGCAAGTGTTTGGGTAGTTATAATATAGGCACAGGTCTAGAACTTGTTGAGATGGAAGACAAGTAGGTTTATAGCATTTTGGGCAAGATAGAAGGTTTGAAGTCATAAGAATAACATTGATTAAACTAAGAGATAATCAATTAGGCATATAGATAGTGTATGCGAGCCTTTTGGTAGTGGAAAAGGTATAAAATTTGAAGTTACATCAATGATATGTATTTCTCAAGTGTATAATACTAAGGTGTTATATAATTTAGAAATATTGTCTACACCTATTATTATTTAGTTGTTAATAATTTTTCATACATAAGGAAAATGATGTCCATGAATTATTTGTGTAATAGTGATCCACTAGTATGGATACATCATGTGATATAACTTTCAACATTTGATAATGGTAAAATTGATTTAGATGAGGTGCTTCAAACTTAACTCTTTATGACTGATTTTTTATTTGGGAAGTTTAAGGTAGTCCCTCTCAATATGTAGATGTGTATAAATGTCTCTTTGATAAGAGATATATGTTTTCTATATGAGTGTTAGATAGGTAATAGGCTTAGTGTCATGTGCATCTTTTCAAAAAAAATAATAGATAAGACACATAATTTATAACTAACAATTTATACTTGTAGACACCTAAATTTGGCCATTGATAACCTCCAACCATGATTTTGGCCAATTTCCACCCAGAACATGTAATTGGGCCTACACAAAAACATGCTAAATGATGTGAAAGTGACATATTCAAGTGCCAATTTTGGCCAGGGTATCACTAAATGGGGCAATGCAATTTATGGGCTAGCTAACTTTGATCAGTTCATTTTGAGTCAAAATTCCAAATTTGCACCTAGGTGCTCAAGATTGTTCTTTCCTATTAAATCTTCTATAAAAGACACGTACATTTGTTATTTATTAGTGGCAAAATTATAAATGGGGTAATAGATCCAACACATCTGACATTGCCTTCCATTCTAATCTATTCAAATTTTGGACCAATGACAAGACATTCTGATTAATTTGAATGATTTGTGCACAAAGTGCTTAAACATGCTTAAGAGATAATTAACCCAAATCAAGGCCTAATTAAAAATTCCATGGAAACTTGTTGAATAATTCTTTTTAGAAATGAATATTGAATATATGTATCATCATCTAACCTCATTTCTTGGGAAGACATCCCTAGGCCATAAATGCCACAAACATCAAGATTCATGACTCTAATGCCTCATCAATGCCTTCCATGTGTCCTCCATGCCTCATAATTTCCCCTTCTTCCAATGTCATGAAAAGGATAATTAAAAATTTAATTAAAAAAATTAAATTAATCCTTAACCACATATCTCAATCTTGAGATGGATGGTTTAGGTTGATTCTAGACATTTACAAAAATCTATAAGTAAGAGGCCTCACCACATGAATTTTAAGTCTTGATAGTGCAAAGTTATAATGCAGGATTGGTTCCAAAAGCTTCATGAAACTAGTGTTACCATGCCAAATTTATTCCTATCCAAGCCAATCCACAAGCCAAAGGTGTCAAGAAGAGATGGAGGTAGTCAAGCTTCCATCACCAAAGACTTCATGAGCACAAGCTAAGCAAGCCACCATTACAAAGGCATTCGGAACATCCAAGGAAGGTGAAGTAATTATTGTGTTTTCATTCCTTAATTTTTAGTTGTGTTTGTCATTTGATTTTGTTAACTAATCTCTCCCTAGTATTTAGGCCTAGAGATGTTATTCTATTAATGTGCTTATTTCATTTTGTTTGTCATTTTAGAACTAACACCATACTAACCATCCTCTGTTGAGTCAAATTTCTAGATCACATAATGACATGCCTGATGGGACTAGATGCATCTCACACCAAAATAAGATGACTTTACAACTCTAAAATATCTATTTGGACCCTTAAAATGTGTGCAAATTGATTTTCAAACCTTATTTTTCCATTTTTGTTTGCCACAGTTTTACTCAATAACTGATGTCGACAAGTAAGATCGACATTAGTTACCTGGATTAACTAACGTCAATTGGCAAAACCAAAATTGTTTAGATCTTAGTTAGCCAAAGTAACCATCATTAGTCGTCTATAGTTGATGTTGGTCACTATGTTTTTTTCAAAAACATAGACCCAAGAGCTATTTTTCCAAAGTTCATTATTTCAAATCAAAAAGAGCTTCAAAGCTAAAGGATATCCTAACATTTTTACTATAGTACCAAGCTTGATATTTGTTCAAAACATGTTTGAATTATGTTTGCATGCTTAAAAATCAATTAGGAACCTTGTTTTGATTTTTGACAAATAATTTAGATGTTTAAATGAATTTTTTCAAAGTTTGGAACTAAGACCAAGGGGTCAAATGAACACCACCAAATCTTTCATTTTGGGTCTAAAATTGAACACACTTGTCAATTCTTATTTGAAATAACCATTTAGATTAGATTTTATTTGATAAAAAGAGGGATGTTGCATGTATCCTCCTCCATTTTTCCCCTATAGGGAACCCTTGAAATCAAAAGTGCCATTTCTATTGTAAATAGCCTAGTCCAAGGCTTAGAAAGAAATCTAAATCACTCCCCAAAAACTTGTCAAAGTTTGGGTGACCTTGAAAATGACCCTAAAAGTCTTCCATACTTTCATGATTTATTTATTTTTATTCATCTTGGATTATGAAAGGGACTTCATCACCTCTCGTAAGTTCTTTATGGAAGCTTTGACCTAAGGTTTCACCTCCTGGTATTGACTTCATTTGGTTCCTTTAGAGTTGCACACAGGATGTAGTGAAACTTTGGACATTATGCTAAACTGAGTGAATAATAGGATTTAGTGGTTGTAAAAAAGACTAGATTCTTTTGTAACAAGCCAAGTGATACAGACCCAAAATCTATGCTTTTATTTTGAATTGTTTGGCATGAAAGTCATTATGCAATTGATTCCCCTAGATCATTCAAAAACTTGTTAGATCTTAGAAAAAACCCAACCTGCCACGGAAGTATTATTGGTACAAGGTGCACCTCAAGGTCTATGTCATAGTACTATCATTTAAGAGAAGGGGGGTGTATAAAATCTACTATCTAATGCGTATTTACTTTTGGATGAACACTTAAAATCCTCTCAAATGATGTATATTGATGGATTCCAACAATACCAAACAACCTTGTTAGTTTAGGATCTACGAGAGATTAATTAGTTGATCTTGTCCTAGTTTAAAGTCTTTTTTGGATTCAAAACTTGGTGTAAACAAACAATCCAAACCAAACAAAGTCCAAATTTTCCTTTAAACAAAGAGGTGTTATGCTTCCCATGTGAGATCATCAATTTGCATTGTTAAAATTTCATCAAAAGCTTAAGATTCATATCATCCACTTTGGCATATTTATGCTACCCAATTGAGTCTAGACTTTTACAAAATTTGTTTAAGTCCTTCACTTCTAATCTAAATTTGGAATTAAACCTTTATAAGTTCATAGGGCTGATGTGTTAAGTGGGTTCACCATTTACACTAAACATGAGGGAACTTAGGTTTAATTTACAATTTGGATTGAAGGCCATTTAAGACTCAATCATTATCATCACTTGATAAACTTAATCCATTTTATGTTAAACACTTCCACATTGAGTCTATACTCCACAACATTTTGAGTCAAGAAAAATAGTGTTATGCTGTCAAAATTGTGGAAAAATGTCTTTACCTTAGGGAGTCTTTGAAACAAACTTTTTTATCACACCTTTTGGGTAGTATAACATCGTTACACTACCCAAATAATTTTTTTTTTCATAAACCCTCTTGCATAGAGTTCAAATTTGTTCCTACATTTTCAAACCAATTTGAGTGTACTTTTGTGATCCTTTGTCTAAAATACAATTATACCATTCACTTTTATCTAGTTTATTTGTCAAAAGTGTCAGGATCTTGCTCCTCAATTAGAGCACATATGATTACTTCTTGTATTAGCAACTAAACACAGAATTATACCAGAATCAATAAGTAACTAGAAATATGAAACAACACAGGATTTGAGAGACAATACACAATTATATTAAATACTTAGAAGAAAATACAATAAAGAAGATGCCACTTCTTCTTCCACCTCAAAGGTTCGCCACGCCTCAAGACCTTCTTCCCTCTCTCTCTCAATCCCAACAATCAACTCAAATATAGAATTGATGTTCACCTCTCCAACCAGTCAGTAACATGCTGCCAGTACACCAAGTACACAACCGTACTCCAAGTAGATCTCTTGCTCTCTACTGCTACCTGCAAATCACTAGACCTTACTTACCAATGTAGATATCTCTACACCCCTGAAGAACCCTTGTCCTTGCCTCACCAAGTCCTTATGATTCTTTAACCAGTACCCCGGTGGATCAGCTCCTAGACCTTGTAGACCCTGCAACTCTCCCTAATCATACACTCTCAGCACCCCTTTGGAACTAGGAGGAGCTAATCTAGCTCTCTCTAAAAGCTCTATGGCTTTCTAGCACACTTTTACAATACAACCAATGAGTCTCTTAAATAGATCTCATGCAAACAATAATTAGACATTTAATTACAATAATTAGATCCGTAGCTCTTAGTCTAAATTTGACTCTTGACATGCAAACACTTGGTTCGTTAGCTAACTGCCCGTAAAATACTCAGTCCAAACCACACAGGTGACCGACGTCGGTCCCTATTTGCTTGGGGGTGCCGACGTCGGCCGATCTATGACCGACGTCGGTTGCCTTCTGTCTGTACCCTACTGACGTTGGTTGTCCTGACTAATGCCAGTGACTGTAACAATCAACAAACACTCTACAACCTCCCTAACTCCTCCTGTTCACATCTTGGTGAAGCTTTTAGCTCCACAACCTAACAATCTCCCACTTGGAGATAAATAGCTGCACCTATACCTGTATCTATACCTCATCTAATCTATTTCCTGGCTTATATCCCTCTTCAAGCTCAATCCTGAAGACCAACCACCACACAACCTATGATTCTATACCTGTCATTCAAGTAACCTACCATATCTAAACCTACATATCCATGTAATGAAGTCCTTGACCCTGCATAACATGTTAACCTACTACTAATCCCTCTTAAGTACCTGAGAATCTACCTTCCCCGAATTAGCTCCATACTTTCTAACAACTCCCACTGATTGGGAAAACTCAAGCCTACACTAGACCTCATGTGATTTCGAACCCTATTTCAAGCTAAGCTTGAACTGTCCAGCCCTTGGTGTGCTTACCGATTCTGCATCCTACGTAATGAACCTCGCCAACACCTGATTCACATTAGCTCCCACTGGAGACCAAATCTCCATGTCTCTTATGCCAAAGAATTTTGCTGCTCCAAATTCCCCCTGACATACCTCTGAACTAACCTTATCTTTTAGCTCAACAAATCCCTGTATGTACAAAACCTACTAGCAAACCATCCACATAAAGTAACTAGATAATATCACGACTCATCATCCACCTGGTAAGAATAAAACCACAATAGTTACACTGACATTGACTGAAGCCATGCTTAGTCATCCACCTATCAAAACCTGTACCACTGTCCTGCAGCTTCTTCAAGACCATATACCTTGGCCTTCTGTCTCACGTGTCCATCCACTCTCTTCTTTAACTATGGGAATCCATCCGTCTCTCAGTGCTTTCTTCCAGCTGACAACTCTACCAACAAATACATGTTTGGTTCTTCTCCAAGGACTCACACTCCTCATCCATGTCGAGCTCCCACTGTATCTGGATTCTACCTGCATTGCCTCTTCACATCTTCTTGGTTCTTGACCATCAGTAAGCAATATAAAGAAGGTGAACAATGAACATGAGTTTCACTTACCCTTTCTGACCTCGACATGAGTGTTTGAGACTTGTTGACAGCTTGCTGTCCACCCAATATCCGTTCCAGTGACCGATCTCGGCCATCTCCCAGTCTGCTCCCGACCGATGTCGGTTCCCTGCACTGACCCTAATTGCCGACGTCATCTCCCTTACTAATGCTGATATCCTTTCTACCGACATTGATTCCTTCATGATCGACGTCAGTCTTCCTTCTACCGACGTTGATTACTGTCTGATCGACGCCGGTACCTGTGTTCGTCTGTGAGTGATAACTTTTTACCCACGAGCTCTCCATGGATCAAAATCCTATTCAAATCAACATAGCTCTACTCAGAATAACTCAGTTCCCTCACCTGATCTCTGTCTGTCATCTCCTCTATGAACACCAAGGCTTTCCAGTTCTTTAGCTTGTCAAAGACATCTGACTTCCGCTTCAAAACCTGCATTCTCCTTATACATATGTGACTAAGCCTATGAAGCCACATCTCTGCAACAAAAGGTGAATCAGTAATATAAGTAGATAGATAAAGGATACCTAATTTCTTACCACCATCTAATTCAAGTGTATCCATTGTGAGAGTTATAGTGCATCTCTCATCACCCAAATTTCTTGAAGAAATTAGACTCATCTCCAAGACTGGTACCTGCATGACTTCCTTCAACCACTGTGTGTCATCTATCTGTAATTTCAGCTTCACTTCCCCTTCATCAATCATCTGACAAGGCTCTCCAGCTCCTAAATAAATCTCTCCAAAGTATCCAAAGACATACCCATGAAAAGATGCTCTATTTCGAACTGCATGGAAAGAGGCAAAAGAATCTGTGAACCAAGATTCCACTTTATCTAGAACATCCTGTGCAACATCCCCTGTAACATCTGCTCCTCCTTATTGATCTGCAACCAACCAACAATCTTTATTTACCTGCTCTTTCTTTCCATCAATCAGACCATTTGTGCTATTTAGTTTCTCCATTCGTAGCTTACTTCCTTCTACCATTGCTATACTCCCACTCAATCAAAAACCCCTGCGAGTGACCTGTAATCAAAAACACTACCAGATATGAACCACCTATTAGTCAACCCAACCAAAAGCTCTGATACCAACTTGTCAAGATTGGTATCAACCTGGTCCACCTGCTCAACCTGCTCTAATACCAACTTGTCAGGATCTTGCTCCTCAATTAGAGCACATATGACTACTTCTTGTATTAGCAACTAAACATAGAATTATACCAGAATCAATAAGTAACTAGAAATATGAAACAACATAGGATTTGAGAGACAATACACAACTGTATTAAATACTTAGAAAAAAATACAATAAAGAAGATGCCACTTCTTATTCCACCTCAAAGGTTTTCCACACCTCAAGACCTTCTTCCCTCTCTCTCTCGGTCCCAACAATCAACTCAAATATAGAATTGATGTTCACCTCTCCAACCAGTCAGTAACACACTGCCAGTACACCAAGTACACAACTGTACTCCAAGTAGATCTCCTACTCTCTGCTGCTACCTGCAAATCACTAGACCTTACTTACCAATGTAGATATCTCTACACCCCTGAAGAACCCTTGTCCTTGCCTCACCAAGTCCTTATGATTCTTCAACCAGTACCCTAGTGGATCAGCTCCTAGACCTTGCAGACCCTGCAACTCTCCTTGATCATACACTCTCAGCACCCCTTTGGAACTAGGAGGAGCTAATCTAGCTCTCTCTAAAAGCTCTATGGCTTTCTAGCACACTTTTACAATACAACCAATGAGTCTCTTAAAGAGATCTCATGCAAACAATAATTAGACACCTAATTACAATAATTAGATCCGCAGCTCTTAGTCTGAATTTGACTCTTGACATGCAAACACTTGGTTCGTTAGCTAACTGCCCATAAAATACTCAGTCTAAACCACACAGGTGACCGACATTGGTCCCTATTTGCCTGGGGGTGCCGACGTCGGCTGATATATGACCGATGTCAGTTGCCTTCTATCTATACCCTACCGATGTCAGTTGTCCTGACTGACGACGGTGACTGTAACAATCAACAAACACTCTGCAACCTCCCTAACTCCTCCTGTTCGCATCTTAGTGAAGCTTTTAGCTCCACAACCTAACAAAAATAACCAAGTTTTATACCATTATTTATGAGAAAATAAACTAATTATAAAGTGCTTTTTGTTTCATACCTTATACCTAGTTAATCAAGTTCATGTCCAAGAGTCAAATGCCTAGTGTTTGTTAGAAGTGTTTCAAATCTGTTAGATTAAAACTTTCATCTATTTTCAAAGTCTAGATTTTGATGCCATTTGGCCAAGAGTCCTAGCACATGCCTTGTTTAATCCTAGATTTTGACATCGCATTTGACCAGAAGACCTAACAAATTTTAAATTCTTAGATTAGACTAGTTTGAAACACTTCGACCTTAGAGTTTGGCATTTTGATTTTTGTTCCATTTACTTGCTTATCTTTATGTGAACAGTTAAATGTTAAATATTTTACTCTAGTTTGCTGCTTCACAAATCTTTACATAAACCTTTTGATCCTTTTGACAAATATTGACCAAGTTAAAGGCATCATTTGTTTTAGATTCTATCCTTTTTAGAGTTTGTATAAATCTTTGACCTTTTATCATAAAGCATTGACTATGGATCCCAAAATGTATTCCTACACTCATAGTGCACTCATATACAATCCATGGATTAGTAATGTAGTTGCATAGGAATAAATGGTACAAGACCCCTATGTGAATACTATTTCTTATGAGATGGATTCTTATCCCTCTTATAATACTCAATCAGGGGCACAAATCCAAGATCCATTGGCTAACTATCTAGTTAACACACCACCTTATTCAAAATAGGACTAAGAATAAACTACATAATACCTAGCTATAATACCCATAGTGGATGAGTCAGTTCTTCAATAGTCATATTCTACTAATATGGCTTCCACATATGATCCATTTTTATTTGAGTGACATTTTTTAGAGAATAAATAAGATATTTTGGTTAGATCCATAGAGGTAGGGGCCAAGTTTCTGGTGAACTTCCCTCATGAAAATTTACCAAGTCTAGTAAAAGTGCCCCATAATATCATTTACGATCAATAGGATTCTTCTAAAAATCCTATGGATCTATTCCAAAAAATGTATCAAGACCCTAATATATCTAATCAAGGAAAAAACATCATGGAAGATCACTTTAACCAAATGTAGACAACATATTAAACCTACCTAAATTTAGCACATGATTTCAATCAGATGAACATGGTAAGTAAGCCTCTGATTAACCTAGTACCTTCAACAAGAGTGTTGATAGAGTTAACTGGACCAGAGAATCCAAGTTTTGACCCATTTTTATAAACTACTTCAATAGATAACTTGATGCATATTCCCATTATTGAAGAAGTGTCTTTGACCTCTACACTAAATAGTGAGCCAAACGTAGTGGACAATGTGTAAACAACATCCAATCTTGATCAAAGTGGTATTAATACATAAATAAATAGCCAAAAAAATGTGCCTATAGTTAATCCTATGAGTAGATCATTATACCAAGGAATAGGATTTTCTACACCCCAACCTCAACCAACTACTTCCTCAAGTGTACAACATACGGGATTAGGTAATCAAACAATGACCAATGCCATGCATCAATGATAGAATGTGATGAATCCTACTCCTCCTCAACAAGTAATGAGTAGTATTCCAAAAAATTAGACACAATCTAATGTGTCAATACAATAGAGGACAAATACATTGCCACCTCAATCAACGCCAACTAATATTCCACCTCACTAGGTAATGATGAACATACCTTTTCAATCATAGACTAATATGTTGATTCAAAACCAAGCAATGACTATTCAATAAAATATAAATATTGATCAGTGATAGATGTTAAATCTGCAACCTACTTTCACTTCCTCATAGGGATTTATGCAATAAGGAGGTACCCATATTTCTCAAGTACCTACTAGACAACCATTGGTTCAAAATGTGCCATAAATTTAGAGATAAAGTCATGGTCCACAAGTTTCCACTCAATAACAAGGTTAGATTAGTTGACATCATGTCACTTTTCAACCATAGTAATCATAGTTTAGCTATATCCCTCTATCCTAACCATAAAATCCTCCAATTCAAACCTTTATTGCCAACCCAAACCAAAATACCATGCAACCAAATGTGTAATTCTAAGTACATCCCAATCTATGTATGCATGTTTTTGGTCCATTCCCCAACCTAGCTAATATACCCCAACAGGTATCTCCATCATACCCTGGTTAAAGTGTCCAACTTGTGACCTCCCAACCATCTACCCAAACCAATTTTCTCCCTCAAACCAATGTCCCTTCTAGTTTCCTATCCCAAGAATTACAATAGATGAAGGATGAAATTGCTATAATTTAGGTTGGGAAGTAGACTAAAAGTTCAAATTGGATGATGTGTGTTCCTATCCATTCAACATGGATTATTTATAGGTACCATTTCCTCCAAGATATAAACTACTGAGATTTAACAAATACAAAGGTAAAGGTGACCCTAAGGCTCATTTGACCGAATTCTTTGTCACATGTCAACTAGTGGCATATAGTGACATATAACTTTTATTGTTGTTTCCAAGGAGATTGGTTGGACAAGCCTTGGAGTGATTTTTGAAGTTTCCCAAGAATTTAGTAATGAATTTTTATGATATTTATAATAAATTTGTGCATCACTTTTCCTATAATCTTGAGCATGAGATTTCATTAGTGGACCTAACAAAAGCAAAGCAAAATCTAGTGAGAGTTTTGCAAGTTATTTATAGTGATGGAGAGACCTTTTAAGCCATTTCACCCATAGTTTACTAGATAAACAATTAGCCACTATGTTTACTAAAAATTTTCATAGTGAGATTACTTACCATTTGGAACTACAATGTGCACATACTTTCAAACAGATCATTGATAAAGGTTTGTTGATCGAGCAGGTGCTCATCAATAAAGGAGTCATAACACTTAATTTTACCAATTAGGGAAATGATCAACAACAACATCTTGTTGAATCACAAACATCACAACTGGCACAAGCCAATAACCAAGAAATACTAAAGCAATTCAATCGTAATAAGAATGTTGTGGGAAATGGAGTAACCAAATCTCATCATGTCCAAACTATGAAAACATAATCTACACCATCTTTTCAGTTTACTCCTACCCAACAACCTCTCCAACCAATATCGTAAGCACAATAACCAAAATAAAAAATACATTAGCCTTTACCATTACAAACCCCTCCTCCTAAGAGAACCATACCTGTACGTCATGTCTTTAATGACTTAAAAAAACCTATTGAATATATATTTTTTAAGCTTGTTATCGCTAATTTGATTAGTTAGCATATACCAAATTAGTATCCATAAGGCATTCCTTATCCCAATTGGTACTATGAAAATGAATTATGTGGCTATCATTGCATCAATGAGCATAATCTATTAAGATGTGTCCAAATCAAGCATTTAATTGAAAATATGTTGGAGAATGGGGAAATAACATTAGATAATGGTGCTTCCACTTCCAATCAAACTCTTGGGATTTATAAAAACCCCTTTTCTTGACATAACAATCAATAATAACAAAATAATAAAAAATAACAACAACATCCAGTGTAACAACAAAATTAATAGTATCAAAATCAAAGGCTGAACCAGCAAAATCAACAAAATTAGTAGCAAAACCCACAATGACAGAATAATGGACAAAACCAAGGTCAAAATGGTAACAAACAATAAACCTACCATATATTTTCACATGATTACAATAGGGTTATAGTTCATATTGTAGGGGGTAACATTAATACCATCTCCATTAATCCTAAACCAAACACGAATCAGCCTATACCATTGCTAAATAGCAATATTCAGCCAAATCACATGGATAATCCTTCTTTAACCTAGGAGTGCATATAGGAAAACTAGAAAACTAAGACTTCCCCTTTTGGATCTTATAATGAAAACTCATTCTTGCCATGTAACCACATGTAAATGCACCAACAACTGAGACTTGTCATGTCTGGTCCCCCACCATCTCCAACATTGGTTAGCAATAATGGTCCAGTATTTAATATTGATTATGAAATCACAACTCAGAGGTCAAAGATTACTATCCAAAGCCCACAACCATCTACCACTTTTCCTATCATCTAACAAACCATTTAGCCTCGGAATAAACCATTCACTACTGACCAAGATAAGAATTTTGATATTATGGAACAATTGCAAAGGACACAAACACAAATTTCTATTTTAGATTTTCTATGAATGTCAATAATCCACAAAAACATCTTGAATGTTTTTTTGACCCAATCCACTATTGCTAGTGACATATCCCTTGATAAATTTCAAGATTTGGTTAGACACCTAGCTCTAACCCAACAAGTCACATTCAACCAAAACAATATGTCTTCCCTTGGCCTACTCCATAATAATCCATTATACATAAAAGTTTATATAGGATGGAATAAAGTGAAATGTGTCCTTATAGACAATGGATTTGACCTCAATATAGTGTCTCTAAAGCTCATCAATCTTCTTAGATACATAATGATAGATCTCTAGCTAGAAATAATAACTATCAAAGCCTATGATAATTAGGAAAGAGAATCACAAGGCACAATTAGTTTACAAGTTATCATTGGGCCTTTGACCCTTGATACACTTTGACATGTGCTTGATCTTGAGTTATCATATAAAATGCTTTTAGGCAGGCCTTGATTACATGAGATTTGTGTAGTCCCGTCAATGCTGCACCAATGTATCAAGTTTTCTCACTCAGGGATGGAAGTGAATATTTCAAGAGATTGACAACTATATGAACACTACAAGAATCTTTAAGATGAATTTCAAAGCTATAATTATTAGTATGACATGAATCCAAGTTCCAAATAGGATAAAATAAAGGCTATACTTATTGATCCTTCAGTAGATAATTGCATTGATCCTAATACCTTGGATTCCCTTTCCCACATGCCACCTCCTAAAGCTTCCAATCATTTTACCATTTTAGATAATGGACTAGGAGAGTATGTGACCCGTGATACATTTCATATTACCAATCTTCCTCAAAATTTGAAAACCTTTGGGTGACCTAAAGTCACCCCACATATGCATTGACAACAAAAGAACAAAGATAAATGACTTTTCACATTTGTATTAGCATCTGGCTTAGAACCTAACCCTCTTGAAGGGGATGAATCATGGTTATATAATGATAACAAAGCAAATTGTTATAAAAGTGTAAAGTATCATATTCCCAATAGGATCATGGAGTGTCACAAATATTAAGGAAGAGGCCTTAAACTAAATCAACAAGGAACTATTGATCCAATTTCCATGACTAAGTATGAAAGACCTTATGGACTTGGATTTACCTGGGGGTGACCCCACATATCTTATTCTAACTCTATCACTAGTGACTAGTGATGATGATGCTGATAGCAAAGTAGAGTCTGATCATAACCTCACCTTTAATGACCTAGCTAAAACTAATCTGTTTGATAACAATGCCATTTATACCCTTACCCTAGACATTCATCACAACCCTTTGCCATTATATTATCCCCAATTTATAGATTGGGACCAACAAGAATCTAGTCTACCAGTTGATGAGTTATATAATTATGAGGCTTTCTATGATTTCTTAGGCCTTATTGACAATGTTTCATTGGGAGATCACAAATCAAGATTCTCAATCACATTGGATCTTGTAGCCTATTTTGAAGAGTGAGTGAACACCCTTAACCAAAAACAAATAAATAAAAAAATTATTTCTCAAAGTGAAGACCTCTTTGAGGTGTTTTTTGACTAAGGAAAAAGTAAAGATAAAGGCCAATCTAGTGGTGAAAACTTGTTTTAAGTGCTATTAGATGGGGGTGTTCATTTTTTTTTGAATTTAGACTAGGAGACCACCAATGATGAACTTGATTATGGATCCAAGTTTAGATTTGAGAAACAAGAATTATTTGATCAAATTCTTCAAGAATTTTTGACTATTTTTATCACATGGCCATATCTCCCATTAGGGGAATCAAATTCATCATGCCTAGGAGAAATTGAAGAGCAAGTCCTAACGAAAGACCCTGATATAATCCAATAGTTCAATTCATTACCTACTATCCAAAAAGATGGTTCAACCCTTCTAGTCAAATATATAATAGAGGTAAACATCAGGATTCCATTAGACCTAAAATGGATAAAATTAGGTGTGTCCCTCACTAAGGAAGAACATGACATCTTTACAGCTCTGTTGAGAGAATTTGTAGATATCTTTGCATGGGCTTATTCTGACATGCCAAGTTTAGACCTCACCTTAATTCTACGTCACCTTGTGGTTAATCTTGATGTCAAACTGGTAAAACAAAATTTATGTAAGACACATCCTCGCATTGTTGTATTGGTAAAGAAAGAGTTAGAAAAACTCTTAGAATCAAGATGTATATGATCTTTTGACTACTTATAATGGATCTCTAATGTGGTACCTATTAGTAAAAAGCTTGAAGGGATCAAAATTTGTATTTATTTTTGAGACATCAATAAATATTGTCCTAAAGATGATTTTACCTTGCCTAATATCAACATGATCATCGAATCCATGGTAGGTTATGAAATGCTTTCACTTATGGATGGCTTTTTAAGATACAACCAGATCAAAATCACACCAAAAGACCAACATAAAATAATGTTCACCACTCCATGGGAAACATTTTGTTATCAGGTGATGCCATTTGGCCTTAAGAATGCTAGAGCTACATATTATATGGCCATGACTATCATATTTAATGATATGATGCATGATATTATTGAAGACTATGTTGATGACATATTGGGAAAATCCAAAACCAAGGTTGACCATCTAGCAGTACTACATAAGATATTTTAAAAATTATGGGAGTATAAAGTCAAACTCAATCTAAATAAATGTGTCTTCGATGTAACTTTAGTTAAATTAATTGGCTTCATCGTGTCTTTTAGAGGTATTAAAGTTGATTTGGCTAAAGTACATGATATAATCGAGATGTTACCACCAACCAATTTAAAGCAACTCCATAGTTTACAGGGTAAGATCCAGTCAATTTGATGCTTCATCTCTCAGTTAGTAGACAGGTGCCATCCATTTACACCCCTTTTGAAGAAAGGAGATGCATTTCACTAGGATGATCACTACCAAACAACTTTTTAACAACTCAAAAACTATCTTGTTAATCCACCTATTTTATTACCTCCTATGCCAGGAAAACCATTCTTGTTATACCTATCAGCTACCGATCATGCCCTAGGGGCATGCTTGGCTCAATATGATGACAATAACAAGGATCATGTTGTATATTACCTAAGTTATACCTTGGTTACATATGAACATAACTATGCACTTATTGAGAAAGCTTGTCTAGCCATGATTGTTGTAGCTCAAAAAGTACGTTATTACATGTTGAATAATAAAACCATGGTCATGTTAAAAGTAGATCTACTCAGGTTTCTACTATCTAAAAAAACTTTTCAAGGTAGAATGGCTAAATGGATCATGCTTCATAGTGAGTTTGACATAGAGTATGTCAATCAGAAGGCAATCAAGGGATAAGTTCTTGTAGATCAACTTGTTGAATCACCTCTCATGGACACACAACCATTCACATTTTAAATTTCTTGATGAATCCATCATGACCATCATTGACACACCTCTTGAGGTGCATCCCTAGAAGTTTTATTTTGATGGTTCATTCACTACACATAGATCAAGGGTAGGCCTATTGTTTATTACACCATAGGGGGATCTAATCCCTAAATCATTTAGAATCATCTTTCCTTGTATAAACAACATGGCTGAGTATGAAGCACTTGTTGTAGGACTTTGACAAGTAGTGCATTGGAATATATCTCATCTCCAAGTTTATGGTGATTCTTAGTTAATCATCAATTAGGTTACAGATCATTTTCAGACCAAAGATGACAAGCTAATTCCAAATAAAGCCATGGTCGACACTCTTAAACAACAAATTACCAACATTTAGTTTGAGCACATACCAAGGGATAGTAACATAACTATAGATTCCATGGCTACTATTGGCTCTCTAATTTTAAAAATAGATAAAACTAGAGATTATCAATTCCTCATCAAGAATTTGTTAGCACCAACTCATGAACCTTCAACCATTGCAATGATTTGTGATATTGTTGGTCCTAATTCTATCTAGTACTCAGACCTTTAAAACTACCTTCATGACCAAGTTCTACCACCTAACCTCTCTCAAAAATAAACCAAAACCTTCATTCATCATTTTGCTCATTATACTATACTTGGATCCACCCTTTACCATCATAGTTTTGATGGAACTCTAATTTGTTGTTTAAATTTAGTAGAGTCTATGCTAGCATTATGAGAAGTTCACGAAGTAGTATGTGGAGCCCATTCTATTAGGGTAGTCCTATCTAAAAAGCTCTTGCATACTAGTTACTATTATCCCAAAATGGATTTGGATTCCACTGCATATGTAAAAAAGTGTGACAAATGTCAATGGCATGCTAATCTGATTCATGCCCCAACAAAAACCCTAAAATCAATGATGACACCATGGCCATTTTCTACATGGGGACTTGACCTCATTGGGAAGATTAACCCCACTTCATCTGATGGCCATAAACATATCTTTATTTCCACTAAATATTTCACTAAGTGGGTTGAAGCTATGCCCTCACTTATTGATTGGAAAGCAAATTTCTAAATTCATCTTCAACCTTCTCATTTGTCACTATAGTATCCCTTTTGAAATTATATCTGATAATGGAGGATCATTCAAGAACAAGGATGTAGATCATCTATGTACTAAATATAACATCATGCAATATTTTTCTACAACATATTACCCTCAAGGTAATGGCTAAGCTGAGGCATCTAACAGAACCATTGTTAATATTCTCAAAAAAATTATTAATAATACTAGTCGTGATTGACACCTTCAAATATGCCTTGCCCTTTGGACATATTGTACCAATCATCATACCCCCATAGGAGCCACTCTATACTCACTTGTTTATGGTACTAAATCCATCTTTCCCATTGAGGTTGAATTGATTTCACTACACATCTCTTTCAAGCATGTCCTAGATGATCATGACTATCAAGTAACTCACCTGTAAGAGCTAGACCTGCTTGATGAGAAATGCATAGTTGTGCTCAATAATCTTCAAGCATATTAGAACCGACTCAAAGGCCACTATAATCAGCATGTTAAGTATATAAAATTTGAACTTGGTGATCTTGTTATTAAATAAAATCAAAATAATACCATGACTGAGAAGAAACATAAAGAAAAACTCAAACCAAACTAGATAAGACCTTTCATCATTACTGTAGATTATGGATCAAGAGCATATAGACTTGCCACATCAGATGGAGATGAACATCTAAAGCCATTGAATATTATTCATCTCAAGTGGTACTATGCTTGAGTACTAAGGTGTATTGTCTATAAGGACCATTTTAGGTATGCCATTTTATCACTATTCTTCTTTGTAAAAATACCATCCTTATCCATCTTCTTCACCATATCCACTTTTTGCTTTTGACCTATCAACCCAGTGTGTTCAAAAAGCATACCCATTTGAACTTGGTTTTATGCCATTCATTATGCATTTTTAGCATCAAGGCATCTGATCAATTTCATCAATTCGTTCAAAAACTTCAAATAGAGATTGTATTTTGGGACAATATGATAGAAGTTTTGGCAATTACATCCTTTGTTTGTTATTCCTTTCATACCACTAGTCTTGCTATTAATTATAACTACCTTTGGGCAAGTTATTACCTTTGATCTATGCCATTATGTCCTAGTTATAACCACCTATGGGAAAACTAGGGGAAACATTAAGTCTTGACATAAAAACTTATCACTTCCTATGTCGTATTATGCCTTTTTACCAACTATGCCTATTTTGTTTGAATTGACTACTACACTAGTTGAATTCCTCCATTGTAAGGGTAGAACTATAGTGACTTGAGGTCCTACTCTAGGACTATGTAGGTAGTGATCAATATTTGTTGAGGTTAGCTTATTCATCCTTTTCCTCATGCTCTCATAATGTTATGAGTAACCTAAGCCATGCTCTCACCATTTTGTGAGTAACCTAAGTATGAATGCTCTCACCATTTTGTGAGCAACTTTAGTTTAAATGTGATCACCATTTTGCAAGCAACTTTAGTATCAACGCTCTCACTAGTTTATGAGCTTAAACCATTTAGTGTCTCATCATTCTTGATTGGGTTGAGATACTTCAAAAAATTCTAAAAACATTTGATAAATTGTTAGAAAAGAATAAAAACATTGACCACTTCTTTACCTTAAGGATTTTGGGAACCCTTACTAAGTTACAAGCAAATCACTTATCATTTAGTTTCCCCATCCTTATTGGCCTTTTTCTCTCATGAAATTGTCATTTTTCAAGACCATTCCTCTTCTTCTATCACATCCGTTCTTTTTATTTTCACCAGTTGATGGGTGTCATTATTCCCTTCATTTAATCAACTTTCTATTGATGTCATATTCAACCAGGGCTGTGTCTAAAGCTATATGCAACAAGAATAATCATAGAGATTTAGTAATTGATTATAGGTATTTGTATTTTGTTTCTTTTTGCTTTGGGGGATTTTTAATGTCTTAAGGACTTCTTGTTTAAAACCTTTATTGGAATCAAACTATAAAAATCTGATGGAAGTAAACACATGTTGCAAAAATGAAATAGATTGCTGGAAATAAACACACCTTTGAAAAATGAAATAGATTGCTAGAAATAAACACACTTTTACAGAATGAAATAGATTGCTAGAAATAATTGTAAAAAAATGAGAATTTAATCTAAGATGCCTACAGGAACAAATCTACAACAAATTTTAACTTTAAGGAGTTGGAAGCATTTATAAATTTAATAGAGTGACCTATTTGCTTTTATGAAATGAAATATAAATACTGACTAAAAATGAAGATCTTGGTTCTTGGAAGAGTGGGCCCTTGCTTCGCCTAGAAACAGGATTGAACAGTTTAATTCTCTCTCAAAATAGAAATGGCTATTTCATTGATAAAATGTTATGTATTAAAAAAATGTACTAATCTATCCTTGTCTCTCTATTCTTCAATTATTTTTTCTATCTCTTATTCTGAATTCCCATGTCTATATATATATATATATATATATATATAAATTTTGTTGGTATCTTGATGGTTATAACTATTTCATAGATATGATGGAACTGAATCATGCCCAGAATAGATGCTAAATCAAGATGTGGCTAGATGCCCAGCTGTGTGATAAATGCCTTGGATATGCAAGTATATAAATTGGAAGTTTGCTCCTGATTTAATGGGATCATTGGTTTGACAGATCGTTGGCTGTTTGGAATAGATCATCATCAGTTCCATGTTTAATTATGAAAGTTATGGAGCTTATTTTCAGGAGTACCAGAGTTAATTTATATGATTTTGGAGCTAAATATAGAGTTCTAAAACTAAGTCCAAAAATGTGGCTACTTGAAATAGCGTGGTGGGGTTTCGAAACTAAGCTGTATTGATTCCAATGCTTGTAAAAACATGCAATCCACTTCATATTTGTTCTTCAGCCTGATGATGACCTATTTTATTACAAAACTTGAATTTTCCAATACATTTGTTAGGAATTATAGAGCTTTTTAAATTTTAGAATCATAATCAACAAAAGATGGATAATTACATCCTAACTCATCTCAGATCAAAATAACTCATCATGGACTTTCTTTAGACCTTTTATGACGTCTTCTTCCTTGAGGAGACTCAAAATGTGTAGACATAGGTCTCCTCTTAGAAATTCTTCTGATGTTCACCTTTTGCTCAAGCCTAGGTGAATTGTCACTATCAGAGACAGGTATCAATTCTTCTGTAGCTTTCGTAGAAGAAGAAATTTCTTGAGAAGGCATAGTAGGGTCTGCAATTTTAACTTTTCTTCTAGATTTTCTCCTTTTTAGTATCTCCTCTTCCCCTAGTTTTTTATTTTTATTAGTAGTAGTATCAATTTCCAAATGAACTGAAGGGGCAAGAGGAGTTGCTATTTTTCTTCTAGAAATACCAGGGTTCTGCCCAAATTTGCCAAGAAAATTTTCCAACATTTCTTCCCCATTTTTATTTGAAAGGAAATGGTGCTAGCATACTAAATGCACTAACCCATGATGTTTGATTGTTCCTATACCCCAATAATATCTTTGGGTCATTGTGTGGATGGAGTCAAATAGAAACCTTGGAAGGTTTACTATATATTCTAGTTTTTCAGCTCCATATCTAAGGTGTATAAAGATTTTTAGGACTTCTTTTCCTACTATCTCAAATTGTCCATCATAGGTTAAATACTTAAATATCCAAAATGATACTCTGTTAAAGGGTTTGGGCAAGCTGGCCCTTTTAACTCCTTTGATGCTTTTCTTTATATTGTAAATATACTAGGGTTCAACTTCTCCCTCTTTTAACAGGGTTTTAGCCAGGTCTTTTAATGTCCCCTTGATAGGGTTTGGGACATGCACTATTAGTATTCCAGACATCTCATTTATTATATTCACAAAAAAAGAATGAAAACCTTCCTAATCTTTGTCCTTGTTTGCTCTAAATTGATAAAAATTTTCTCTTACCAATTCATCATTATATTTGGGAAGCTTCCTCAAAAACTCCATCCATCCTACCTATTGAAAGATAGTTGATACTTCTTCATCTATAAGGATCTGGGTATCATTTTTTGGTTCTAACTTCTTTTTTACTCCCATGATTCATTATTATTTAATCTTACATAGGTTAGCTAAAGATTGCTTCTCTTATTGGTGGAACTGATGATTTTGGATATGGAACTAGTGGATTCGGTTGCTGATCTGGTGAATTTGGTTGCAAAATTACTGTACTCAATTGCAAAACTTAGTGATTTTAGTTGTAGAACTACTGTATTCAGCATCAAAACTGACAGAGTTAATTCACTATATCTCTTTTGAAATTTTTCTGTAGCTGGCTTTTACTTTGTTGATTCAATAATAAGAATGATTCTTTATGATTATCTGCTAACTCATTCCATCATCAATATCCTTCTCATGATTTTGCAAATTTAACCATGATGTACAATAGATGACTCATCATACTAATCTTTCTAAATCAAGTCTAATCACACATGCAAACTTTCCATCTAACCTTTAACAAGTTAAAAACATAATTACCGTCCTTGATGTACTCCTTCTATCATGATGACTCATCATTCCTAAAAATGGTTAGAAAATAGTTAGGATTCAAAAAAAAGTTTTATTTGAATTATCCATTTATTTAAGAAGATCAACCACTATCACTAGTTTTCAATTGATCTTTGATTTTTTTATTTTTATTTTCTTTTTTTTTAACTTTTTTTTGGAGAAGAGAACGCCATTTACTAGTTTTCATCCTCTTCCCTTTATCCTGTATCTTTTCATCTGATTATTTGATCATTTTTGAAGAACTGGGTTCTTCCATATGATCAAATTCTTTGTTTGCTTCAATCTACTTTAAGAATTCGTCCTTAGTAGGAGGCATCTTACAATGTTTTAGCTTGTGTCCATTGACTAAGAGTATTCTTCTACTGCCATCAATGGGAAGTAACTAGATAGAACCATTGTCAAATATCTGCTCGATCTGATAAGGTCCCAGCCATCTAGTTCTTAATTTGCCTTTGAATTGTTGGTACTTAGAATCAAATAGCAATGCCCAATCTCCTACTTTGAATTGTCTTTCCTTGATATGTGAATCATACCATTGCTTCCTTTGACCTTGGATTATCTCTGTTTCGTGAAGTGCTTCCATTCTAAATTCATCCAATTCATTGATTTGAAGGATTCACTCCTTTTGAGCTACATCCAATTCAATTCCCACCTTAGCTACTGTCCTCAATGTCTGTAGTTCAAAATCAATAGGAAACAAGGGATTTTTCCCATAGACTAACTCATATGGTGAAAACCCTGTTGTGGTTTTCCAAGTTGTATTGTAATCCCAGACAACTTCAGGTAGTATTTTTACCCAATCCCTTTTTTTTGCTTCAACTGTTTTAGTGAGGATGGTTTCCAATTCTCTATTTGTTACTTTGACTTGTCCGTTTGCTTGTGGGTGATAGGGAGATGACTTCCTATGATTGATCTGATAATATATTGTGAAAGCCTAGATCATATTGGACATAAATTTTGGTCCCTAATTTGAAACTAAGCTTCTTGGTGCTCCAAACTTTACCATAATTTTGTGCTAAAGGAAATCATCAACTACTTCTTCAGTGGCATTTGTGAAAGCCTACAATTCTACCCATTTTATTACATAATTAATACACGTAAGAATGTGCTCTTTTCCCTATGAAGGAAGATTAAAGGGTCCAAAAAAATCCAATCAACATCTCTCAAATGGTTCAATCACTACTTGTGGTTGTAGAGGAATTTTATTGGTAACGATTGGCTGTCCCATCCTTTGACACAAATCACACCACATGATATATCTCTTCACATCTTTATACAAAGATGGCTAATAGTAACCAGTGGTAAGTATCTTATGAGATGTTCTTTTCACTGAATAGTGTCCTCCACTTGGTTCATCATGACATGCTCGGAGGATGTCAAAGATTTCATCTTCTCTTACACACCTGCATAAAACCAAATCAGGATCACATTTAAATAGCATTCTATTTAACCATTTGAAATGTACACTGGTTTTGATTAACTTCTTTATTTATTTTTTAGTGAAAGGAGGAAACTTCCATGTTGCAAGATAATTTTCTATGTCAGCAAACCATGGTGTATTATCTAAAATAAAAAACAATTGTTCATCTAAAAAGTTGTCCTTGACTGGATCCTGCTCCCCTGTAGAGGTCAGTCTTGACAAGAAATCAGCTACCACATTAGATTTGCTTGGATTATCCACAATGGTAATATCAAATTCTTGTAGAAGTAATAACCATCTAATTATTCTACCTCTAACCACTGGTTTGTTCATTAAATATTTAATTGTTGAGTGATCTATATGTACAAATATTTTGTACCCTGTAATGTAATGTCTAAATTTATTAATTGCATAGATCACAACTAGAAATTATTTTTTAGTGGTAGTGTAATTTCTTTTAGTGGGATTAATATTTTTAATAAGGTATTAAATAACATACATTTTTCCTTCATCTTTCTGTCCCAAAACTGCACCAATTGAGGTATTTGAGGCATCAGTTTGGATGTGAAAAGGTTTCTCCCAATTAGGTCCTTTCAATATTGGGGCAGTTACTAATTTATTTTTAATTTCTTCAAAATCATGTTGACACTATTCATCCCAAAGAAATTCACAGTCCTTGGTAAGCAACTTGAACATGGGGGCATCAATTTTCCTAAAATCCTTAATAAAGTGCCTATAGTATCCAACATGCCCTAAAAATGACTGGATATCTATGGGGATTTGAGGAATAGGCAAGTCTAAAATAATCTTGATTTTGTTTTGGTCAACTTGAATTCTTATTTTTTAAATATGGTGTCCTAATACAATCCCTTCATCAATCATCATCAAACATGTCTCATGACTAAAAGACAAGTGATGTTCTTCACATCTTGTTAATACTCTATCCAAATTTTTCAAGGCATCATCAAATGTATCTCCATGAATAGTAAATTCATCCATATATACCTCTACATAGTCATTTGTTAGGTCTATAAAAATTGCTAATACAGCTCTTTAAAAGGTTGTTGGAGCATTGCATAGTCCAAATGGCAATGCCGTGTAAGTAAAGGTACCCCATGGACAAGTAAATGTATTTTTGTCTTGATCCTCAATAGCAACATATCCACTAAATCCATCTAAGAAGGAAAATTACTATTTACCTAAAAGGTTGTCTAAGACTTGATCTATGAATGGTAAGGGAAAATAATCTCTGAAGGTGGCTTTGTTTAGTTCTCTATAGTCAACACAAATTCTCCATTTTCCATTCTTTTTAGGGATAATTACAAGAGGAGACACCCACTAGATATTTGAGATAGGGTAGATAAATCCTACTTGTAATAGTTTTTCAATTTCTTGTTTGACTATATCCCTTAAGGCTGGATTAATCCTTCTCTCAGGTTGCCTAACTAGTCTAATGTTTTTAGTGTAAATGTGATGGTTGTAGATACTTGGATGAATTCCCTTCATGTCTCTATAGTCCTAAGCAAAAGCTTTAGTATGATCCTTCAAAATATCAAATAGTTTGGCTTCTTCATTATTCTTTAACCAGCTATTAATATTCAAAAAAATTATTGGTTGAATCTCAACATGTTTGGTTCCAGGATATGATGAACTAATTTGTTGAAAGGGTTCCATTAAGGTGTTTAGTGGACAGGCATGTGGTAACAACATACGATATGTAGCAACATCTCCAAAAGTTACTAGAGGTAGAATGCTAGATAAAGGACAACAAGAAGAGTTATGATACTTATCTTGTTGTAGGTCAAACCCCTCGTTACTGCTATTTTATAGAAATTCTTCATCATCTCTTGATATCTATAAAGGTGAAGCTACAGATCTTTCCTCTCCCTAAGAGAAATCTCATTCCTCTGGAGAAAAATTATCTTCATTTTTAGAGAATTGTTGTTGGTGTGGTTTCAGAACTAATTGTGATGGTTCTAGAATAGATTTTTTAGGTTCTATAACTAATCTTGACTGCTCCAATGACAATTGATGTTCATTCAATGAAGGATTAACCATCTCTTCAATTTCTCATGCATGATATTGCAATGTTATCATAGCCAAAGAAGATAGTTTTTTCTCATTAATATCAAGATTATCAACCCATAATTTCACTTGATTATCAATAAAAGGTCATGCAGAGGGATATAATGTAATTTGCTTAGAATTCTTACCATTGGAAATAGTCATATCTCCTGACCTGCAATCAATCAAGGTAGTAACTGTAGCTAACCATGGTCTTCCTAAATTAATGGGATAAGCAAGTGTTTTACCTTTTGGCTATAAGATAAGGAAGTCAACTGGATATTCCCATGATTCCACCATTACTGCCACATCTTCAATAATGTCTTCTAGTTTTGCTACAGATTGATCTGCCATCTGCAATATGGTCGTAGTAGGTTATATGCCTATTAATGGTAATTTTTTCAAAGTGTCCACTATAATACATTGATATCTGCTCCTAAATCAATCAAAATATTATGTATATCCTTATTCCCTATAGAGACAAAAATAACAAGGCCGCCAGGATCTCCATATTTGGAAATTAGGAGTTTGCCTGCTAATAAATCAACAAGTTTCCCATCTACCTAAATAGTCCTAGGGTACTACTTCTTTCTTCCAGGTTTTTTAAAATGTAACAGTTTGATTAACTTTTTCAACTCTCAAATATCCTTAATTGCTTGTAACAATGGTATTTCAATATTCAATCTCCTTAGTTCTTGCTCCAATTTAGATTCCTTAATTTTTATGGCATCTTTAAATCTTTCTAGAAATGGAATCTCAGTAGAATTTCCTTCTGGTTCCTTATCTTTTTCTTTTTCATCTTCCTTAGGTGCAACCGAGCTAGGGGTTTTATATTCTTTTATCATCTCTGTGATTATAATAGGTGGACTGCTAACTATTTTGCCAGATCTAGTTTGAATGTTTTTACAATCCATTATATTTAGATTAACTATTTTTTCTAGTTCTATTTCATATACAGGAGTTGTTTGTTTGTTTCTTGGGTTTGTTACTAGTTGTGTTGGCATTTGTGTTTGGACTATATTTTCAACCTATGGATTTTATGTTGGAGATCCCATTATGGCTTGTTGGTTCTGATTTAGATATGATTTCCCTTGCACATAATTACTAGAACCCCATCTAGGTTGTGGCCAAGCATAAGGATTTCCTTGACCAGCCCAAGGTTGTTGATGTCCTTGAGTATACCAAGATTGACTTACCCAATATTGAGGATGACATGTTGTTTAAGGGGCCTAAGGTGGCTATCCCCAACTTCGTGGTACTATTTGAGCTACCCATGGCATCATCCAAGGATTAGGAGCTGGTCTTGGCATAAACTATCCTTAGCTAGGTTATCTCTGAACAAAATTCAATTCTTCTGTGGTGGATGATGTACTAGTTTATTTAAGATGATTTTTTACGAGTGCAAGAAGAGCAAAAGTGTGATTATCATGTTCTTTAGATTCACAAATAAGACATACTTCTATTTTATCTAAAGGATATTCCCTTATTGCATGCTTCTTCCTGCATCTAGGACAATACATGGCTAATGGTTCAATTTGGGTATTTACTTTAGCTTGTAATCCATCCATGGTGGAGGTTAATTGAACTAATATATCTATTTTAAAGTTTGTCAATTCATCCATTAGTTTGTTCATATTTGGATTCAAATTTTTAACCATTTTTCCTTTTCTAGGTCCACCCCTTGTCCTTGAATAGTTTCTACAAATTTCTATGATTTCATCCATTCTTAATTGAGTAATGTTTCCACCGCCAATTAAATCAAGTGTTTCCCTAGATTCATCATCCAGACCTTTGAGAAAAATGTTTTTACTGAAATATTCTTGAAGTACAAATCCACATCTTTTACTCACAAAGAGGAATCTATCCAAATAATCTTCCATATTTTTATCTTCTTCTTGTTTGATTTTGAAAAATTCTTCCTTTCGATTTCTTCCTCTACAATAATCTTGATATTTGTCTAGGAAGATAGTTTCCATTTGTTCCCAATTAGTAATAGAATTAGATGTTAATCCCATAAACTACCTCATTATTGCATCCTTTAGAGTAGAAAGAAACAACTTGAGTTTTTGATTATATGTCTTGTAATCATAAGTCTGACATAATACTTTAAACTCAAATAAAAATTGGTCAAGATCCTCATATGACATTCCTCTAAATGTGGGAAAGTGTGTAGGTGAGATATTCTTCATAGTGGTTTCATCACTTCTATCTGAATGGGATAGGTAAAGGTTCTTTCAGGTTCTCTTCCAACTTCTTGTGCCATCTCTCTAGTATTTTCTAGTCCCTTCTCCTAGTCAATGTGGTATGTGGTCTACCTTGGGGATGGTGAAAAGTCAGGAGTGGGAGGTTGACTAAATTGAGAATCAAAACTTTCCCTCAATGGATCTTGAGAAATAATCCTCCTCCCTAAGGTTCTACTTGGTTCTGGTGATTGATCCAAAAATTCCAAAGATGGTAATTTTTTTCTTGTCTTGTAGGAGATAATGGTGCCTCCAATTCTTACTCAACATCCTTATTTAAACTAGAGGATGATGAAAATTCTTATTCAGATATTTTGGGGAGAAATATACCCTTGGAGTCTCATGGTCTACTCATAAATTTTGTGATAACTGTTAGGGAAAATTTCTATAATTATTAAATGAATGATTTTTGCTCTTGTTGACACCTAATTAGAAAATTCCAACTAGTGATTTCCTAGCAATGGTGCCAAAAATGATGGGTGTTGATATTCCCTTCATTTAATCAACTTTATATTGATTTCATATTTAACTAGGGTTGTGTCTAAAGCTATATGCAATAAGAATAATTGTAGAGATTTAGTAATTGATTGTAGGTATTTGTATTTTGTTTTTTTTACTTTGGGGGATTTTTAATGTCTTAAGGACTTCTTGGTTAAAACCTTTATTGGAATCAAACTATGAAAATCTGCTAGAAGTAAACACACATTGTAGAAATGAAATAGATTTCTGGAAATAAACACACTTTTGCAAAATAAAATAGATTGCTGGAAATAAACACACTTTTACATAATGAAATAGATTGCTAGAAATAATTGCAAAGAAATGAGAATTTAATCTAAGATGCCTGTAGGAACACATCTACAACAAATTTGGACTTTAAGGAGTTGGAAGCATTTATAAATTTAATAGATTGACCTATTTGCTTTTGTGAAATAAAATATAAATACTGACTAAAAATGAAGATCCTAGTTCTTGGAGGAGTGGGCCCTTACTCTGCCTAGAAACAAGATTGAACAGTTTAATCCTCTCTCAAAACAGAAATGGCTATTTCATTGATAAAATGTTTTGTATTACAAAAATGTACTAATCTATCCTTGTCTCTCTATTCTTCAATTATTTTTTCTATCTCTTATTTTAAATTCCCAGGTATATATATATATATATATATATATATATATATATATATATATATATATATATATATATTCTTGTTGGTATCTTGATTTTTGTAACTATTTCATGGATACGATGGAACTGAATCATGCCCAGAATAGATGCTAAATCAAGACGTGGCTAGATGTCTAGTTGTGTGATAAATGTCTTAGATATGCAAGTATGGAAATCGGAAGTCTGCTCCTGATTTAATGGGATCATTGGTTTGACAGATTACTGGTTGTTTGGAATAGATCGTCATCAGTTCCATGTTTAACTATGAAAGTTTTGGAGCTTATTTGTAGGAGTACCAGAGTTAATTCAGATAATTTCAGAGCTAAATATAGAGTTCCATAGCTAAGTCTAAAAATGTGGCTACTTTAATTAGCGAGGTAGGGTTCTGAAACTAAGCTATATTGATTCCAATGCTTGTAAAAACATGCAACCCGCTTCATATTTGTTCTTCAGCCTGATGATGATCTGTTTTATTACAAAACTTGAATTTTCTAACACACTTGTTAGGAATTATAGAGCTTTTTAAATGTTAGAATCACAATCAATAAAATATGGATAATTACATCCTAACTCATCTTAGATCAAAATAAAAGTTACAAAATACAATCAAACTTAATATAAAGAGAGAGTAAGATGAGGTCATTTATTATATATTTAACAGGCATATCCTAGCCTCATCACCAGTTATCATTTTTCTTCCCATTCCCTGGGAGAACTACATTTGGCTTGAAGTTTTTTCTTGGATATTACATCCATAAAACTATGTAGGTAGCATCCACTTGCCTAGTGCATATGGAGATAGCTTGGCCACCCCTCCCTTTTCTTCTATTCCCCCATTTTGTTTGTTTGTTAATTTGTCACCTATTTTTAGGGGGAGATATTCATAGGGTTTTTATTGCATTGTTTGTTTTTTTGTTTTTGCTTATTTTATTTATTTTTTTGCTTTTAGCACTATTACCTTGATTAATTTTATGTGTGTTCATTGGGTGATTCCTTTCCCACACTTACACTTGAATCCATCCATATTCATATGTTTACATTGTCATCATGATTTCTATCATGGGTGCATTGTTTTCTATTGAGTATTAGATTCTGGGAGTCAGTCCTCATACATATTTTGTCCAAGTCTTTATGGTGTTATACCATAAAGCCTACCATCACATGCTACAACAAATCTCAGCTTCAAGAATTCTATTCAACAATGGTGGCACCTCTTCAACACTGACAACCTAATTCCATCTTAATCATATCCAAATAGAGTAATTAACCATGAAATAATTTCAACCTTTATTAGTTCAAATGAGTATACCCTATTAGTAAGTTGTTCCAATTCATCATTACCCTCTATGTTAAGTTATCATAATCCTTAGCTAAGTTTATTATGTTTTCCATAATTTGGGTCCAATGATTATAACCTCCTTTGGGCAAACCATTATGCACCATCCCATCTACATTTCTCAATGATTATAACTACCTTTGGGAAAATCATTATGTTGTCACCACTTTACTTTTTTTACCCATATAGGGGTATGTTATTCTCTTGTTTGTCTATCCTAATTGGGGCAGCTCTATCTTCTCAATGATTATAACCACCTTTAGGAAAATCATTATGTTATCATACCACATTGCCACTATTAGGGTATAATGTTTATAACCACCTTTGGACAAACCATTATACACCATCCCACTTGTATTCTCAATGATTTTGACTAATTTTTTAGTATAATTATGTTTTCACCCCATCATCTTTTCTTTCTTTAGTTCCCTCATTTTGCTTCTTTCTTTTTGAAGGACTATTTATCGACCTACTTGTGCCAACCATTCCCTCGAAGGGATGTCATACATTTAGTTCATCATTATTACAATTGTAGTCATACAATACCTTTTCATTCTTTGTGAAGATGTTACTATTATTATAGCTAAGAACACCTTCCCAAATAGGGGCAAACTGTAGACACCTAAATCTGGCCGTTAATAACCTCTAACTAGGCTTTTGGCCAATTTCTACCCAAAATATATAATTTGGCCTAAAAACCCAAAAACACACTGAATGATGTGAAACTAACATATTCAAGTTCCAATTTTGGTCAAGGTATCACTAAATGGAGCAATGTAATTGATGGGCCAACTAGCTTTGATCAGTTCATTTCAAGTCAAAATGTTAAATTTACACCTGGGTACTCTAGATTGCTCTTTCTTATCAAATATTCTACACAAGACATGTTCCTTTTTTATTTGTTTTTTGCCACATCCTAAATGGGGTAATGGATTTAATGAAACTAACATTTCCTTCCAATTCTAATTCAATCAAATTTTGTACCAATGATAAGACATTCTAATCAATTTGAGTAATTTGTGCATAAAATGCTTAAACATGCTTAAGAGTTAATTAACCCAAATCAAAGCCTAATTAAAAATTCCATGGAAACTTGTTGAATAATTGCTTTTAGAAATGAATATTAAATATCTACATCATCACATGACCTCATTTCTTGGGAAGACATTCCTAGGCCATAAATGCCATAAATATCAGGATTCATGCCTCATCAATGCCTTCCATGATGCCCTCCATGCCTCTTAATTTCCCCTTCTTCCAATTTCATGATGAGTATAATTACAAATTTATTACAAAAATTGAATTAATCCTCAACCACACATCTCAATCTTGAGATGGATGGTTCAGGTTGATTCTAGACATTTACAAAAATCTATAAATAGGAGGCCTCACCACATGAATTTTATGTCTTGATAGTGCAAAGTTATAATGCAAGATTGGTTCCAAAATCTTCATGAAACTAGTATTACCATGCCAAACTGATTCCAATCCAAGCCATAAGCCAAAGGTGCCAAGGAGAAATGGAGGTAGTCAAGCTTCCATTGCCAAGTACTTCATGAGCACAAGCTGATTAAGCCACCACTACAAAGGAATTTAGAGAATCCAAGGAAGGTGAAGGAATTCTTGTGTTTTCATTCCTTAATTTTTAGTTGTGTTTATCATTTGATTTTGTTAACTAAGCTCTCCCTAGTGTCTAGGCCTAGAGATGTTATGTTATTAGTGTGTTTATTTCATTTTGTTTGTTATTTTGGAACCAAAATTATACTAACCGTCCTCTCTTGAGTCAAATTCCTAGATCACAATACTGATCATGGACTAATATCCAATTCCATATATTCACAAAATAATTTTGTAATAACCATACTAAATTAATAGACAAAATCCAAGATTAGTTTAGCCTTAAATTTGAAATAATTCCATGATATACCATCAAAAGGTGACTTCATTTATGACATGGATATAGTCATTAACTTCCTATTTGGTATTTTTTTATGTCAACAGATTCCACATGTTTGCCTTAGGTCTACTCAAGCATAATCTTAAGGTATATTAGACCCTACCACTTACTAGTTCATTACATAATCAAAACCATAGAGTTATTAGGGTATTAACCCATAATGTATAATATCTCTATGATTTGGGCCTTCCAAACATATTTAATGGTCATCTCTAAGTTCATAGGTTATTAGGATGATGCCACATGGTAACATCCTACTTGCCTGCTAGCTTAGAGGCTTCACACTCTGCATGGTCCTCTCTGAGTCTGTAGGTTATCTAGATGATGCCACATGGAAACATTCCTCTCACCCATTACCTAAAATCGATCAAACATTTGACCATACTGATCTCATTCTCAGGTTAGCAAGATGGTGACATGTCGCTTCCTCTAAACTAGTTGTCAAAGTTATAAAATTGACTAAGGTAAAATCAAAGCAAAAGACCAAAGAGATAAATTAACTAAAGCAAAAGATTAAATAAAACATGGGTCTTTAGGATTTTTGCTTGCATCTTTACTCTGACCTAGTCATGATAAAATATTTGACACCTTCCATCTGATGGCCTAGCCTAATACTTTCATGAACTTTGCTTAGAATGTCCAAACTATTGAAACTTGTGTTCACAATAATTATTTCAATGAGTCACAATAATTATTTTGATGACTAATGGATGAAATTGAAAACTCTACATCTTTATAACTTTTGTTTGGAATAAAATTTATAAATACTTAGATTTATACATGAATTTCATTTGGCTTCACATGTAACCTCTGACTAACTTATATTGAAAGACATGAAGGCAAAAATATTTGTAAAAATATGTTAAGTAAAAGACAACCATTATCAATAAACTTGAGAAAAAATCAAGGGATTCAATCAAACACAAGATTAAAAGTGTCAAATTTGAATTGGATAAGGCATGGAGGAATCCAACCAACTAAGGTGGAAAATCAACTACAAAATGCTAAGGTAAAAAAATACTCAGACATCCATCCAAGCCTCAACCACACCAAAGGATTCATTTATAGTTCTATTGTTATTCCAATAATAATTCATAGTTCAAAATTTTTTCCTACTCAACCATAAACAATACTAATTCAAGTGAAGATTCATAAACAAATAAAAGGGAGAGACATACTCAATCTCATGAACTATTCTTCACAAGAGTTATAAATTAAGTCTTAATGGCTTTAATTAGAAAAACCTTAAAGGCTAAGGGTTCTTCCATTCAAAACCTAATATCTCCCTAAGGTCTATAGCCATCAACCATAACTCAATATAACTCAATTATAATACAAAATTTGAGAGGCCCAAACTAGGAGTTTGCCTTACTAAATTATAAAAAAAGAAGCAAGTTTAAGGAAAATCTTCATCATTTATTTGATGGTTTCCTTCCAACTCTTACACTTAAATGTAATAAAATCAAACCTAAAGGTTGAAATATAAATAGATCTCATTTTATCTCCAAGCTCTAATTAAAATACGTTTATTTTAGTTGGAAATATGATTGTCATTGATGTCAAAAGGGAGATTATTGGCATTATGGATGTCATTGATGCTCAGGGCTGAATATGGTGATTAGAGGATATACAAGGGATCCTATCAGAGGTTAAGGATTATTGGAGTGATTGTGTTCATGAGTGGAATTCATTTGGTTCTTCATATTGATCATCTAGACATTTTGGGTTTATAGAGGAAAATCTAAATAGGTAGTTTATTGATGTCACCATTACCATGTATGGATGAGTTTGGGGGTGTTGGTTATATGGTTATGATCACATGAGTCCCTAGATGTTATGTTCCATATTTTAAGTCATGTGATGAAATATGGTATAATATATGGGGATGCAAAGTTGGATACTCAGACATAATTCACTAAGTTTCTATACTTAGCCAAATTTGCAAAAGGGCTCAAGAAAAGCCAAGTAAACATGTTGATGAGGTCAGCATTCATACACATGAAGATGTTAGGATAAAATTATCATATGGGTTTGTTCATTTTTTCCCTAGTTTCTATGCACTAAATATCAGATCATATTATGTAGCTTGATAAAATATGTGCATGAGAAAATTTGGGCTCCTAGGCATTTTGACATTGTTTTCCCATAGTCAAATTTATAGATGGAAAGAAAAATTTGAGTAGGCATATTTATGATGTCATATCTTCCAAATATGAAGGTTTATGGAGAAGATGAATATATTGATAGAATCCACTATGTGAGAGGATCTTATGTGCTAAATTATAGTTCATGCATTGAAGTGCATCAAAAGTTATGCAAGAATAAAGTTGGCCTTCTAGGCAGTTCTAAGCATATTTAGCTCTATGGTAGAATAATCTAAGTGAGAATATTATGGAAGTATATCTATCAAATGAGAAGGGTTTGATAAGAGATGAGCATATGGTTTTTTTCATGTTGATGCTTCTAGATGAACCATAGGTGCTCTCTAGTGTTTAAAGAACACTTCTCATTTTAGAATCTAAAGATTCAAGGTATGAGTTGCAGGTATTTGGTAATTAAAGTACCTGTGGTGAAAATAGTGGTAAAAAAACACAGACTGTTTCAAACTATTTAATAAATTTTGATGGTTAGCAGCCATCTTGGTTTTAGTGTTGAATATAACAAATAGATCTAGATCCAAATTACTGACTAAGCTAAATGATTATGAAAAATGTTTTATACTAAAGTGAATTGTTAAAAAAAAGAGCAAAAGGAAGTGTAGAGTAAGAAAGAAATAGTGATTGCTAGATCCTGATTGTAAACATATTGACAAAGTTTCTATAATAACCAAGAGTGATCTTTAATAGTATATTAGTGTGAAGTAGCCTAAGCTCACGTCCCACTATAAATTAGGCCTAATTTTAAAGATAAGATGATGATACAAGTAAGAATTTGAATTTACTTTTAGGTTTTGCTCCACATTCAGATATCTAATGCACATCTATGTTTCAGAACAAATAAAGTGAAGTAAACCCAGTTTCATTTCACTAACCTAGCATCATACAAGTTAGCAACCTTGCAATTGATGATCTACTTAGTATTTTTAGAAACTATCCATATTTACACTCCAACAAGCAATTGAGAAAATTTAGCAATTGAAACACATTAAATCAGATAATTCCTATTGAATTCCTTGATCACTTTGTATTAATTGCTTAAAACTATAGTACCAAAAAATAGCTCAAAGTCTTTGTGGGGATGTTGAGGGTGCAGGGCCCTCTCTAGGTATATGTTCTATCTTTGTTTCCTTAACCAAAGCTTTGCCTTTCCCTTTGACATCTTCAAGATTCCCAACCTGGGTTTGTTCTGTTTGTTCTACTTGTTGGGGCTTAGAGGCCTATCCTCTCTATGGTTCTTGATGGGTAATCCTGGATGGACCTGGTAATAAGTGATAATGTAAAGGGTGTAGTTGACATCTTTCTACTGAGAGATTTTTTTCCATGATCAACCTATACTCCAATTTGATTTTGTGAACTTTGGTTCTAGAAATTACTTATTCAAACTTCTTGTCTCTTATATAAATGTCATCACCCACACCTAGCTGATGTCAATACTCAATCTTTGGGACTTTTTTGTCCTAGATGTGGTTGATCATTATGTTATTAGGGTCCCACATCTTGAGGTCATCCAAATAAAAATCAAAGGAATTCCTATGCACCACCATGACCTCTAGCTGCTTCCAATATCTAATTATGACTTTGTTAATATCCAATGGGAAGGGGTGGACTTGAGCTTGCTTCTTCTCTTTGCATGTCTTATCCACACCCTAGATAATTTGAGAGGCAATCTCTTGCTCTGCAAGCCTATTTGGGACATGAATGGTTAATCAATAGGGCTAAGTTAGGATCCCCTCTATCCTTATCACTATGTAATCTGGGTAGAACCATACATCCCCCATAGTTTTTACTTGCTTCTTAATGAGAAGATGGAGTCTTGGCATAGGGATACATGTGATTGCCTCATAAAAGGTTGGGAAAACACCATCACATATAAATTTCATATGGTATCTATATTTGAATATATACAATTTAGAGTAGTGGTGAGAGATTGTGGTCCTACCATTAGGAGACTAGTTCCTTATGCCAGGGAAGGTTACAAAAACCAAGAGTGAATCCAAGAGATAAGACATCATAAAGAATTGCATGAATTCCTTTTTTTAATAGATAAGAATTGTTTGGCTAGGAAATAACTTATTAGGTATCCTATAAGAGGGGTTAACTTCTTTTCTAGCATAAAGTGGACAAAAGATACCCAAATATTTCTCACATAAGTAGTAGAAGGGGCACCAAAGGCTCTGTTTATCTAGTTCATGGCTATTCTAACACCCTCCCTAAATTTGAAAATAGGAATTTTGACATTAAGAGATCTAAAAACATGGTAGCCTTGGATTAACTAAGATGTGAGAATTGAATCCAGGTCTTGAGTGTCAGTCCAATCTCTCAAGGATGGGAGATCGATATGAGATAAGGGAAGCTTGTAGTAGGTCTCAAAGGCCATGGGTGATATATATGCAACCTTTTTTGTGATTCCCTCTTGAATGATCCACTCCCCATCTATTATACAATAAAAAAAATAGGAGCAAGGATGTTGATACAATGCATTACCTCTAGTTTGGCTATTACATGATGGAGGCCTTGCATCTGGATTGTGACTATATCATTATATTTTTGATGCACAGTGGCATTCCTCTTCTCTTCCTAGGATATGTGATATAATTCCTCCATAAGGAAGAATAATTTTGACTAGTTCCTAACTCCATGTATTTTTAGGGATAAAACATCCAACACTGTATCCTCGAAAATCCTCCCTTCATTGTCAAAAGTTAGGTAAAGTTTAACTTCCATCTTCATTTGTTACCTTCCCACTGCCATTGATGAAACTAAATTATATTTACAAGGTCACCAAGGGTTTCAATAGGGCCTTGCTTTAACATTTGGTTGCATTATTCTAATTGCTTTGTGACTAATTAAGCCAATTGGGTCTTCTTTATAGAGGGCTTAGGGTTTTTTTAACGTTAATGGTGAAATCTCCAGGCCTTAACTTTATATGTGCTTTAAATTTGATGGGACCTTCTTTCTCATGCCTTCTATGCTTTCTAGCTTAGGAGATCTTTGATTTTAATCCTCCATGCTTAAATGGAGCCTATGTGGCATGGCCTTGTGCCCTTCATGACAATTTTCATAAATGTTAATTGATGACTAGCCATTGGCTTTCAAAAGGCCTTCTTTATTTTACCCTGATAACCCAAATCTAAGTTATTATTTTCTTATTGGCCCATTGATCTTTAAGTTCATGGTTATGCCACTTAACATCTCAAAAATATATTTTATACTACTTATCCTTGTTAGTTTCCACCCTGACTATGTGTTAGCTATGTGTCAATCTCATGGATCTTTGAAAAGTCATCAGGATCAATGTACCGTTGGATCAAATCTAGTGGTTGAGTGATATTTATTGATCTTTGCAAGGTCTAATCCATTTAACTAAGCACCTTTATTAAGTGGATCCTATCAAATCTTCCTTCACATCTATTAGGCAACCACTTGTCACCTTCATGGCACTTTATGATCCTTTCTTAGCTTTGTTAGTAACTTTGCGCATGCATCGGCCACATGTTGAGCCTGGGAAGCCTTTGAAAATTCTTTAGGATCGATGAACTGTTGGATCAAATCCAATGGGTGAGTGATCACCATTGACCTTTGATGGGCCCATATTAGTAACTACATGCTTTTTAGGGAGTACATTAGCCACGTGTCAAGCTTTTAGGGCCTTTGAAAGGTCTTTGGGCTTGACACACCATCAGATTAAGATCGGTGAGCAAGCAATCATTATCATATCTTTTGAAAGGACTTTGGACTCGACATATCATTGGATCAAATCTAGTGAGCAAGCAATCACCATCAGATCTACAAAGAGCATGGATGATAATCATTAGACCTGAAATAAAAAATTAGGGTAAACCATTAAGGCTAAGGCCAAGACTAAGTGATGAGGCCTTAGTATTAATATTTTAACCTAAGTTAGGTGACCTTTCAAAAGGAATTTATATAATATGACCCATTTAGACCCATGGAAAAATATGTAAGAATAGGAAAAAATAAAGAGGCTTGTGTTATGTTTAAAACATGATGTAGGCTCTTCATTAGTCCTTGTATTGATTTGTTCCCACTGACTTAACTCCCCCAAAATCTGAATTTTAATTCTGAGGGTTTCTTGTTCAGGAACGTTTAGTCTTCCAAAGGAAATTATTAGCAAGGTTAGTTTATAAAACACAATTAAAACTCTCAAAGAATTATCCCTTTTCAGGTTGATGATCTCCAAATTCTAACAAGAATATCCTTATACAAAACTAGACCAGAATGTAGAGGTTATAAAATGTCTACAAGGGTCCCCATTTTTAAAGTGGAAAAAAGGGGATGTTAGTCCCAACAATAATGTCAACTCATAGGAGAAACATAACAATATGTTAGAACCTAAAAACTCTGGTTTAAACCAACACATATGTCCTTTATCTCCTTGGATCCACATATCATTACTTAGGCCAATTTAATGTTTAAATGTGTAGAATTCAAATCCTCAAGCCAAAGCCTAAACATGTTGTGTGTGTGCTTTGATTCCACTTATTGTTTGCCATGAGACTTTAGGAAACAACATCCAGGTTCATATCATTTTGGCCATTGCATTTGAATTTGAGCATATTCAACTACTCTCTTAAGAATAATTGATCTTAATTTAGGGGAGGCTTGGGAAATTCTCTAATTCTAGCTAGACATTCATAGCCCTAATAGATATACCTTTGGATCCACTCATGGCCTTGCTCCACTTCTAGCCATGCATCCATAACCCTCGTGGAGATTGCCTGAATCACCTCTGACTTTACATCTTTTGATTTATCATTAAGTATCCTCTTCTTATTTTTTTTAATAGAGGTTGGGAGCTAGAATAGCTAGGTTTAAGGATTTGGTCAAATGTCTTGGCCTTAGGATACTCTTCTTTATTTGAAACTTTAATCCTAGACAAAGATGTGTTTTAAGTGTATGCATGCTTATGCTTTTAAATTTTGAAATCTCCTTCCACATACATGATCCTTATTACAATAGGGCTTTAGCCTTGGGTAATATTTTGAATTCTTGAGGGCTAACTGATTTATGTATGAATCTTTTGAAAGTTCCTACATTATACATAATACAATATTACAACCTTAGGTACTCTTGTGTAGGATTCATAGTCTCCCTCAAAATTCTTAAACTTTTGAGAAATTATAAACAAATATAATCCATGGGATTGTACTAAAACCAAGGAATAACACCAAGCAGAAAATATGAAACATAAACAAACAAATGAAAAGAAACAAACAAACACAATCAAATAAATATATACAAGCCCAACAAGAAAAAATAAAGCAAGAAGGAAACTAACTAGCCTACCTACTCTAACTCCAATCAATCTTACAGATTTTATTCCATGAAGACCCCTAGTGGAGTAACAACAAAGTAATGCCTGAGATATTGCCCATTAGTGGGTAGAGTAAACTCTTCCCCTTGTAAATATTTGATCTTGAAGGTGTTGTTCCCCAATGTTTTCATGATCTATAATGGGCCAATCAATATGGGTGTGAATTTACCATGTTTCCCTTTGGGTTCAGATGATTTGTCCCATAGGAGGACTAAGTCTCCTTGCCTAAATACTTTGACATTGGATCTTTTGTCAAAACACCTTTGCACTATGGCTTGGTGTCTACTAAAGTTATTAAAAGCCTTTTCTCAATCATCTTCCATTTGGATGATGTCTAATAACCTAAAAGTTGCATGTTCTTGACTTTATTCCATGTATTCTTGCATAAATTTGTATGTGTGTATCTTGAGAGTGATGGGGAGAATGGGCTCTTGTCCATAAACCATTAGAAAAGGAGAAGTCTTCAAATCTTGCTTGATCCTTGTCTTATCATCCCAGAGTACAAACTTGAGTAGTTTGTGCCAAGTCCTGGTTTTGTCTTTTACAGACTTCTTGATGGCTTTCATCAAATTTTTATTTATTGATTCAAAAATACCATTTCCCTAGGGATAGTGATTGGAGGAAAACTTAAGTGTAATACCATGGTAATAATCCCACTCAATCATCTCAATTGAGATGAATGTAGACCCATTATCACATACCATATACACTGAGGTCCCAAATATGGTACATATACTATCCTCCAAGAAATTGATTACCTCTTTTGTTTTGCATTTCTTGGTGGCCATTGCTTCAGTCCATCTAGTGCAATAGTCGATGGCAGTCAAGATGTATTTGTGACCTTTATATGAGTTGGGGTTAATTACTCCAATAAAGTCTAGACCTTATTATGCAAATGGTTTATCAATCATAATTGGTTGTAGAGGCATAGTTTCTTTTGGCTCTTTGGTGCTAAATATTTTACAAGAGTGGCATTCTCTCACATGATTTTGGGCATCCTTGAAGATAGTAGGCCAATAATAACCAACCCTTAGGATATTTTGAGCTATATTCTTTCTAGAGGGGTATATGATACCTAGTTTTTCATGAAAAGTGGCCATTATTTGGGTGGCTTCTTCTTGTGAGACACAACTTAGGTAAATCCCTTCAAAATTCTTCTTGTATAAGATTCCATCCTTGATTAGGTAGTATGTTTCTTTAAGTGTCAAGGCTCTCTTTTTCTCTCTTGATAGACTTGTGGAAAAAACACCATTGATTAACAAATGTATGATTGAATCATACCACTCATTATTTTGGAAACTCTATTAATCCACCTATATGATGCTCAGCCTAGGGTTAGTATTTACATTCATTTAGATCAATCCTTAGCATCTTACTAGATTTAATATCTTCATCTCCAAATAAAATTCTTGTAAAAATAACATCCACTTACCTCTATTCTCTTTTAGCTCATGTTGGCTCAACATGAGTTTTGTAGCAGGATCAGGTAGGATGACATACACCTTATTTCTGAGGATGTAGTGCCTAAAGTTATTTACTACCTTTAATATTGCATATGCCTATCAATCATAGAATAGTTCATCTTAGCATTATTAAAATTAGTACTCATTAAAGCTATTAGGTGATCACACTCATAAAATTTTTGAGTCAATACAATAGCCATGGTATGATCAGATGCAAAAGAGTAAAGGTAAAATTCTTTTGAGAAATTAGGGATTATAAGCACTGGGGCCTGACTAATGGCCTCGTTGATATCATTAAATGCCATCTTGGATTATTCATTCCACATTATTTTGGCATCTTTATTGAGCATGTCATTCAGTGGTTTGACAACCTCTACAAAACCAAAAATGAACTTCCTTACAAAATTTATTTTGCCAAAGAATGAATTTAGTTCCTTCTTATTGTTTAGGAGCTCAACTTTGGATATGGTTCCCACTCTTTCAAGGTCTATGGAGATTACATCATTGCTTATAACGTGTCCTAATAATTTCCCTTTAGTTTCATAGAATATGCATTTCTTAGGATTCAAGGAAATGCCATACCTCCTACATCTTTAAAAAACTTGTTGCAGGTGCATGAAGTGCTCTTCTCTATTTTTAGAGAAAACTATTAGATCGTCCATATAAATGATGATGCACTTACCAATTAGGCCTTGGAAGGCATGATCCATGGCTCTCTAGAAGGTAGATTTTATATTGATTAGTCCAAAATTCATCTATTTGTAAGTGAAGGTTCCCCACTTTATTGTGAACATTGTCTTCATCATGTCTTCTCTGTTGACCAACACCTAGTTATAGCTTGAGAATCCATCTAAGAAGGACATCATAGCTGACCCTAAAACAATTTGAATTACTTGGTCAAGGGAAGGAAGAGGGTAATTATCCTTTTTTGATGCTCTATTCAAATTTTGAAAATCAATACATAGCCTAATCTCACCATTCTTCGTCTTGACTGGTACTAGATTGGCCACCCAAGTTCAATGTTTGATTGGAAAGACTATCTTAGCATCTAATAACCTTTTGACCTCTTTGAATATCATTAGTTCCAACATGGGGTTCACTAGTCTTTGTTTTTTCTTGAAAGCTTTACAACTTTCTTTGAGGGGTATGGTATGGGTAATAACCCTTGGATCAAAAATATTTAGGTCATCGTAGGACCATGTTATAACATCTTTATAGTTAGTAATCAGTTCTTTGGAATTCACTTTTTTAGAATTCATGCAAGATTTTCCAACATTCACTAATCAAGCTTCACCTTTGAGGCCAAGATCCATAGTGTCATAGTCCTTTTCACTTACCCTAGGAGCTCTAGAAACCTCAGCTAGTTTTTCTTGATCAAATAGTCTCTCTAAAGCAATCATCCCTTTGGGGATTTTGTTGTCATTTAGTTGAATGACTTTGTTATCAAAATTTTTTCCTAATGTCTCATTTTCATCAACTTCATTGATGATATGGGTTTCAAATGCCCTATAATTGGTTAAGAAATCCAATATCTTGTTGTCATCACTAAAGACTTGGAAATAATTAACATTATTAGGTATTGATGGACATGGGACTAGCTCAATATTGAAATTAGGGTAGTCTAGACTAGGCATAATATTTGATACAATGGATGCTAATTCATCTACATCCTAGTTTTATTCCCTTGGAATGGAGGTGATGTTGAAGGCCTCAAAGGATTCAATCAGGATCCAAACTCTAAACTTGTACTTTTTGAGATAGGAAAGTTTACATTAGTACCTACTTCTGACTTGTTTAACCATTAGCTCAAATTCACTAAAAATAGTAGTTCTTTAGCTTTATTTTTTTTATAGTAAATTACAAGCCAAGAATGAGATCTTCATACTCATCAAGATTGTTGGTATAAGGGAATTAGAGTCTATAAGAGGCAAGGTACCTTTTGTTAGTAGGGTCAGTTAAGACAATACCCACACCTGATCTATCCTTTCATCTAGCACCATCAAAATTCAATTTCCACAACCCAAGGGGAGATTCCCTTTCTTTTGGATCATCTATCCTATTAGATTCTAAGGTGAAAACCAATCAGTCTAAATAAATTTTGTTGACCCTTTCACTTACATCATTATACTCTATTATCATATGTTTCATTCTTGGTTCTCTCTCAACTCTAATTTGATTTGGGACTCCCTTCCAAGCTAACCTCAAGTGAGAACAATTAGTGGACATATACCCATTTAAGGCTTTAATCCATTCTCTAATCAATAGGATTCCATATGCATCTAGCATGTCTACTACTTGAATGTGAATGAATTTCTGAATTCTAGTCTCACAAGCTATTTGTATGTGAACATTCAGAAGTTTCTTCATCACTTTTACCCTTGATTTATCCAACTGAGTGAATATCCTATCAGACTTGATGGGAGTTGGGCCTAGTTATTTACATAGACCAATAGGCATGATATTTATAGAGGCATATGTGTCCAACAAACAATTTTGCAAGTTTTTACCAAACATCCTATCAGGAATCTAGAACAACAAACATGCTCTGATTCCACTTTGTCAAGAATCTAGAATAATAAACATGCTCTGATTCCACTGTTAGGATCTAGGAAGCACAATTGATTACCATGTACAATCAACTTAACATGTGGAATTAAACCAAAAGGCACAACTAGAATTCAGAAATAACACAGAAGATGAGAGACAATACCCAATTGTATTAACACTCTTCCAGAAGGAAATACAACAAAGAAGATGCCACAGTCTTCTTCCTTACACACCTCTAGGGCTCCCACACCTCTAGGGCATAAACAATAAATCTCTTCAAGAGCTCACTCTCTCTCTTACGGTCCCAACACACAACTCAAACATAGAGTTGGTGTTCACCTCCAACTAGTTAGTATCACTACTGCCAGTACCACCAGTCAGTATCACTACTACCAGTACACAAGTGCTCCACGCACTCCAAATTTGAGTACACACTATACTCCAAGTACACAATCATACTTCAAGTAGATCTCCCTGATCTTGCACCTTGATATGTTGCTGTCACCTTTGATCTTGCTACCCCACAGACCTCCTTTGACCTCACATAGACACACCTACAAATCAATGATCTTACTTACACATGTAGATCTCTCTACACCCTGAAGAACCCTTGTCCTTACCTCACCAAGTCCTTATGATTCTCCAAACCAGTACCCCGGTGGATCTTCTACCTGATCTTGCAACAACCTACAAATGTCCTTGATCATACACACTCGGCACCCCTATGGAACTAAGAGGAGCTACCCTTGCTCTCTTCACTCTCAGAAGGAGCTAACCAATCTCAACTCTAAACTAGCCCAAATTACAATACAACCCATGAGTCTATTATATAGATCCCATGCAAATAATAATTAGACACCTAATTACAATAATTAGATCTGCAGCTCAAGACTAAAATTAGCCTTTCAACATGCAAACAACCAGTTTGTTAACTAACTGTTCATGAACTAGTAGTTCTAGAACTGCACAGGTGACTGACGTCAGTCCTTATCTGCCTAGAGATGACCGACATCAACTGAATACTGTCGATGTTGGTTGCCTTCCTGTCTACCCCCTGACTGACATCGGTTGGCCTGATTGATGCCGGTGACTGTGACACTTAAAAACCTCCTCCCCTATTTTCATCAATGAAAATTTTAGCTCCACAACCTAACAATCTCCCACTTGGAGATAAATAGTTGCACTATAGCTTTACCTATACACCATCTAATCTATTTCTTGGCTTGTATCCCTCTTCAAGCTCAATCTTGAAGACCAACCACCATACAACCTATGGTGTAACACCTATCATCCAAGTAACCTACCAAATCTAAAGTACTTGACTCTGCATAGCATGAATCCCTGCTATTGGTCCCTCTCAGATACTTGAGAACCCACTAAACTGCTTTCTAGTGCTTCCTTCCTGGATTGACTACAAACTTTCTGACAGCACCCACTTCTTGGGTAAACTCAGGGAGTACACATGTACTCAACCTCATCATGTGATTGGGGACCCTATTCTGTGAATTGTCCATCCATAGGTGTGTTGTCCTATTCTGCATCTTGCACTACATTCACACAATCATCCTATGACAACATCAACATGTGATCTTCCCTATCTCTAGGATTACTCATGCCAAAGAATTTTGCTACTCCCAAATCCTTCATGGAAAACCACTAAACTAACCTTACCTTTAGCTTAGGAAAACCCTATATGTCTGAACCTACAACAAGCTCATCCTCCACATACAGTAACAAGATAATGTCATGACCATCATCACCTAGTAAGACAAACATAATGGTTACAATGACACTGACTAAAGCCATGCTTTGTCATCCACCTGTCAAACCTGTACCACTATCCTGCAGCTTTCTCAAGACCATATAACCTAGCCTTCCATCTCATGTATCCATTCTCTCTATTCTTTAACCAAGGAATCCATTCATCTCTCAGTGCTTTTATCCTGGCTGGAAACTCTACCAAATCTCCCATTTGGTTCTTCTCTAAAGAAATCATGTCATGCTCCCACTGTTTCCTGGATCCTTCCTACTCTACAGTGAGCAACTAGTATAAAGAAGAGGAATAACGAATTTGAGGCTTACTTACCCTTTCAGTCCTCCACATGGGTGTGTAAGACTCCTTGATAGCTTTCTATCCACCCAAAATCTGTTCCAGTGACCGACCTCGATCACCACACAGTCTACATCTGACTGATGTCGATTCCATGTGATTGTCCAAGTCACTGATGCCAGTTATCCTATCGATGTCAGTCTCCACCTGCTCGACACCACTGACTTTGCCTATTTGCACATGACCGATGTTAGTGCCTATCTATTCAATGCCAATTTTCTCTAACTGACATCGGTACCTGTGTTCGCCTATGAGTGATGACTTTTTACCTGCGAGCTCTCTTTGGATCAAAACCCTATCCAAACTACCCTGCTCAGAGTTACTCAACCTTCTCCACTGATCTCTGTCTGTCATCTCCTCCATAAACACCAAGGATTTCTAGTTCTTAAGTCTATCAAACACATCTGACTTCCTCTTAAGAACATGCATCTCCTTCTTACTCATGTGACCAAGCCTGCAAAGCCACGTCCTTGCAACAGAAGAAGAATCAGTAATAGAAGCAAGTAGATATAGAGTACTTGCTTTCTTACCACATACTAATTCAAGTGCATCCACTGTGAGAGTTCCTATGCATCTCTCATCACCCAAATTTCCTGAAGTAATTAGCTGTATCTTCAAGACTGGGACTTGCATGACCTTCTTCAACACCCATGTGTTGGCCACCTGTAATTTCAGCCACACTTCCCCTTTGCCAATACTTTGACAAGGCTCACCAGCCCCTCTAATTGGGGCTGCATGGAAAGAGGCAATAGAATCTATAAACCAAGATTCTACTTTATCCAAGGAACATCCCAGAGCATCTTATGCAACAACACCTGCAACATCTGCTTCTTTAGTTCCTTCATGCTGATCTTCTACCAACCAACAATATTTCTTTTCCTGCTCTTTCTTTCCATAACACCATAATTAACCATTCATGCTTTTCAATTCCTCCATTTTTAGTGTACTTTCTTCTACCATTGCTATACTCCCACTCAATCAGAAACCCCTGAGAGTGACCTGTAATCAAACACAAACCTGCTCCCTGTAACCTTAGCTCTGATACCAATTTGTCAAGAATCTAGAACAATAAACATGCTCTGATTCCACTTTGTCAAGAATCTAGAATAATAAACATGCTCTGATTCCACTATTAGGATCTAGGAAGCACAATTGATTACCATGTACAAGCAACTTAACATGTGAAATTAAACCAAAAAGCACAAGTAACTAGAATTCAAAAAAAACATAGAATATGAGAGACAATACCCAATTGTATTAACACTCTTCTAGAAGGAAATACAACAAAGAAGATGCCACAGTCTTCTTCCTTACACACCTCTAGGGCTCCCACACCTCTAGGGCATAAATAGTAAATCTCTTCAAGAGCTCACTCTCTCTCTTACGGTCCCAACACACAACTCAAACACAGAGTTGGTGTTCACCTCCAACCAGTCAGTATCACTACTACTAGTACCACTAGTTAGTATCACTACTACTAGTACACAAGTGCTCCATGCACTCCAAATCTGAGTACACACCATACTCCAAGTACATAATCATACTTCAAGTAGATCTCCCTAATATTGCACCTTGATATGTTGTTGTCACCTTTGATCTTGCTACCCCACAGACCTCCTTTGACTTCGCACACACACACCTACAAATCAATGATCTTACTTACACATGTAGATCTCTCTACACCCTAAATAACCCTTGTCCTTACCTCACCAAGTCCTTATGATTCTCCAAACTAGTACCCTGATGGATCTTCTACCTGATCTTGCAACAACCTGTAGATCTCCTTGATCATACACACTCGGCACTCCTATGGAACTAGGAGGATCTACCCTTGCTCTCTTCACTCTCAGAAGGAGCTAACCAAGCTCAACTCTAAATTATCCCAAATTACAATATAGCCCATGAGTCTATTATATAGATCCCATGCAAAAAATAATTAGACACCTAATTACAATAATTAGATCCGCAGCTCAAGACTAAAATTAGCCTTTCAACCTGCAAACAACCGGTTCGTTAACTAAATGTTTGTGAACTAGCAGTTTTGGAACCACACAAGTGATCGATGTTAGTCCCTGTCTACCTAGAGATGACTGACATCAGCCGAATACTGCTGATGTTAGTTGCCTTCCTGTCTACCCCCTGACCGACGTCAGTTGGCCTGACTGATGCTGGTGACTGTGACACTCAACAACCTCCTCCCCTATTTGCATTAATGAAGATTTTAGCTCCACAACCTAACACATCCTAACCATGAGAAGAAAAAGGGGTGATTCAACCTTGGTATTATGTATTGTCACATTAGCATGATTAGTTTTGGGAGCTTTACTGGATGTCAAGGACTCTAATAGTAAATCTATTTGTTATATAATCTAGGTTAATTCATGCAAGGTGATGTTGGCCTTGATTTTATTCATGTTTTCAACAATATTATAGCCCATCTTGCTTAGTGCCTCAATATTAGGCTTAGAGTAGCCTCCTTTGGGTGGCTCAGGGTCACTTCTTGAAGTAGTGTCAAGGGGGTGTCATAATTGTTAGGAGGAGTTGAAGTAGTCAAAGTTTGCCTCTGTTCTCTATTCCTCAATGGGTAAATCTTTTTTTTAACTATTGAAATGCATGGATTTCTTTAGGGATCTCATCTATTTCACTTTCCCCTTAGAATAGGAAATCAAAGGTCTCTACCATGTAGATCTGGTCAAAGGGCTTAGGACTAGATGTATTTACATTATTGTCTTGATTAGGGACTAATTTGAATGTATCTAGTTCTTCTTGAAAAGATTCAAAGGCTTTGTAAAACTCAATGCAATATATCTCGCCATGCTTAGTAGTAGCATACACTCTACAGTAGTCAAGCAAGGCAATGTCTATGAGATTAATGCCCATAGTTTTATTACCAACATGGGGTTTACTAGTCTTTTTATTGTAAAAGCTATGATTATGAAACTTATTTCTTGGTCTGTTGACCTTATGGACGGTAAATTTTCTCCCAAAACTTTCACTAGTATTGGCTACCTATTTTCTCAATTGGAAGATGTCGATGCTAAGATTTTGAACCATCTTTAATATGGACTCATTCTCACCCTTGGGGGTCTCATAATTATGGACCTAGTTACTATTCAAATTAGGAGAAGGTATTAATGCCTTTTGATCATTGAAAGGAGATCTGTTAGTAGCTTGATGACTAAGGAATCCTAGATTTTGATTAGGGGAAGCGTAACTAGTGGGCATGATGTTCAGACTTGGGATTTAGTTAAGAGCTGGAGTATTTTGGTTATTATTTGGAAAAAGGGTCAAGGCTAACATATATGGGTTAACATTGGGGATGGAGTACACTATGTGACACTAGGGATACATCTAATCACTGATAACTATTACTTTAGAATAGGCTTGGGCCAATGACGCTATAAAAGGTATATATCTCTTCAGAAAAATAGAGGTCATTGGATTTAATGCATCTTTTTAGATCTCTAGAGCTAGAACATCATTAGGTTTATAAGGATCTATAGTTCTACTATACATTTTTTGAAATATGGCATTGAAGGACCTTATAGGCTCACTAACATCTCTTTTAATAGTTGTGAATTGATGATATATGACATAAGGACTAATAATTTTCCCAAATTGGTCAATGGAGTGGTGTTGAAATCATTCTATGTGGTAATACAGTTGTCAAGCAAATTGAGGAACCACTCATATGATGCATCTTTGAAAGTAAAAGGAAATAACCTACATGCTACATCTTCATGTATTACATTTAAAAACCTTAAAGTAGCCTTAAAAGATTTAACATGTTCTTCTATAGTTATAACACTGGTAGGATTGAATATAGGTAAATTCTTCTTTGTATTATGAGGTAAATCACAAACTATCCCTTATACATTAATGGGTGAACTCCCTAACCAAGCCATACCTAGATGTGGTCTAAATGCAAAGTCTCTTTGAATAGGAAAAGTGGGAAAAGACTTAGAAAGTCTTCATTTTCCTTTATCACACTTGATCTTTCAGAGGATTTGAAGCTCTAGTAAAGGCTCCCCCATTTTTGAGTGAAATCTAGTGTGAATTCTTAGCAATTCCAGTTTGAAGACATGAGATCCTGCTTTAAGCAAGGCAATATAAGTTGAAATTCCTACAAACTAAACTTTTAATACTATATATCTATAAATTTTAGAGATATTTTACCTAGACTAGCAATGAATTACCAAAGGATTATGAATTTTTCCCCAACATGGTGTAAAGATAAGTTAGAAACCTCCTAGATCATCAATCTTTACACTCAAAGATCCATCTAAAGGTGAAAATATATCCTAAATCTAGGTTAATTAACACTTGGCCCTCCTTCTAGTGCTAGTGAAGCCCTCCATGTTGATGCTTCTAGATGAACCATAGGTGTTCTCTAGTGTTTAAATAATACTTCTCATTTTAGAATCTAAAGATTCAAAGCATGAATTGCAGGTATTTGGCAATTAAAGTTCATGTGGTGAAAATAACAACAAAGCAACATGGACTATTCCAAAATATTTATAAAGTTTGATGGTCGAGGGCCACCTTAGTTTTAGTGCTGAATTTAACAAATAAATCTAGATCCAAACTATTGACTAAGCTAAATGAATATGAACAATGTTTTATACTAAAGTGAATTATTAAAAAAGGGAGCAAAATCAAGGGTAGAGCAAGAAAGAAATAGTGATTGTTGAATCTTGATTGTAAACATATTGATAAAGTTTCTAGAATTACCAAGAGTGATCTTAACCAGTATATTAGTGTGATGTAGCCTAAGCTCACATCCCACTATAAACCAGGCCTAATTTTAAAGATAGGATGATGATACAAGTAAGAATTTGAATTTACTTTTAGGTTTTTCTCCACATTCAGATAGCTAATGCATATCTATGTTTTAGAACAAATAAAGTGAAGTAAACACACTTTCATTTCACTAACCTAGCATCACACAAGTTAACAACCCTGTAATTGATGATCTACTTAGTATTTTCAAAAACTATTCATGTTTACACTCCAACAAGAAATTGAGAAAAATTAGCAATTTAAACAGATTAAATCAAACAATTCCTACTGAATTCTTTGATCACTTTGTATTAATTTCTTAAAAATGTAGTACCAAAAAATAGGTCGAAGTCTCTCCCTTTAAAATTGGTAATACACATCCCTTTTATATGAATTTGGGTTGTATACCAATCATTTTTCACACCTACAGGTGTATAAAAGACAACTATCTTTATTACAACCATAATACAAATATATTTCAAAATCATACTGACCTAGAGGCAATCACACCAAAAAACTAGTGTGTGCCTTTATAAAATAGACTCTTCATGGTAAGTCATAACTAAAAGATTCCTAACTTGGAGGTAGGGCCCATTGCTATTGAAGGATAGTCATTGCTCATGCATGAATCTCATCAATTGGGCTTAATTCCATTAAAGTCCTAGTGATGCATCCTTCTTCTTGATCTGCTAGCTCATCAAAATCCTTGTCACACCTATCCAAGGCCTCCTTAATGCTCTTCACTTCATTGATTCTCTCCCTAACATTAAATATCAACTTAAGTATCTTATTATTTTCTAGGCTTGATTGGCCTTGACCTTTGCCTTTGATCTCCTGAGTTACTAAAGTAACTCTATGTTGGAATTCTTCATCACTAATTATTTTTAGAATAGTGGGCTAGATAGGATCCTTGAGCATAGTTCTTAAGAGTTTCTAAATTCTGGAGATGATTCCTTTGATTTCATAAATAAGCTCTTCAACTTTGGATTGCTAGGTGTTCAATGTTTGGATATTGTCTCCTATAAATCCAAAGTTGGCACTAAGGTGCCCTCTGCTAATAGCCTTGAAATTGGGAATTTTCTTCTTGATTTGGATGTCAAGGAAATGAGCAATTTTACTCTTAGATGCCTGCCATTAAATATTTAGTTGCTTGGTCATCAAGACTTGGTTTTCTAGTGCACCTTGCCTTGACATTATGAAATTTAATACCTTAAACATCTTTTGAAATAGATATTCAAGCATTTTTATTATTGTATTAGGCACTAAAATGACTACCTGAGTCTGTAAAATTTATTTTTCTTGCTCCAAGTCCTGGATCCTTTGTTTTAATCCTTGGGTACTTACCTTAGCTTGTTGGGAATGGGCCTCAATCAATATTTATACATCTTCCCCATGGATGGTGGATTTTCTAATTTCTTGCCCTTCGATAGGGGTTAACCCAGTGAATGGCTTAACCTTTTGGAAGGTGAACTCTTCTTGTCCAGTCATAATAGTCCTTATGGTAATTATTTATAATCCTATTATTTATTTTTTGAATTGGACATTTATATTAGGATCCTTAAATTGTGGTTATTTAGGAACTTCCATACTTCTACTCCTAGAGTCTCTAGGCATGTCTAACTTCTGGCCTTTCTTAAGATAAAGGATTTGGATCTCTCTTTCTGCTTACTTGTCCACAATTTCCTAAATCCATGTCTTAATTTCATCATGCAATCCCAAACCAACTCGTGTCAATTCCCGTGATGGAAAGAGGCACGGGATATTTTGTATCTTCCCATAAACAAACCAATTAGGGATGACTGGTCCATGGATTGGGTTCTCATAACTAAAAAGGTTGACTTCATTGGTAGGGTAAGTGAAGGTCAACCAAGGCTTCTTCCTAGGTGTAAGAGGCACCAAGGCTAATTCTACCTTTTTCTTCTCTTCATATAGAGGGGTTGGCTCTATACTTGTTTTATAGGGATCCTCCTCCCTATCAGAACCATATTCTATTGTTATATCGATAAGGGCATCTTCTAATGTCTCACCTACTTTAAGAGCCACCATGCCAATGAAATAAACTGGGGAAGAGGGTCTCTATGGGGATGTTGAGTGTGGAGGGCCCTCTTTGGGTCTATGTTCCATATTCGGTTCCTCAACCAAAGCTTTGCCTTTCCATTTGACATCTTCAAGATGCCCAACCTAGGTTTGTTCTATTGGTTCCACTTGTTGGGGCTCAAAGGACTATCCTCTCTATGGTTCTTGATGGGTAGCCCTAGATTAACTTAGAAACAAGTGATAATGTAGAGGGTGCAGTTACCATGTTTATCCTAAGGGATTGTTGTCCCTGATGAACCTATGCTCCAATTTGATGTTTTGACCTTTGATTCAAGAAAGTACTTGTTCAAAGTTTTTGGCTCTTATATAAATGTCATCACCCGCACCTAGCTGATGTCCATACTCAATCTTTGGGACTTTCCTATCCCATATGTGGTTGATCATTGTGTTCTTAGGGTCCCACATCTTGAGGTCATCCAACTAAAAATCAAAGGAATTCCTATGCACTACCATGACCTCCAACTAATTCTAATCTCTGATTATGACTTTGCTAATGTCCAATGGGAAGGGGTGGACTTGAGCTTTCTTCTTCTCTTTGCATATCTTATACACACCCTAGATAATTTGAGAGGTAATCTCTTACTCTGCAAGCTTGTTGGGAACATGAATGGGTAATTGATAAAGATAAGTTAGGATCCCCTCTATCCTTATCATGGTATAATTTGGGTAGAACCATACATCCCCAATAATAGTGAATCCCTCCCTATTGATGCTTTGAGATGAATCATAGGTGCTCTCTAGTGTTTAAAGAAAACTTCTCATTTTAGAATCTAAATATTCAAGGCATGAGTTGTAGGTATTTGGCAATTAAAGTGCCTATGGTGAAAATAGTAGTAAAGCAACATGGACTATTCCAAAACATTTATAAAGTTTGATGTTCAAGGGCCATCTTGGTTTTAGTGCCAAATTTAACAAACAAATCTAGATCCAAACTACTGACTAAGCTAAATGATTATGAACAATGTTTTATACTAAAATAAATTATCAAAAAAAGGAGCAAAAGGAAGGGTAGGGTAATAAATAAATAGTGATTACAAAATCTTGATTTTAAACATATTGACAAAGTTCTTAAAATTACCAAGAGTGATCTTAACCAGTATATTAGTGTGAAGTAGCCTAAGTTCACATCCCACTATAAACTAGGCCTAATTTTGAATATAGGATGATGATACAAGTAAGAATTTGAATTTAATTTTAGGTTTTACTCCACATTCAAATAGATAATGCATATTTATGTTATAAAAAAAATAAAGTGAAGTAAACCTAATTTCATTTCAGTAACCTAGCATCACATAAGTTAGCAACCCTATAATTGATGATCTACTTAGTGTTTTCAAAAACTATTCATGTTTACACTCCAAAAAAAAATTAAGAAACTTTAGCAATTAAAACACATTAAATCAAACAATTCCTATTGAATTCCTTGATCACTTTGTATTAATTTCTTAAAATTGTAGTACCAAAAAAATATCTCAAAGTCTCTCCCTTTACAATTGGTAATACATGTCCCTTTTATAGGAAGTCGAGTAGTATACTGGTAATTTTTTACACCTATGGGTGTACAAAAGATAATTATCTTTGTTACAACCATAATACAAATATCTCTCAAAATCATACGGACCTAGAGGCAATCATGCCAACAAACTAGTGTGTGCCTTTATAAAACAAACTCTTCATGGTAAGCCATAACTAAAAGATTCCTAACTTGGAGGTGGGTCCATTTGATATTGAAGGATAGTCATTTATCAAGCATGTAGATCTTTAATTAGGCTTAAGTACATTTTAGGCCTAGTGATGCATCCTTCTTCTTGATCCACCAGCTTATCAAAATCCTTGTCACACCTGTCCAAGGCCTCGATGCTCTTCGCTTCATTGATTCTCTCCCCAACATTGAAGATCAACCCTAGTATCTTATTATTTTCTAGGCCTAATTGGCCTTGACCTTTGCCTTTGATCTCTTGAGTTACTAAATTAACTCTATGTTGGAATTCTTCATCACTAATTATTCCTAAGAGAGTGGGCTAGATAGGATCCTTGAGCATAGTTCCTAGGAGTTTTTGAATTATAGAGATGAGTCCTTTAATTTCATCAATAAGCTCTTCAACTCTAGATTGTTAGGTGTTCAATGTCTGGATCTTGTCTCCTATAATTCCAAATTTGGCACTAATGTGACCTCTACTGATAGCCTTAAAATTGGGAATTTGCTTCTTGATTTGGATGTCAAAGAGCTGAGCAATTCTACTCTCAAACATTTGCCATTAAACATTTAGTTGCTTAGCCATCAAGACTTGGTTTTTAAGTGCACCCTAACTTGAACTTATGGACTTTAATGTCTTGAAAGTCTCATGAAATGAATCTTAAGGCATTTTGATTATTGTATTAGGCACTAAAATAAGTGCCTGAGTCTATAAAATTTCTTTTTCTTGCTCCAAGTCCTAGATCCTTTGTTTTAATCCTTGGACACCTACCTTAGCTTGTTAGGAATAAGCCTCAATCAATATTTCTACATCCTCCCCATGGATGGTTTATTTTCCAATTTCTTTCCCTCTAATAGGGGTTAACCTAGTGAATGGTTCAACCTTTTGGAAGGTGAACTCTTCTTATCCAATCACAATAGTCCTTATGGTAGTTCCTTTTAATCCTGTTGTTTCTTTGTTGAATTGGACCTTTATGTTAGGCTCCTTAAATTGTGGTTTTTTAGGAACTTCCATACTTTCACTCCTAGAGGCTCTAGGTGTGTCTAACTTCTGGCCTTTCTTAGCATGAAGGATTTGGATCTCCCTTTCTACCTACTTGTCCATAATTTCTTGAATACATGGATTAATTTCATCATGCACACCCAAAAAAACTCATGTCAAGGCCCATGATGGAGAGAGGGATGGGATATTCTATATATTACCATAAATAAACCAATCAGGGATGACTAGTCCATGGATTGGTTTCTCATCAGTGAAAAGGTTGACTTCACTAGTAGGGTAAGTAAAGGTCAACCTAGGCTTCTTCCTAGGTGCAAGAGGCACCAAGGCTAATTATGCATTTCACTTCTCTTCATCTATAGGGGTTGGATATTTACTTGTTGTTTTAGAGGGATCATCCTCCCTATCAAAACTTTATACTACTACTATATCTACAAGGGCACCTTTTAATGTCTCACTTGCTTCAAGAGCCACCATGCCAATGAACTCTACTAGGGAAGAGGGTATCTATGGGGATGTTGAGGGTGGATGGCCCTTTTTGGGTCTATGTTCCATATTTGGTTCCTCAACCAAATATTTATTTTTCCCTTTGACATCTTTAAGATTCCTAATCTAGGTTTATTCTATTGGTTCCACTTATTGGGGCTTAGAGGACTGTCCTCTTTGTGGTTATTGATAGGTAGTTTCAGATGGACCTAGAAACAAGTGATAATTTAGAGGGTGTAGTTTCCATCTTTCTCCTAAGGGCTTGTTTTCCCTGATCAACCTATGCTCCAATTTGATGTTGTGACCTTTGATTCTAGAAAGTACTTGTTCAAAGTTCCTGGCTCTTATTTAAATGTCATCACCCACACCTAACTAATGTCCATACTCAATCTTTAGGACTTTCCTATCCTAAATGTGGTTGATCACTATGTTTATAGGGTCCCACATCTTGAGGTCATCCAACTAAAAATAAAAGGAATTCCCTTGAACCACCATGACCTCTATTTGCTTCTAATCTCTGATTATGACTTTGTCAATGTCTAATGGGAAGGGGTGGACTTGAGATTTTTTCTTCTCTTTGCATGTCTTATTCACACCCTGGATAATTTAAGAGGAAATATCTTTCTCTAAAAATTTATTGGGCACATGAATGGGTAATTTATAGGGCTTAGTTAGGATCCCCTCTATCTTGATCATGGTACAATCCAGGTAGAACCATATATCCCCCATAATAGCAAATCCCTCCCTGTTGATGCTTCTAGATGAACCACAGGTGTTCTCTAGTGTTTAAAGAACACTTCTCATTTTAGAATCTAAATATTCAAGGCATGAGTTATAGGTATTTGGAAATAAAAGTGATTGTGGTGAAAATAGTAGCAAAGTAACATGGACTATTCTGAAATATTTATAAATTTTGATGGTTAAAGGGCACCTTGGTTTTAATGATAAATTTAACAAACATATCTAGATCTAAACTACTAACTAAGCTAAATGATTATGAACAATTTTTTATACTAAAGTGAATTGTTAAAAAAAGGAGTAAAAGGAAGGGTAGAGTAAGAAAGAAATAGTGATTGTTGAATCCTGATTGTAAACATATTGACAAAGTTTCTAGAATTACCAAGAGTGATCTTAATTAGTATATTAATGTGAAGTAACCTAAGCTCACATACCACTATAAACCAAGCCTAATTTTGAAAATAATATGATGATACAAGTATGCATTTGAATTTAATTTTAGGTTTTTTTCCACATTCAGATAGCTAATGCACATCTATGTTGTAGAACAAATAAAGTGAAGTAAACCTAGTTTCATTTCACTAACCTAGCATCACACAAGTTAGCAACCCTATAATTGATGATCTACTTAGTATTTTCAAAAACTATTCATGTTTACACTCCAACAAGAAATTAAGAAACTTTAGCAATTGAAACACATTATATTAGATAATTCCTGCTAAATTCCTTGATCACTTTGTCTTAATTTCTTAAAATTGTAGTATGAAAAAATAGCTCAAAGTCTCTCCCTTTACAATTGGTAATACACATCCCTTTTATAGGAAGCTAGGTAGTATACCCATCATTTTTCACACCTACAGGTGTACAAAAGACAACTGTCTTTGTTAAAACCATAATACAAATATCTTTCAAAATTATACTAAGCTAGAGGCAATCACACCAACAAACTAGTTTGTGCCTTTATAAAATAGACTCTTCATGGTAAGCCATAACTGAAAGATTCCTAACTTGGAGGTGGGGAACCTTAATATTAAAGGATAGTCATTACTCATGCATGTAGCTCATAAATTAGGATTAATTCCATTGTAGGCCTAGTGATTCATCCTTCTTCTTGATCCACTAGCTCATCAAAATCCTTGTCACACTTGTCTAAGGCCTCCTTGATGATGTTTGGTTCATTTATTATTTCCCCAAAATTAATGATCAACCCTAGTATTTTATTATTTTTTAGGCTTGATTAGCCTTGAACTTTGCCTTTGATGTCTTGAGTTACTAAAGTAACTCTATGTTGGAATTCTTCATCACTAATTATTCCTAGGAGAGTGAGCTAGACAAGATCCTTGAGCATAGTTCCTAGGATTTTTTAAATTCTAGATATGAGTCCTTTGCTTTCATCAATAATATCTTCAACTTTGGATTTATAGGTGTTCAATGTCTATATCTTGTCTCCTATAATTATAAAGTTAGAAATAAAGTGCCCTCTACTGATAGCCTTAAAATTGGGAATCTGCTTGTTGATTTGGATGTCAAAGAGCTAAGCAATTTTACTCTCAAACACCTACCATTGAAAATTTAGTTTCTTGGTCATTGAGACTTAGTTTTATAGTGAACCCTACCTTCACCTTATGGACTTTAATGCCAATAAAATCTCATGAAATTAATATCCAGGCATTTTGATTATTGTATTAGGCACTAAAATGACTACCTGAGTTTATAAAATTTCTTATTCTTGCTCCAAGTCCTAGATCCTTTGTTTAATCCCTGGACACCTACCTTAGCTTGTTGGGAATGGGAATCAATCAATATTTTTACATCCTCCCCATGGATGGTGGGTTTTCCAATTTCCTTCCTTCCAACAGGGGTTAACCTAGTTAATGGTTCAACCTTTTGGAAGGTGAACTCTTCTTGTCCAATTATAACAGTGCTTGTGGTAATTCTTTCTAATCCTATTGTTTATTTATTTAATTGAAACTTTATGTTAGTCTCCTTAAATTTTTGTTATTCAATAACTTCCATAATTTCACTCCTAGAGGCTTTAGGCATGTCTAACTTTTGGCCTTTCTTAGCATGGACTTGGATCTCTCTTTTTATCTGCTTGTCAATAATTTCCTAAATCTATGGCTTAATTTCATCATGCACGCCTAAACCAACTTGTGTTAAGGCCCATAATGGAGAGAGGGATGAAATCTTCTATAACTTCCCATAAACAAACTAGTCAGGGATGACTAGTCCATGGATTGGGTTCTCATCACTGAAAAGGTTGACTTCATTGGTAGGGTAAGTAAAGGTCAACCTAGGCTTATTCCTAGGTGAAAAGGGCACCAAGGATAATTCTACCTTTATCTTCTCTTCATCTAGAGGGATTGGCTCTTTACTTTTTATTTTAGAGGGATCCTCCTCCCTATCAAAACCATATGCTACTATTATGTCAATAAGGGCACCTTCCAATGTCTCACCTGCTTCAAGAGCCACCATGCCAATGGAATCTAATGGGGAAGAGGGTCTCTATGGGGATGTTGAGGGTGGAGGGTCCTCTCCAAGTCTAAGTTCCATCTTTGGTTCCTTAACCAAAGCTTTGCCTTTCCCTTTGACATATTTAGGATGCCCAACATGGGTTTGTTCTTCTGGTTCCACTTGTTGGGGTTTAGAGGATTGTCCTCTCTATGGTTCTTGATGGGTAGTCCCAAATGGACTTGGCAATAAGTGATAATGCAAATGGTGTAGTTTCCATCTTTCTCCTTAGGTATTGTTATCCTTGATCAACCTATGCTCCAATTTGATGTTATGACCTTTGATTTTGGAAAGTGCTTGTTTAAATTTCTTGGCTCTTATATAAATGTCATCACCCACACTTAGTTGATGTTCATACTCAATCTTTGGGACTTTCCTATCTTAGATGTGGTTGATAACTATGTTCCCAGGGTGACACGTCTTGAGGTCATCCAACTAAAAATCAAAGGAAATCCTATGAACCACCATGACATCCACCTGCTTCCAATCTCTGATTATGACTTTGCCAATGTCTAATGGGAAGGGGTGGACATGAGATTTATTCTTCTATATGCATGTCTTATCCACACCCTACATAATTTGAGAGGCAATCTCTTACTCTAAAAGCTTGTTGGGGACATGAATGGGTAATCGATAGGGCTGAGTTAGCATCCCCTCTATCTTTATCATGATGTAATCTAGGTAGAACCATACATCTCCCATAGTTTATACTTGTTTCTTAATGAGAGGATGGAATCTTGGCATAGGGATGCCAGTGATTACCTCATAAATGGTTGGGAAAACACCATCACAGATAAATTACATGTGGTTACTATATTTGAATATATGCAATTTAGAGTAGTGCTGAGAGATTATGGTCCTACCATTAGGAGACTAATTCCTTATGCTAGGGAAGGTTACAAAATCCAAGAGTGAATCCAAGATATAAGACATCATAAAGAATTGCTTGGAAGTCCTTATTTTAATAGTTGTGAATTGTTTGGCTAGGAAAAAACTTATCAGGTCTCCTATAGGAGGGGTTAACTTCTTTTCTAGCATAAAGTAGACATAAGATACCCAAATATTACTCACATAAGAAGTGGAAGGGACACCAAAGGCACTATTTAGAAAGGTCATGGCTATTCTAGTTCCCTCCCTAAATTTTATAATAGGAATTTTTCCATTAGGGGATATGAAAACATGAGAGCCTTAAATTAACAAAGGTGTGAGGACTAAATCTAGGTCCTGAGTGTTAGTCCAATCTCTCAAGGATGGGAGATTGATATGAGGTAAGGGAAGCTTGTAGTAGGTATTAAAAGCCATGGGGGCTATATATTTAACCTTTTTTGTGCTTCCCTCTTGAATGATCCACTCTCCATCTATTCTATAATCAATGAAAATAAGAACAAGGACCTTAATACAATGCATTACCTCTAGTTTGGTTTCATGATGGAGGCATTCTATATGGATTATGACTATATCATTGTATCTCTGATGCATAGTGGCACTCATCTTCTCTTCCTAAGATATGGGCTATAATTCCTCCACAAGGAATAATAATTTTTTACTAGTTCTTGACTCCATGGATGTTTAGGGCTACAATGTCTAGCTCTGTATCCTTGAAAATCCTCCCTTCATTATCAAAAATTAGGTAAAGTTCAACTTCCATCTTCATTTTTTACCTACCCACCATCATTGATGACACTAAATTATATTTACAAGGTCGTTAAGGGTCTCACTAAGGTACTTGGTTCAAGGTTCAATTGCACTATTGTGATTGCTTTATGACCAATTAAGCCAATTTGGGTCTTCTTTATAGAGGGCTTAGGATTTTTTGAGCTTTAATGGAAAAATCTCCAATCCTTAAATCTTACGTGCTTTAAATTTTATTCAACCTTCTTTCTCATGCCTTTAATGCTTTCTAGCTTAGGAGATCTTTGATTTTGATCCTCCATGCTTATGTGGAGCCTATGTGGCATGGCCCTGTGCCCTTCATAGAAATTTTCATAAATGCTAGTTGAAGACTAGCCATTGGCTTTAAAAAGGCCTTCTTTATTTCACCTCAATAACCCAAATCTAAGTTCCTATATTCTTATTAGCCCATTGATCTTTAAGTTCATGGTTCTCCCACTTGGCATCTCAACAAATCTTCTTCATGCTACTTATCCTTATTAGTTGCCACCCTAGCTATGTGTTGGCCATGTGCCAAGCTCATGGAGCTTTGAAAAGTTATCAAGATTGATGCACCATTAGATTAAATCCAGTGGGAAAGTGATCACTATTGATCTTTATATGGTCCAAGTCATTTAATTGAGTGCCTTTATTAATTGGGTCCCATCAAATCTTCTTTTGTGTCTATCAGGCAACCAATTATCACCTTCATGGCACTTTATGATCCTTTCATAGATTTTTTAGTAAGTTTGAGCATGTGTTAGCCACATATCAAGCTCATGGTGCCTTTAAAAAGTCTTCAAGATCGATGCACCATTGGATCAAATATAATGGGTGAGTGATCATCATTGATCTTTAATGGACTCAGATCATTATATACATGCTTTTTAGGGTGTACATCAGCCACGTGTCAAGCTCACAAGGCCTTTGAAAGGTCTTTGGGCTTGATGCACCATTGGATCAAGATTGGTGAGCAAGTGATCATCATCAGATCTTTCAAAAGGACTTTGGACTCGATGCACCATTGGATCAAATCTAGTGAACAAGTGATCACTATCAAATCTACAAAGAGCATAGAAGATAACCATTAGACCTAGAGATATAAAAAATTAGGGTAAAACATTAAGGTTAAGGCCAAGACTAAGTATCAAGGCCTTAGTATTAATATTTTAACCTAATTTAGGTGATCTTTCAAAAGGACTTTATAAAATATGAGCCATTTAGACCCATAGAAAAATACACAAGAACAAAAAAAATAAAGAGTCTTGTGCCATGTTTAAAACATGATGTAAGATATTCATTAGTCCTTTTATTAATTTATTCCCACCAACTTAACTCCCACCAAATTTGAATTTGAACTCTGAGGGTTCCTTATTCAGGAACCCTGCCTTCTTTCATGAAACCTGTGCTTAGTCTTCTAAAGGTGATTATTAGCAAGGTTAGTTTATAAATAAAAATTAAAACTTGCAAATATATATCCCTTTTTAGGGTGATGATCTCTAAATTCTAATAAGAATATCCTTATGCAAAACTATACCAAAATGTAAAGGTTATAAAACATTTACAAGGGTCCCCATTTGTAAAGTGGAGAAAAAGGGGATGTTGGTCCCAATAATAGTTCATTATCATGCCTAGTTTATATGGTCTAAATTTAAAAATAGATGGATGAGTGAAGAAAAAGATATGAAGGTGCAAATTTAGCCTTCTAGGCATATTGAGATGGTCCCGATACCTAGTCAAATCTGCACAAGGTAAATTTTGAGCTTGTTAGAAGATCTAACAATGAGCGCTTAATTGTATATTGAAGATCCAATGATGCACGATGAAGTTAATATGCCAAAGGCACACATGAGTGAATGTGTTAGTGATAAGTGTCATAATCACAAATATTTAATAGTAAATATATGGTGTGGTTCAAAGTCAAATATTTAATTATCAATACGAAGATGCCAAGTGTCTCAATAGTGAGAACTAATAATAATGTGCAGAAGGCATGCACTAATGCCAAGTGTCACATTCAAATATCTTATCAGAGATAAATTTTGAGCTTGTCAAAATATCAAATGGTGAGCATGTGATCATGCAATGAAGATCTAATAGATCTAGTAAACCCAATGGGACCAAGTGCTCAATATTTAATGACATAGAGGTGAGTTAAAGATTAAGCTAGTTTGACAAGATCGATAGAGTGTATTCATTCCAAATACTAAGGAAGAAGTGAAATGAGGACAAGTGGTCAATGTTTAACCATAGATAGAGATAAATTTCATGCAACTATGAAGATATAATAGCACATGGGATCTCAAATTATAAAGATCAATGAACGTGTTTTAAAGTTGAAAAGTTAAAGTCTGAAAGCATACAAAGATTGAACAAAGCATGTGAGCTTATCAAAAATTGATCCAATAGATGCATTTTAAATTTGATTAATTTGAATGTGGATCATTGGATCATGATGAAAAACTTAAGATCAATGGTCAATATTTAAACATATGTTCATCCCAATGGTCAAGTGGTGGAACATGCAAGAACTTACAGTTAAGCCATAAAATATGACAAAAATAATGAGTTAGATTGTAGCAATCAATAAAATTTATGCAATATGGTATGTGCATCAAAACTAGAGTCTAGTATATGCTAAAAATAGTAATTAGACTAATAATCATGGTAGTGAATCATGAGTTCAAGACATGGGAAACTTGTTATTCAAGACATATGAACTAAGTCCATAACTAGTGTGATGTGTTAGTAAATAAGTGTGAACATAGAGAAAATATGGAACCCTAGATCAGATGCTTATATATATATATATATATATATATATATATATATATATATATATATATATATATATATATATATATATATATATATGTCATCTATGATATAGTAAAAGTTATTAGAGTTATTTCTATTACTGTTGAGCAAAGCCAAATTGAGAGAGAGAGAGACACAGAGAGAAATAGATTGAGGAAGTGTGTCAAATAGATAAATATAGAGAAAAAAAATAGATAAGAGAAGAAAGAGATGAAATGCAACATATGAACAATTACAAACCAAAATTGTAATAGAGAATAGAGAATTGGATTCATTTATGAATCTATATTATAATCTGGATTTGTAGTTCCTTATAGATCTAATTGGTGGGTACCATCAAATAAGCTAAGTGGCTACTCAGTTAGGGAGTGGGTGCTTATTTAGATTAGGTGCTCTTAAATTAGGGGATTGGTGTCTCTTTAGGGTCAGTGCCCTCAAATGTTGTAACCAGTGAGGTCTTGACTGTGAGGCTAAATTAGAATAGTAGATTCTAGTAACTATTTTCATCATGGTTTTTCCCATAATGGGGTTTCCATGTATATATGGTGGTGTGTCCATTTTTGTGTGTGTGATATATACATATATGTTTTAGTCTAATTAAAAAGTATTAAAGGACTAACTTTAATCAATGTATTAATTCACCTCCCTCTTAGTTGATAGTTGCATTATAATAATTGGTATCATAGCCTTGGTTCCTAAGAAGCTTAATCAGTTCAGGTAGATCTTGGATAGTGAACACAAATGGCTAGTTAAGAAGGTTCTTCCTCAAATAAAGCACTTCTCTTTGATGGATCAAACTATGCATTAGAATAGAATCATATTTATCCTCATTAGGGTTATATGTATGGATGTCTATTTTAAATGGATATACAACCCCTTCTACAACTCTTAATGATTAGTATTCACAGAATGCATATGAGAGCAATGCTAAGGCAAAAAATGCTATCCTATGTGGATTGTCTAATTCATAGTTTTTCAAAGTGATGCATTGTAAAAATGTACAAGATATTTGGAACAAATTAAATAGCATCTATGAAGGTGATGATAAGTTAAAGTAGGCCAAGCCAAAAACATTCAAAGACAAGTTTAAAATCCTTAAAATGAATGAAGAAGATAAAATTGTAGACTACCTCCTCAGAGTAGATGAAATATTAAATGTAATGAGAGGCCTTGGAGAAAAGATGAAAGAATCAGTCATTGTTAGAAAGGTCATAAGATCTCTACCATCTAGGTATGACTCTAAAATCTCTATAATAGAGAAATCAAGAGATTTGTATAAACTCACTATTGATAAGTTGCATGGAACTTTCACTACCTATGAGATGAGAATGGGAGAAGAAAACACTTTTTAGAAAACTGATGAAGAAAAAGCCAACTTTGTTGGAAGATTAAAAAGAGGTTCTAAAAAGTAAAAAGGTAAGTTACCCTTAAAATGCTTTAAATATGGTAAAGTGGGACTTTTTTTGTTAAATGACCTTATAATAAAAAGGATAACTCTGAACAAGAAGAGGATAGTAAAAATATGAAACCTCATTATTCTAAGAAGAAGAACTTCTTCAAAATCAAGAAAGACCTATACACAAAAGAAGATAGTGATTCATTGGATGATTGTGATAGTTTTAATGATGATCATGACTGTGCCTTTGTGGATGAGGAAAAGGAAGTCCTATTCATGACATTAAGATTAACTTTTGTGGATCAAGAAGTTGAAGACTCAAGTGAAGAATAAGAAGAAGAAGGAGAAGTGGATCTAGAGTGTGAACTCATCTATGATCTAGAAGAAATTGACAAGCTGAGAAAATAAAATATAAAATAGAAGAAGCTTGGACAAAAGGAGATTAAAAAAATGTCCAAAAGTCTTGAAAAATCTAATCAAATTGTGGTTAGTTTAAAGACACAAGTTGAAGAGGCCAAAAGAATAGAATATGTAGTTAAAATTGAACTACAATCTAAATATAATGAGTGCATGAATTTAGAATCATAAATAGTGGCTTTGAGAAAAGAAATTGAGAAAGCTAAAGGACAAATAGACAAAATTTTGAAGTTGATAGGAGGATCAAAAATTCTTGATGATTGATCAACTCTCAAAAGCCTTCAAAAGAGAGATCTGGTCTTGGTTATGAAAAAGGAAAAAGTCCCATAACCAATACATCTATTAACCTATATAATAACTTCAAAGTAGAAGGAGAATCAGGAGCAAAGAAAGCTGAAGGAGAAAAGAAGATTGAAGAAAAGAAGAAGAGTAATGATTAAATCTCTACAAACTCAAGAAAGATGTAGAACATAAAGGTAGCTAATGCATATGGCTACATAAAATTGAGAGACCTGAAGAAGCTAGAGTTTAGAAGAGTTCCTCACCTCCACAAATAAATTCTATGACTAGATAGTCCTCATCTTTCTATAGTTATTTTTATACATGTAATCAGTTTGGTCATAGGGCTATTGATTATAGAGTTGTACCTAAAAGGAGAAAAAACTTTGTAAGTATAAATTCATTTTCTCCCTTGTTATTTACAAATGTAATGTTCTATATTTGAATTAATTTTGGTCACATAGCCAAATAATGTAGAACAAACTTTGTAAGACCAAAGATATAAAAGAATAGCATGTCTCCTAGTGTGAACAAAGGTTCACAAGTCTCTGAAAAGGGGGAAAATAAGCCAAATAAGAAACTCAAGGAAGTGTGGAAAGTGAAAGATCAATCAATGATTGCTCAAACTGCACTCCATGTTAAGGAGCAAAATTTGTAGGCAATAGATAGTGGTTTCTCAAAACACATGATTAGTGACAAGAACAATTTCATCAAACTGAGCAAATGTAAAGAAGGATATATTAGCTTGGGAGACAACACTATAGTAAAGAGCAGAGGTAAAGGAACCTTGAACATAGATGGAAAACTTCCTACACATTATTTCCTTTATGTTGAATGATTGAAACATAATCTGTTAAGTGTCAACCAAATGTGTGACAATGGATATAAGGTCACATTTAATGTAGAAGGATGCAAGATAATGAGATCTAGAAGACTAGTTTCAAAAGGGAAAAGAATTGAAAGCAATATCTATAATCTATTTGAAGTAAATGGTAATAGATGCCTATTAAGAAATATTGATGACATTTGGTTATGGCATATAACAATGGGCCATATCAATTTTGACAACCTAGTGAAGGTGAGCTCAAAAAGTGTGTTAGACACATGCCTAAGATAACCAAACCTACAGACACTACTTGCAAGGAGTGTCAACAAGGCAAGCAGACAAGGGACATATTTTAAACAAAGGAGTATGAAATTACAAAGCCTTTAAAATTATTTCATACTGATATTTGTGGTTCTACTAATACAAGAGGATCTAAAGGAGAAAGATACTTCATGTTATTTGTAGATGATTACTCAAGAATGATATGGGTAATTGTTGACCAAATTTGAACTTTAAGTCAAATTGGGGCACCCCTAGGTAAAAACATGAATTTTAGGAGTTTTACGGGTCTAATATAGATGTCACAAGGTGTTTTATAGGTTAATTAATGCCACTTAATGTTGTACTCACCTTGGTCATTAGCTATTTTAGTCTTTATATCATTTTTGGGTCATTTTGAGGTAAAAAAGGTGCATTTAATGACATATAGATTTATTATGAAGTGTGAAGGTTAAAAAACATTATTTCACATTCCATGCATCCTTAGAGGTCTTAAGTAACTGACATAACTGAAAAGTGGCAGGTTCATCAAGAGACAAGATAGTTTTCTTGAGAAAGAAGAAGAAAATGTCACTTGTATAATTCATTGGGAAGTGTGACACATGGGATATTATCATGGAATTTCTATTAATATTCCCCAATCCAATTTCCATGTTGCATTGATTTGTAAGTGCCATTTTTGGCCCAAAACCATTTTGCTCCTTTTTTACCCTTCTTGGCAAGCAAAAGTAGTCTTCAAGTTTTTGTTCAGTATGGATAACTCATGAGGTTTCAGATAAAATTACTTGGGTAGGTTTTATTACACTTAGATACTTTAATTTACATATAATTATTTTAAATAATGGTGGCATGTGCTTCATGAACCATCATATGAAGCTGACTATATTTTTCTATTTGCTTATCTATGCAGCCTATAGGTTTTGCTCTTGTTTGGGTAGGTCCATACAATCTAGTTTCTAATATTGGTTAAAATTTATTTTTACTCCTGTATATCATGTTATCCATTATTTTTTTCACATTAGGAGTTGATTTGATGAGCTAACCAACTTAGTTTGCAAGGAGGAGTGAAGGAGTGCAGTAGCAGTCATTTCTTCCAATTACTGGTGTTTTCTCCTATGTTATGGTTTCAAAATGAATTGAATTTACGAATTATTATTCATAAATGTCTTTTATTCATCTTAAATTCCAAATCTAACTTCAAAATTGACTTCAAAATCTAAGACAGTAAGTAAATCATAAAATATCCATTTACAACACTTGTATGGCCTGGCATCAATTAAAGGAACATGAAAAACATGTTTGAACATTATTTGATGTTTTAAGAGTAAAAAAATGATTGGTAATCATATTTAATAGGGTTTAAATGGGTTGGAGTAACTAGATATGCAAAAAATGGTCTTGGAACAAGCTTGTGACATTTTGGGATAATTTCCCAATTTTGTCAAAACAAAGGTCTAGGACATTTTTTGGATGTCCTTATACATGATTTAATTGAGTTATAAGGCCTAAAAGTTCATTTTTATTCAATATACCAAATAATCCTATCATTTTCAAAATAAAGGAGGTTGTTGAGTTAGAGAGGTTTATTTTCTTAAGCCCTCAAGTTGCTCTTCAAGACACTGAAATCACTTAGTGTTATCTATAGCCATGTGAGTCAAGTTCACCTCCCAAACCAATGAAATGAGTTCCAAAATATACTAATAGGGTGGGATGGTCCAATTTCATTAATATACATATAATTTCTATGGAAATCATCAAGTAAGATCACAAAAAGGGTATTTTGCATTTACCAAGGTGTAACAGTCAATACACAGGCCTAATGTTATTTATAGCTAGCTCAGGGCTTAAACAAGAGAAATTTTTACTTTGAAAGGTGTGAGGAATAATGACATGATTAATAAATATTATAAAGATATGATGCTTCTCAAGGTTTCACAAAGCCTTAGATAGCATAGTATGATCAAATTTTAGGTTGAATTGGCTTGTAAGGACTGAAATGAGCACCTATAACCACTATCTCCTTCAAAGCCTAACCCAATATTGTAAGAATAGATCTTGTTTCCATGACTTTTATAGGTCCTAATAGTTAAGGAGACCATTTTTGACACAAAAAATCACCTAGATAAGATGATATTTTAATATTTTCCCTCACAATGCATGTACAAGTTTCCTTCACCTCAAAAATGAAGCTTGTAAGCTGACCATAGGGTTGTCAAAGGGATTGAGTTTAATAGTGTTGGTTACATACCTTATTAAAAACATGAGAAGAGTGAATATGGATATTTAATGGTGTAAAAAGTATATATAATGTCATAAATCACACTTTAAGGGTCTAGGTCAAATGATTTTCGCCTACAGTCCACAACCTCAACATTCACCTATAGTAAGGTATAAAACAATGTTTCAAATTTGATGTCTAAGTGGTGTTTTAAGAATCTCAAGTTGAGTGAAAGTTCAATAATGTATATTATGACCAAAATGTGTTCAAGTGAGTCTCTCAAACATCATAAACAATGCTTATTTGAAGCTCACACACACCTAACATAGTCATTAAGGTAGGGTTTATAGTCAATTAAGGGAAAACTCAATTTTGAGTTCAAGAGACATGTAAAGAGTATAGAGAATTTGGAGTGATAATTTTTTTTTTATCACATTATTCAAATATATGATCACCCTAATGATATATAAACATGATGAAAAAACCTATATAGACTCCTTGGGACCCTAAGTACACTTATAGCCATTATAAATGATTGTGTTGGTAGCGAGCAGTATGACGTGATGTTTCTAAGAGTTAGTGTGTTTCAAACACTAAGAAATGAAAATAATCATATTTAAATTACTATGTATGCTTTAATAAAGGTTCAAAACATTGTATTTAATGCCTAGTTCATAGAAAACTCCACCTATAGGGGTATTTCCAAGAGGAAACACAGTCAGATAAGAAACCTAGTTTTTGACTGAGCAGGGTGTATAGAAAGGAGCATGGAGATTTGAGGTGAAAATAGAATTGATAAAAATTTAATTATAATATATAAAAATATAATGGCACTATCATGATTTTTTCTTAGTAGAGAAGGAACTCAAACAAGCATAACATAGTCCTTGTGAAATCCTACATACATAGTTTTCCTTTGAATGTTTTGTTTTGGGTTTAGGTCCTTTTGGAGGCTCAAATGACCTAATGGAAGGATTAATTTTTGTATGGGAGATAATATAAAATTTAAAAACTCCATAAAATACTCTTTTTTCTTGATATAATAGGGGAAATACCCCCTATTTTGTTTCAGATAGGGTGTACTTCCCCTTGAGCACAAACTGGTAGTTTTGGTGAAGGATAGTGAAGGGATGGTCTTAGGAGTTGTTTAAACATCATAGATAATTGTGTTAAGTTGTATAACACCTAGTAAAATTTGTATAACACCTCAAAAAATTATGTAACTTGACAGGATGGTCTAAACCCTTGGAGTTAAAGTCAGGCCTAAAGGCAAGGTTGAGGCCTAGTGTTAGATGAGGAGGTCATTTGAACTTATAGTATTTTATATGACTTATATCCTATTTAATAATTATTATGGTATCATGGTATAAGTTACAAATATTTTTATAGGCAAATAAAACCTTAAAGGGTCATTTTGAGCTCTAAAGTGTAAACAAACATACTAGGCATGGTGAAGCCTAGATTCTAAATGAGAGGCATTTTTTATTTATAACATGAAGTATGCAATCCAAACTATTTAAAAAAACTCATGTGGTCAAATAATATGTGTTCAATATTTTAGATTACAAATAAAATGAAAGGAAGCCATTATTGGACCTTAGATCAACTCAGACCTATAGGAAAGTGAAGGACAAGCTTGATATGAGAGGTTCAAGTGCTCATATCTTTTTGGAGGATTTTCATGGGAGCCATAGGAGTTCAAGGATGTTACAAAAGGTCTTAAAATTTGAATTTTTGTAATTTTTTGGTAGGTTGGATGTCAAATCTTTATGAACCAACATTAAGAGTGGAAATAAGTTAAAACCCTTGTTAACCCCTAATAGAGACTACTTTGAGAAAATGGAGTTATAAAGATAATTTGATGGCATATTTTTATCATGAAAGTGATTGTATATTTTAGAGGATTTACTCAAGATCCATCCCATGTTTTTTGGTTGTACGGACTTGTATGGACATTACAAAAATAAGGTATTTTGACCATTTTTTGTATTGTGCAGGATACAAGAGGATTTTTAAGGTGAAATAAAGTTTGAGGGGAATTTATAACTCCTTATGGTAATTTAATTTCAATATAAAACTCCTAAGTGTCCAAACTAGGTGCTTCATCTCAGCTAGTTAAAACTGGCCTAGTGGACAAGCTAGTGTGAAGTGTGAAAACTCTAAGGGAAAGTGATTTTAAGGTACCTATGATGATTCTAAGGAAATGGATGGTATTAAAACTTGTCATCCACTCTATACCATGTATTTTCATGAGAAATTAGTCTCTTTTTGGAAGCTAAGTGTGAAGGGTTCATGAAGGAAGAGTTTTTTGGATTGCAGATGATTATAGCTCCTTTCCAAGTGATTCCAAAGGACAAAGCATGAAACCAATTCATGGAGAGGCATGAATGAGACCATTAAAATTAATTCCAATCATTTTAAATATTCCTTATCAGTTATGATATGTTCAAATAGGGCTAACCATGAAGGCAATTTCTTTTAGCCAAAATGAGGAGTTTATGCCACTTTTCATGAAGTTTATGCCTTGAATTGACACTTATGCTTCTTGAACTTGTATGGTTCATCACACATCCTTATATAATTTATTCTCTCATCTTGAAAAGTTTCATTTTTTCCCTTAGACTTATCTCTTCTTTTCTCTCTCTCAAATTCTATAAAAAGTAGCCATTTTGGCCATTGTGCTTTATGCTCCACTTGAGTATGGTGAAGCCCTTATAATTTATATAACTTTTAATAAATAATAATAATAATAATTTTGACATCTTCCATGACTTTTATTATTGTTTTCATTTATGATTTTTGATTTTCATAAGTGATAACTCTTGTTTCCTTAGCATGATTGTTTCATTCTATCATCTATTTACAGTTGGAAAGCTTCTTCTTGCAAGGCATGTAAAGTTTTCTAGGAAATTTAAAGGATTAAGTGAGTTATTATATTCATTATTGACCTCATATGCATCTTTTTTAGTCCTCCTATCTTTTCACATTCATCCATAACCTCACAATATAACTTTGATGTGAGAATATGAAGATTGGAGAAGTGTATGTTCAGTTTGTCCCTTGATTTCAAGTGTAACATGCATATGGTTGGAGGTCATCAATATATTTGGTGTATCACCTCCCTTAGGTTATTTTATTTTATTTATCTCTCTCCCTTTTTAACCTCTAATTTAGTTATAATTGTGATCCAAAGTGGTACATCAAGGGAGCTAGCCCTATTTAGATATTCACCTCATCCTTAGGCTACCCACAAGACTAGAGGTGTTTCCATTGTGCCAATTAGATGAAGAGAGCTTTGACATCTCCTCAAAGGGTTCAAATTCAAGTGATAACAGTATTTGGCATGCCTAATGGGACTCTTAGTCTAAGAAGGTTGGATATTTTTGTTGTTGTCTCTCAATAATCAGCCTTTGGAGGCATCTATCCAAGCATCAATGATGACTCAAAAGATATATCAACTAGTCAAGAAACCTAGGTTTCCTTTTGAAGATTTTTGGTAATATTTTTCTCTATGTTTTTGATTTCAATGAGTTTTTATGGATAATTTTGGTGTTGAGTACTGTTCTTTACAAGTTGATGAGATATTGTAAGCTTATGTCATTCCCTATCAATAAGATCAAGCTATTAATCATCCCTTACATGAAGTTTACCAACCCTAATATGGTTATTTTCAACCACAATATGAACATATTTAACCTTATCATGATTTTTATTAGTCTTATAACCATCCTCCTCAAAAAAATTCTCCCCTTAGTCAACCTAAACACTTCTCAACTCAATCCATTTCCACCTTCAAGAAGACACTCTTGGGATAAGAAACAATAGATGTTGGATCTTGATACTCTATGAGGATGTGGTGAAGAGATTCTTAGTCATCTTGTTTATAAGGTGAGAGATGCATTATATTTTGTCAAAAGAGAGTGGGTACCTATTAAGAGAGCCAATTGGAAAATTCTCATAAGTGAGATGTTTGATGTGAGTGGCTTAGTTTCATATTTAGAGGATAGGCTAGGAGTTCATGAAAGGAAACCTCACCAAACCTGTCAACCTTCATATCCACTTCCATAATTTTCCTATCATCCACATTTTATCCCTACTCATAAGCACAATTAAGGATATCTAATTCATCTTTCTCCCATTTAGTTGGAAGAGAGAGTTGAAAAGAGAAACCTTATTTTTAAAGCTAATCTTAATAGGCAAATTGAGTTGGCTAATATGCATATGCAACAGTCCATGTTGGTAGAAAAATAAGTGGAGTTCAATCCCTCATATCCCTATAAAATTTCATCCCCACCACCTCAAAAGGAGACTCATAATCCCAATACCCTAAGTTAGAATAAGATAGTGGAGTCATGGGGAAAGAAAGAGGAGAAAAGTCTTGACAAGGAGTGTGAAGTTGAGAAGGAACTTTATCCTATGCAAACCCTTCCCACCCTTCCTTAAGAAAATACTTATAATCCTAACATCCTAAACTAGATTAATATATTGTAATCATGGGGAAAGAAATAGGATAGAATTTTGGTTGATTAGTGTGAAGTTGTGAATGAAGTTGATCCTTTGCAAGTTCTTCCCACCCTTCTTCAAGAAACTTCTTGTGTTCCTTGGAAGCCTTCATGCATTCCTTGTCCTCATGAATACTCCTATGAACTTCAATAAATACTTTTCCAATAAAACCTATCCAATAAAATTGAAAAGTTAGAGGCAAAAATGAAGTTGCTAAGTTAAGGTGTGGTGTAAGGTTTAAAACCAAAAGAAGATCATATGCCTAAACACACCCCATCCACCCTTCCTCAAGAGAGTATTGAAGATAAATAAGATGTGAATAAAGTGGTTATCAAGTGAAAGGAATAAAATCAAGTGGATTTATCCCAAGGTATACCTCCCCTTCCTCAAGAGATTCTAAAAGAATCCCCTACACTTCACTCTTAATCTGATTTTGAGTTATATGTGCCACCTCCACCAACTAATTCATCTTGTTCTCACCCAATAACCATTTTACTTGATGGACCTATGATATGGGAACCTAAGTAAGAGTATTTTGTTGACAAAAACTCAATTTTTTTTCTTTAAGAGAACCTAATTCCTTGACAACCTCATTTGACTAAGTCACATGACTTCAAAATGCCTATTCTTGGAATCACAAAAAAGGAGATATAAGATCTTGTATTCCTTGAGAACCAATGTAATATTTTAGAGTTTTAAATGAAATTTGAGAGATCTCAATAGATCATGAATGATAAATAAGAGTTGATGTCTTGTGTGGAAATTTATGATTGGGTGGATAAAGAAGAACGTCTTCATTTTGCCAAAGAGGAAGAAAGGATCATTAACTCTTCCATCACTTTGCAAGATGCCATGGATGGGAAAGAACAAGTTAAAAATCAGCCTTTGGATGACTTGTTTTAAATCATTGGAATAGGATACACCCCTCTTTAAGGAGGCTATGATCTGGTCAAAGATGGAGAAGGTAGCCTTGGTACGCAAGTAAATATGCAAAGGAAAATCAATCTTTCAAATCTATCCTTTCAAGAGGAAAATGCATATCATGATGACATGTTTGAAATCATCAAGATGGGATACCATCCTCTCAATAATTTGGGAGAAACAGATCATCTCTTGAAGGATGGAACAAGCTCCTATTAGCCTCAATCTTCTAAGGAACAAGAAGTCAATCCTCTTGAATCCATGCATACTAAGGACATATAAATTAACCATGAAATGAAGAGTGGGAAAAAGTATGAAGTATGTGAACATGTTCAAGAGGAGTATATACATTGGAGACCTATTTATAGATGATCCACTTGAGGAAAGATCAAGTGAAGTGCTAAGGAATAGGTTTGATCTACAAAGCATCAATTTCAAGGAGAAGTATGCTTGGCACTATGTTTCATCTCACCATGAAGATGATTCAAGAATTTTTCCTTTTAATCCTAGAAAGGAGGTATACTTAGTTTCTAGTTGTGCATAGTAGTTTGTTCTTTAATTCCCTTAAGTGCCTTGAGCAAATGTGTGTGTGTGTGTGTGTCTTATTTTAAGTGTGTCCTTGGTTTGAGTGTTTGAGCTAATTAGTGGTCTTATCTTGATCAAATCCTATGGTCAAAGTTCTCTTATTGTGTCTCAGACTTCAAATGACTCTCTAAGCCCAATGGACTGATAAGGCTACTGGTCTAGCTAGTATAGGTAAAAACATGACTTTTAGGCATTTTAGAGGTCTAATATAGATGTCACAAGGTGTTTTACAGGTTAATTAATGTCACTTAATGTTGTAGTAGCCTTGGTCATTAGTTATTTTATTTATTATATCATTTTTGGGTCATTTTAAGATTAAAAAAGGTGCATTTAATGACTTGTAAAGATTTATTGAGAATTTTGAAGGTTCCAAAATGTGATGTCACATCCCATCTGTCCTTAAAGGTGGTAAGCAACTGACATAACTAAAAAGTGGTAGGTTCATCAAGAGACAAGGTAGGTTTCTTGAGAAAGCAGAAGAAAATGGCACTTATACAATTCATTGGGAAGTGTACCACATGGTATATGATCATGAAATGTCTCTTCATCTTTCCAAAGCTTAGTTTCATGTTTGGTTTGATCTAGAAGTGTCATTTTTGGCCTAAAACCATTCTTCTCCTTTTTCACCTTTCTTAGCAAGTAAAAGTAGTCTTCAAGTTTTTCCTTAGTATGGATAGCTCAAGAGGTTTAGTTCAAATCCTTATGGAGGTTTTAGTATACTCAAAGACATTAATTTACATATAAGTATTTTGAATAATGGTAGCCTATGATTCATGAACCATCCTCATGAAGTTGACTATATTTTTTTGCCTGCATATCTATGCACCCTATAGGTTTTTGCTCTTGTTTGGGTAGGTACATACAATATAGTTACTAATATTATTTCCATATTATGTTTAATCTTGTATCTCATTTTCTCCATTATTCGTTTCACATTGGGAGTTGATTTGATGAGCTAACCAACTCAGTTTGCAAGGAGTGAAGGAGTGGAGTGGTAGTCATTTCTTCCAATTGCTAGTGTTTTCTCCTATGTTATGGTTTCAAAATGAAGTGAATTGATGGATTATTGTTCATAAATGTATTTTATTCATATTTAATTTCAAATCCAACTTAAAAATCCACTTTAAAAGATAAGAGAGTAAGTAAATGCACACAATAGCCATCTACAACACTTGAATGGTCTGTCATTAGTTGGAGGAGCATGAAAAACATGTTTGGACATTATTTGATGTTTGAAGAGTCAAAACATTCTTTTTCATAGTCTTGAATAGGGTTGAAGTGTGTTGGATCAACTAGATATACCAGAAATGGTCTTGGAACAAACTTGCAACATTTTGGGACAATTTCCCAATTTTGTCAAAACAGAAGTCCAAGCCCTTTTTTGGATGTCCTTATACATGATTTCATTGATTTCCATGGCATCCAAGTTCATTTTTATTCAGTCTCTCACATAAGCCTATCATTTTTCAAAATAAGGGAGGTTGTTGAGTTAGAAAGGTTAGTTTTTTTAAGCCCTCAAGTTGATCTTCAAGACACTGAAATCACTCAGTGCTATCTACAACCATGTGAGTCAAGTTCACTTCCCAAACTAATTAAATGAGTTATAATCCATAATAATAAGGTGGGATGGTCAAATTACACTAATAGACATATACTTGCTATGGAAAGCATCAAGCAAGATCACAAAAAGGGCAGTTTACCTTCACCAAGGTGTAATAGTATGTACACAGGCATAATGTTATCTATAGCCATCTTAGGGATTAAATAAGAGAAAGTGTTTAATTTTCAAGGTGTGAATGTTAATGACATGCTTAAGAGGTATTAGAAAGAGATGATGTTTCTCAAGATTACTTTGTAAGGTGTGAGGGATAATGACATGCTTAAGAGGTATTAGAAAGAGATGATGCTTCTCAAGGTTTAAAAAAGCCCTAGATAGTATATTATGAAAAAATTTTAGGTTGAATTGGCTTGAAAGGATAGAAATTAACACAACCACTGTCTCCTTCAAAGCCTAACCCAATATTGTAAGACTAGATCTTGTTTCCATGATTTGTAGAGGTCCTAATAGTTAAGGAGACCATTCATGACCCAAAAAATAATTTAGAGAAGATGATTTGCTATTATTTTCCATAATAATGCACCTATAGGTTTATTTCACCTCATAAATAAAGCTTGCAAGCTGGCTATAGGGTTATCAAAGGGACTGAGTTTAATAATTTTTGTTATACAACTTATTACAAGCATGATAAGAGTGAATATGTATATTTCATGGTGTGAAAAGTATAAAGGAGGTCATAAATCATAATTTAAGGGTCTAGGTCATATGATTTTCACCTACAGTCTATACAACAACCTTAACATTCACCTATAGCAGGGTATAGAACAATGTTTTAAATTTGATGTCTAAGTGGTGTTTTGAGACTCTCAAGCTGAGTGAAAGTTAAAGAATGTATCTTGTGATCAAAATGGGTTCAATGGAGTCTATAAAACATCATAACCAATGCTCATTTGAAGCTCACACACACCTAACATAGTCATTAAGGTAGGGTTTATAGTCAATTAAAGGAAAACTCAGTTGTGAGGTCAAGAGACATGTAAAGAGTATAAAAAATTTGGAGTGATAAAAAAAATTGGTGGTCACCTTATTAAAATAAATTATGAACCTAATTATCTCTAAAAATTATGAAAAATCCTATATAGACTCCTTGGGATGCTAAGTACACCTACAACCAGTATAAATGACTATGTTGGCAGTGAGCAGTATGAGGTGATGTTTTCAAGAGTTAGTGTGTTTAAAACATTAAGGGATGAAGATAATAGTATTTAAATTACTATGTATTATTTAATTAAGGTTAAAAAAATTATATTTAAGGCCTAATTCATACAAAACTATACCTACAGGGGTAGTTCTAAGAGGAAACACAGCCAGACAAAAAACCTAGTTTTGACTAAGTAGGGTGTATAAAAAGGAGCATGGATATTTGAGGTGACAAATAATTGAGATAAATTTAATAATAATATATATAAATATAATTTCACTATACTTATGTTTTTTAAGTAGAGAAGGAACTCAAATAATCATAACATAGTCCTTGTGAAATCCTGCATACATAATTTTCCTTTGAATGTTCTATTTTGGGTTTAGGTCCTTTTTGAGGGTTAAATGACATAATGGAAGGCTGAATTTTTGTATGGGAGATCATAAAAACTAAAAAAATTCCATAAAATAATCTTTTTTATTTATATAATATGGGAAATACCCCTTGTTTTGTCTTAGATAGGGGGTACTTCCCCTTGAGCACAAACTGGCAGTTTTGGTGAAGGATAGTAAAGGGATGGTCTTAGGAGCTATTTAAACATCATAAAGATTTGTGTTAAGTTGGATAAAACCTAGTATATTTTTAATAAAAACTCATATAAGTATGGAAATTTACAATATGGTATAAACCCTTAGAGTTGCAGTCAAGGCTAAAGGCAAGGTTGAGGCCCAGTGCTAGATGAGGGGGTCAATTTCACTTCTAGTATTTTATATGAATTATAGCCTATTTAATCATGGATATGGGATAATGGTATAATTTTAAAATATTTTTAGAGGAAATTAAAACCTTGAAGGGTAATTTTGATCCCTAAAGTGTAAACAAACATATTAGGCATGATGAAACCTAGATTCCAAATGAGAGGCCTTTTGCATTTCTAACATGAAGCATGCATTAAAACCTATTTTAAAATGTTCATGGTGTAAAATAATATGTGTTAAAAAATTTTATATTAAAAATAAAACCAAAGGAATCCATTATTGGACCTTAGATCAACTCAGACCTACAATAAAGTGAAGGACAAGCTTGATATGAGAGGTTCAAGTGCTCATATCTTTTTGGAGGATTTTCATGGGAGATAGAGGAGTTTAGGGATGTTATAAAAGGTATTAAACTATGAATTTGTGGAATTTATTATTAGTTTGGATGTCAGATCTTTATGAACCAACCTTAAGAGTGGAAACAAGCTAAAACCCTTACTAAACCCTTGTAGAGACTAGTTTGAGAAAATGGAGTTGGAAAGATAATATAGTGGAATAGTTTTCTCATGAAATTTATTTTATATTTTTGAGTATTAACTCAATATCCATCCCATGATTTTTGGTTGTACGGACTTGTATGGACATTACAAAAATAGGGTATTTTTGACCATTTTTAGTGTTGTGCATGCTATAATAGTATTTTGAAGGTGAGATAGTTTGAAGGTATTTTTTATACTTTTCATAACTCCCTATGTTCATTTAATTTTGATAAAAACACTCTTAAGTATCCAAACTAGGTGCTTCATCTCAGCCAGTCAAAATTGGCCTAGTAGACAAGCTAGTGAGAAGTGTGAAAACTCCAAGGGAAAGTTATTTTAAGGTACCCATGATGATTATAAGGCCATGGAGGGTCTTTAAACTTTTCATCCACTCCCTCCCATGTATTTTCATGGGAAATTTATCTCTTTTTGGAAGCCAAGTGTGCAGGGTGAATGAAGGAAGAGTTTTTTGGACTGTAGATGATTATAGCTCCTTTCCAAGTGATTTCAGAGGACCAGGCATGAAACCAATGCATTAATAGGAACTAATGATACCCTTAACCTTAATTACAATAATTTTAACTATTAATAATTAGTTATGAGATGTTTAAATAGGTATAATCATGAAGGTAGATTTTTTGAGCCAGAATGAGGAGTTTATGCCACTTTTCATAAAGTTTATGCCTTAAATTGACACTTATGATTCATAAAATTGCATGGTGCATCCCAAATCATTCTCTCATGCATAATTAAGTATTATCTCAGCTTGAAAAGTGTCCTTGTGACCCTTGTACTTTTCTCTTATTCTCTCTCTCTCTTAAGTTCTATAAGAACTAGCCATTTTGGCCATTATACTTTATGCTCCACCTAAGTATGGAAAATCCTTGCTCATTTATATAAATTTTTATCAATAGTACTATTAATTATTACCTATTCCATGAATATTATTATTTTGTTCATTTTGAATGTTTGATTTTGCATAGTTGATAACTCTTGTTTCCGTAGCATGATTGCTTCATTTTATCATATATTTGTAGTTGGAAAGCTTCTTCTTGTAGGGCATGTGAAATGTTCTATGAAATGTCAAGGATTGAGTGAGTTATTATATTAATTATTGAACTCATAGTCCTTATGTCTATTCCTTCTAGCTTTTCACATTCATCCATAACCTCACAATGTAACATTGATGTGAGAAGATGAAGATTGGAGAACTATATGTTTAGTTTATCCCTTGATTTCAAGTGTAACATGCATATAGTTGGAATTCATCAATCTATTTGGTGTATCTCCTCACTTAGGTTAGTTTTAATTTAGTTATCTCTCTCCATTTTCACCCTCCAAGTTTAGTTGTAATTGTGATCTAAAGTGGTACATCAAGGGAGCTAGCCCTATCTAAATATTCACCTCATCCTTAAGTTGATCACAAGCCTAGAGGTGTTTCCATTGTGCCACTTAGATGAGGAGAGCTTTAACATCTCCTCAAAGGGTGAAAATCTAAGTGAAAATAGTAACCTTTTTGAAATATAAGTCTCAGGCATTTGAGAGATTCAAAATCTTTAGGGCCATGGTGGAAAATGAGACTGGATAAAAAAATTAGATGTTTAAGATCTGATAAAGGTGGATAATTCACCTCAAATGAGTTCATAGAGTAATATGAGAAGCATGGAATCAAAATACATTACTCTGTAATAAGGACTCCATATTAAAATGGAGTTATTGAAAGAAATAATAGGATAGTCAAAGAGATGGCTAGAACAATGGTAAAATAGGCCAAGTTACTTGATGGATACTGGAAAGAAGTAGTTTAAACAACCATATATATCTTGGATAGAATTTAACTAAGGGTAAATAGTGACAAAACTCCCTGTGAACTATGGTATGGAGAACCTACCTTTGTTAAGTATTGTTGTCCCCAAAAAATGATTCCTCATTTTCCAGACAACATATGACTATTTTGGTCCTACATAACCAAAATTGTCTTCCCCCTTTTCAAATTTTGCTCTGAGCTTTCAAATTCTTCATTATTTGAGATTTTTGAAGTAAAGGGACTAGAAGGTTCAACGGGTTCAAGGTTCAATGATAGGTCCAACCAAAGGAACAGTTCAACATCCAAGTTTAACAAGCTTCATGACTTTTGTAGGATTTTTCATCAGCAAACATTCAACAGCAGGTTCAACATTTGGTTCATCCTTCAGGTCAACTTCAAATAGTTCAAAAACTAGGTTTAGTCAATGGTTCAATGCTTCCATCGACTCTTTTTCAAAGGCTTGGTGCACTTCATTGAACCATTGAACCAGTTCAACAAAGGTCCACCTACTAGGTTCAAAGGGATGGTTCAATGCAAAAAGTACCTTTCTAAAGGACAAGTCTCCTTGCAGAGGACACTTCATCAAACAGACGTTTGAAGACTTGTTTAAAGACTTGTTAAATGCCCGCGGGAATTTTCCTTGAGAAAAAGACTTGAGGAGGTGGATGATGCCATGTGTCAATAGTGAAGGTTTTCAATTCAATGCAGCAGAAGATGCCACATGCCCTACACGGAGAAAAGTAGAGGCCGAAAAGTGTCACCATTTGAGAGAGCCCGACTGAGTCTCAAATGTCTCTACAGTTTCACAAAGCCCTGAGGAGTCAGAAGCCTCCAAGTGTTAAATACCATAGAATCTTCCTCTCGCTTCTTGTTTTTATAAAGATCATGGTGGGCCCAGAGACGTGAGTCAGAAGCCTCCAAGTGTCTCCATCCGATGCTTCGAGACTCAACAGTTTAAAGTTTCAACGCACAGGTATTTATTTTTCATACCCATTTTTGTTCGAGTCTCAAAGTCACATGAAGGCTGCCAAGTGTCACGAGCTGAGACATAGTTACGAAAGAAGCTACTTAACGTGGAACCTGTCGCATGTCTCGACTCAATACAGCAGAACCTGCCACGTGTCTGCATCTGCGTCACAGTGAAAAGTAACCATAGCAAGCAAGAAAGACATAAGAGAGTCGCTGGGAAGAATGATGGGCCCAAAAATGTCAAAAAATTGTCTCAAAGAAGTGCCCATTATTTTGGCAGACTTAAAGCGCGAACCCAAATACATGCAGAGACTTCAAGGTCAAGACTAGCAAAAAGCGAGGAACAAACAGAACAACAAATTGAATCTAGGACCCGATTCAATTAATTAGAAAAGAAGGAATGATGAGAACAAGATGAGATCTTTCAGTTGCATGACTTGTTTATCTGCATTGAGAAAAGCAACTATCTGTGATTTTCCCTAAGTTCAGGCATGTCTCCTTAACCATTTCCAATGCGAAGTTATGTATCAATGGTTCCCAAGTCCTCCTTGTAGAAGTTGTATAAGGGACTCTCTTCTATTGTAATAAGGATCTTCTTTTTTGACTGGGAAAATGAAACTCTGCCCAAATTGTAAGGCATTATCGAGACTTTGAGCTCAGATTGCCGATCATATTTTGTTACTGGAATAAGAAAGTAAATGGTTTTTCAGACTTTGTGTTGTAATATCTTTATTATTGAGGAAATTGTTCTCATGTCTTTTTCTTCAATATATTTTATGTTCCTTTAATTCAACAAGCAAGATTTAGTGACAATAGTTAAAAAGGTGTTTTGGAGAACCAACTGTGGAGAGACTTTGCGCCCTCATAGCTGCCTTCAGTGTGTTGGTATTTTCATTGCTGTGTAAAGAACTTTGGAAAGACTTTGAGATTTCATTATTCTTCATGTATCACTCTTGAGTATTTCATGTGCAGACTTTGTGCTGTCTTGATTTGTTGGTTACCATACTTTAGTCATATTTTGCTTTATTTTTAGGAGTATTCTTGTGGCTAGTTGAACAATTCTTCTGAAAGAAGAGGAGTGTTGTATGTCATTCTCTTGAGTTCTTCCTTGGTTTTGTGTGCATCATCTCTAAAGAAAGAGAGATGGATGTCTGGTCTTACCCTTGAGTACTATTTTCTATTCATATATATATATATATATATCCATAGGGAACCTCCCCTTGATGAGAGGAGAGAGAAGTCTCCTTCTGATGTGATAAACTTACACATTAGGATGACTAATCTTCTTGCTTTGGCTGATAAGACCTATTTTGTTTACCAGTATGTTGATCGACAAAATATTCAACCAACAGTTTTTGGTGACTCTGCTGGGGACTTACCCATTATCCATTTATAGTCTATCCATTCCATTCACCTCCATACCCACAAAAAAAAAGAACACATGGTTTAAAGCCTCAAGATTTAACTGAAACAAAGTCAATTCTTTTCCAACATTTTGTTTTACAAATCTGGCTGATTCGAGATATTCATGAAGTCAAAGGGCTAAGGGTGTTTTTGACTCTATGTTTGAGTTGGCACAACAGAGCAATTTTGATATATTTCCTCCACCACCTTTCCTCCAACAATCTAGGAGTCTTCCTCGTGACCTTATCAGGTCACCAGCATAAGGTGGAGCTTTTTTTCCTATAGTTAGTAGTGCCCTGCATATAAATACTCCACCTAGATTTGTTATCCCCACTTTCCATAATCCAATAATGGTAGTTTAAGGTCCTTGGGGTAATGCTTTTGGCCCTCTCAATCTTGCCCCTCCTCTACATGAGCTTCCTCGCAGTTCCAGGAAGAATTTTCTGAAATTCCAAGGTGATGGGAAAGTTCATCCTAATGAACATATTGCGGCACTCAATATAGCTTGTGGAGTAATTGGGGTAGAGTTTGAAGATGTAGCGATCAAACTTTTTATCAAAACACTACAAGGTCCTACTGCAGATTGGTTTTATCATTTACAGGCTTGATCTATGACTGATTGGAATACTTTGAAAGATAAGTTTGAAGCCAGATTTAAACCTACAGAAGATGCACATACACTTCTAGCTCAACTTACACAAATGAAAAAAGAGCCATATGAGCCTACGAGAGACTTCATAGCTAAATTTGACAATTTGAGAAACATAATCCCTATAATTGCCAGACCTACAGCTGAGAATCTCAAATGTTTTTTTATTAACTCTCAGCTACCTAAAGTCAGTTTCCTCTTGAGACATGCTGGCCAAATAAATCTTGAGGCATCTCAACTTTTGGCCATTGAAGTAGAAGATGATCTCATATTAGCAAGGAAAATAAGAAGAGATCCCAGTAGAAATAGAGCTTCATCATCATCTAAATTTGCATCTACAAGTACCACAGATTCAATGGTGCAAAAATTAGTGAATGAGCTCCTTGCCCTCAAAAAGCAAATGGCTCAAGGAATGTCTTCCTCTCCTACATACAGAAGAACATTCCCAAATCAGTCATATCAGGGCAATGTTCCCAGAAACCAAGGACAACAAAATCATCTTCCTCCTCCACAAGGAAAACTTGCCTTGGAAGCTCCTCCAACTAATTCAGCAATGGGATATCTTGAGACAGAATCAAATTTTTCTTATCAGCCTAAATTATATTAAGAAAATGATGCTGATATCATTGAAGATAGTCAAGAAGAATCAGTTGGTGACTCCCACATTGGCTTCCTGAATTATCAAGATGAACCCAGAAGAAAAGGAGAAGTTCTAGATGGATCATATGTAGTTTTTACTATATCTAAGAATCAATTAGTCTAGTAGGCTAATAAAGGAAAGATAGAAGAGCAATCACAGCCAGTAGTCACAATTGCCAAGTGTGGATCAGTTCTGCCCTTTCAACCAAAAGATCTGGTAATCACTCAAAAGGTAAATACATCTGGTGCACCTTCCCTTTCTACTTCTAATTCACAAACCAGTATACCTCCCATCCCTTTTAAAACTCCAAAATCTGAAGTACCTTTCTCTGTACCTAGTTTGATTTAGACATTTGACATAATTGATCATGTCAAAAAGACAAAAATACAAATGTCTAAATTTGAATACTTGCAGTCCAATCCAGATCAACTGAATAAGCTGGTCTAATATGTTAAAAATTAGACCGTCCTTGCAGTGCAAAAATCCAAAAAAGTGACTTTTGATTCCTCAATAAACACACCTAGTCCAAATAATCTGATTATTACTCCTCCAGTTGTTTTTGGAAAAATAGAACCTTTCTATGTTTCTCTATTAATCAATGGCCACAAGGTGAGTAATTGTATAATGGATTCAGGGACATTTGACAATGTCATGCCCACCAAAGTCACTGAATCTCTTGGTCTCACATTGACCAAGACATTTGGCAGATGTTTCTCCATGGAGAACAAACAAGTGCCATTGTTGGGGTAGATCAAAGATGCTCAGTTTGCATTTGCAGCCTTTTCAGACAAGAGGATCAAAATGACTATATTAGTGGCTAAAGTTCCAACATCTTATGGTATTTTACTTGGATGAAACTTTTGTAAGGACATGGGAGGAGAGCTGAACATGGATTTATTTGAGGCAAGGATCCCTGTACAAGGCATGATGAAAAGACTACTTCTTAAAAAGGAATCAAGGTATATAGTCACCAAGACATCAGCCCCTAAAGATCAAATCATTTTTGAATCCGTAGGTATGGGTAATTACTTTTTATATACAGATCATGAAGAAAGACGGTCCATCTCTGATAAGGGAAAGTCTGAAGTAAAGCCAGTGTCTGATAAGATTTGGACTCTAGAATTTGATGGTAGTTGTTCTTCTTCTGGTTCTGGAGCCAGAATTGTTTTGATATCTCCTCAAGGAGATATGTTTCTTTCATCATATAAGTTATAGTTTAGCAACACAAATAATACAACTGAATATGAATCATTGTTGCTAGGCATGAAAGCTACTCAAAAAAGAGCCGTCAAGTGTCTTCATGCTAAAGGGGACACTAAATTAGTGGTCTGTCAAGTAAGAAATTCATATCAGACTAAGAATGAAAGGCTGCACCATTACCGTAATCTTGTTTGGGATCAAATTGAAAGCTTTGATGCTTTCAACATTTCTTCCATTCCAAGAGAATACAATCATAGAGCTGATGCACTTGCCATTTCAGGAACTCTTCTAGTTCCACATTTTGATTTTAAAAAATACAAATATACCATTGAGTTGATCTATAGACCAAGTGTTCCTGATAATGCTGATCATTGGCAAATTTTCAATGATGATAATTAGATCATTGCTTTCTTGGAAAGAAAAGACAATTTTAAACAACTGTATTTTGAAGATAGTGAATCTCAGAAGTCTGAATTAATTTTTGAATCTAATTTAGATGGAAATGAAGAGTTTATACAGCTTAAAAAAAATAAAATTCCTAAAGGCTTGGTTTCTCTCAAAAAGCTGTTTGACAAGCATGATAGATCCATCAAGCCACAACAGATAGATTCAAATTTCTCTCAGGGATATGACCAAGTGAATTTGACTAATGCGGAAAATCCAAAAATGGTCAACATTGGTAAGTGCTGCACACCTAAAAAAAATTCAAATATACTTCTTTGCTTTGTCAATACATTGATGTCCTATCATATTCATAAGAAGATCTGAAGTTTCTCAATCTAGATGAAATACGTCATCATATTCCTCTCAAAGATTATTCAACACCTTACAAGTAGAAATCTAGACAATACAATCTGAAGATTTTAGGTATAATTATGTCTGAGATTCAGAAAATGTTAAATGCTAGGATTATTTTTCTAATCCATCATTCTACATGGATTGCGAATATAATTCCTGTAAGGAAGAAAAATGGCAAAATCTGCATTTGTGTAGATTTCTAGAATCTGAACCAGTCATCTTTGAAAGACAATTATCCTTTGCCAATCATAGATCAAGTGCTCCAAATAATAACAAGATCAGAGATGTTATCAATGCTAGATGGCTTTTTAGGCTATAACCAAGTTGAAGTAGCTGGAACTGATCAATAAAAGACTGCATTCACCACGCCTTGGGGTACCTTTGCATACAAAAGAATGCCTTTTGGATTAATAAATGCTGGTGCTACCTTACAGAGAGCTATGGACATGGCTTTCAAAGATAAAATTAGCAAATTCATAGTTATATATCTTGATGATTTGACTGTCTTTTCAAAGCATCGATCTGATCATGTGCGCCATTTGCAGCAAGTGCTGGAGCGCTGTCAGGAAAATGGTATTTCTTTGAATCTTAAAAAGTCTATTTTTGGAGTGACAGAAGGAAAACTTCTTAGACACATTGTGTCCAAAAAGAGAATAAAGATTGAATCAGACAGAGTCAAGTCTATTCAAGAGCTGAATTTGCCTGCAAGTAAGAAAGTTGTTCACTCTTTCTTCAAAAAAGTGAATTTATTACAGAGATTTATCCATGAATTTGCTGAGAAGACAAGACACATTGTAAATATGATGAAAGGAAAGGATACCTTCAGCTGGACCAAAGAAGGCAAAGCAACATTTCAAGATATCAAAGTTGCTATTGCTCAAGCCCCCACCTTGGTTTGTCCAGATTATCACAGAGACTTCACTATATATAGATATGCATCTGAGCATACTCTTTCAGCTATTCTTGTCTAACAAGACAAAGAAGGTATGGAATCTCCCATTTCTTTCATGAGTTGCCCTCTGAAAAATTATGAATTGAAGTATTCAAATATAGAGAAGCATGCCTATGCCTTAGTAAAAGCAGTCAAACATTTTCGCTTCTATATTCTGAATTCGCATACTACTACCTTAGTTCCTGATAGTACAGTCAAGTCTATTTTAACTCAATAGGAGTTTGGCATAAAGAGAGGTAATTGGATTACAAAGATCCAAGAATTTGATCTGGATATCAAGCCAACAAAGCTGGTCAGAGGTAAAGGTCTTTGCCAATTAATGGCTGATAATAAGCCAGAAGATACACAACTTGAAGAAGCTGAAATAAATAATATGCCAATAGTCCTTTTTGCTTCTACTACCAATGAATGGTATTTAGATATTGCCTATTTTTTGACTTATGGAGAATGTCCTGCTCATTTGTCTTACAAAGAGAGGAGAACCATTAGATTGAAATCTGCCAATTTTGTCCTTTGGGACAACGGCCTATACAAAAGAAACATAGATGGAATTTATCTTCACTGTGTAGATAAAGAACAATAGACCCAACTCTTGAAATCTTTCCATAATCTAGCTTGTGGAGGACATTTTTTTGCTCTTGTGACTGCTCACAAAATTTTGAGAGCCAGATATTATTGGCTCACTCTTTTCCAAGATGCACATAAATGGGTAAGGAAATGTGAACTTTGCCAACAATTTGTTGGAAACCCCAAGCTGGCTGATCTGCCTCTTAAGCCAGTGGTCATAGAAGAACCTTTCTAGCAGTGGGGACTCAATTTTATTGGGACAATAAATCCATCATCAAGCACTGGACATGATTATGTCCTTATAGTGATAGATTATTTCACCAAGTGAGTAGAAGCAATCCCAACTAAGCATGCTACTTCAGAAGTTGTATGCAACTTCCTCAAAGAAAATATCATTTCTAGGTTTGGAGTTCCACTCAAAATTGTCATTGATAATGCATCTTGTTTCACCTCTCAAGAGATTACACAATTTTGTTTTCATTATGGAATTACACTCTCTCATTCTTCTGATTATTTTCCACAAGGGAATGGACACGCTGAGTCCAGCAATAAGAATTTGGTAACTATTATTAAAAAGCTAGCAGATGATAATCAAAGGACATGGCATAAAGCATTGGTTGATGCTCTGTGGGCTAACAGGATCATGCCAAAAAGGGCAATTGGTATGTCTCCTTTTCAACTTCTTTACGGTATTAATGCTAAGATACCAATCACATTAGAGTTACCAGCCTTGAAATTAGTGAAGGCCATTGAAGATCAGATATTTGAGAGTTCTCTTGACAAAAGAATCATATGCCTGACTCATCTGGAAGAATAGAGAACCATGGTAGTAGATAGAATTTCTATTCATCAAACTCTAGTAAAGAAGCTCTTTGATCAGAAGGCCAGAAATCGTGAATTCTAGATTGGGGATCAAGTCCTGCTATGGGACAAAAGAAGAGAACCAAAGGGGATGCATGGAAAGTTTGACTCCCTTTGGAGAGGCCCATTTATAATTCATCAGCACATTAGTGGAAATAGCTTTCTATTGAAATACCAAGATGGCACCCTCTTTTCTCTGCCCCATAATGGGTAGCGTCTGAAGCACTTCAATTCTTGAAGTATCAGATTATTGCCTCTGTATATATGTATATTTTTGTAGTTTTTATTTCCATTTTGTTTTGTTTGTTTCCTTTTTTTGTCAGAGATATATGAAACACCAGAAGCACACAATTGATTACCAAACCAAGCAACTTAATATGCGGAAATTAACTAGAATCACAAGTAACTAGAATTCAGAATAACACAAAATATGAGAGACAATACACAACTTGTATTAAAACTCTTGCAAAAAAGAATACAATAAAGAAGATGCCACTTCTTCTCCACCACCTCTTCAGAGGCTTCCCACACCTTAAGTGAACAGTAATTCTCTCCTCAAAGCTCTCTCTCTTAGGTCCCAACACCCAACTCAAACACAGAGTTGGTGTTCACCTCCTGTGCTCCACGCACACCACAAGTGCTTCATGCACTCCACAAGTACTCAAGGTACTTCAAGTAGATCTCCCATGAACCTGCAACAACCTACAATTCAATAGACCATACTTATGGAAGGAACTCCCTTGCCTTCCTCTTTGCTCTATCTGAGTACACACCTGTACTCCAAGTAGATCCTGCCTAATTTTGCTCCCTATTGTGTTGCTATCCTATCTGATCTTGCACACCTGCAAATCAACCTAGTTCTACACACCTGTGAACCTTGACCTTGCACACACATACACCTACAGATCAATGATCTTACTTACCATGTAGATCTCCTATAAAAGGCCATGCTCACCTGATGACCAAGATCATACATACATGAAGAATCTTACTGACTCTCCAATCCAGCACCCACACACCTGGTACTGTGGCACTAGGAGTAATGCACCATTGCTCTACCTCTATCTGAAGGAGATATTTTCTCTCTTACTCCCTAGCACAAGTTTCCAATACAACCATGAGTCTATTATATAGATCTCATCCAAACAATAATTAGACATCTAATTACAATAATTAGATCCACAGCTCCCAGTCTAAAATTAGCTCTCATCATGCAAACACTTGGTTCGTCAACTAACTGCCCGTAATATACTCACAATCGAACCACACAAGTGACCGACATCAGTCCCTGTCCACCTAGGGGTCACTGACATTGGCCGATCTCTGATCGACGTCAGTTACTTCCTGTCTCCTACCTGCCATCGTCGGTTGGCCTGACTGACGTCGGTGTCTATGACACTCTGCAACTCCTCTGCAACCTCCTCCATGTCTGCATCAGTGAAACTTTTAGCTCCACAACCTAACAATCTCCCACTTGGAGATAAATAGCTGCACTGTACCTGTACATGTACCCCATCTAATCTATTTCCTAGTTTGTATCCCTCTTCAAGCTCAATTCTGAAGACAACCCACCACACAACCTATGATGTACCTCCTGTCATCCGAGTACCCTACCACATCCAAACCTACAAATCCATGTAGTGAAGTCCTGACCCTGCATAGCATGAATCCCGACTGCTAGTCCCTCTCGAATACCTGAGAACCCACTTCCTCAAATTGGCTTCTAACTCTTTGACAGCTCCCACTACATGGGAATACTCAGGTCTATATCAGACCTCATGTGATTTCAGACACTGTACCTATCCAGCCCTTAGTGTGCTCTAGCTCTGCATCTTGAACCTCACCAACACCTGATTCACATCAGCTCCCACTAGAGACAAAATCAACCTGTGATCTCCATGTCTCCCATGTCAAAGAATTTCACTGCTCCAAACTCCTCATGACATGCCACTGAACTAACCTTACCCTTAGCTCAGTAAAACCCTGTATGTTTGAACCTGTACCAAGTTCATCCTCTACATACAGCAATAGGATAATGTTGCAACCATCATCCACCTGGTAAGACAAACACAATGGTTATACTGACATTGACTAAAGCCCTGCTTTGTCATCCACCTGGTGCCACCTGTTAGTCCTGTCCCACTGTCCTGCAGCTCCCTCAAGACCATATGCCTGGTCTTCCATCTCACGTGTCCATTCACTCTATTCTTCAACTAAGGAATCCATTCATCTCTATGCTTTCACACCAGCTGGCAACCCTACCAAAACTCCTATTTGGTTTTGCATTATATCCCTACCATGCTCCCACCTGTTTCCTGGATCCTTCCTGCTCTACAATCAGCAACAAGTATAAAGAAGAGGAACAACAAATTTGAGGGCCTACTTACGTCTTCAGTCCTCCATATGGGTGTTTGAGACTCCTTGACAGCATACTGTCCACCCAAAATTTGTTACAGTGACCGTCCTCAGCCACCCCACAGTCTGCATCCGATCAACGTCAGTTCCCATGCATCTATCCCTAACTACCGACCCTGCCGACATCAGTGTCCTATTGCTGATGTCAGTCCTTCTGACTGACATCGGTCTTACCTAATATCAACATCAGTCCTCTTGACTGACATCGGTCTTACCCTGCCTGACATCACCAGCTTCAGTCTGCACATGACTGACATCAGCACCTGTCTGTTCGACGTTGGTTCCTCCTGATCGATGCTGGTACCTATGTTCACCTGTGAGTGATGAATTTTTACCTTCGAGCTCCTTTGAATCAAAACCCATGTCCAAACTGCTCTACTCAGAAGTATCTAGCACCATCCACTTGTTTCTGTCTGCCATCTCCTCCATAAACACCAAGGCTTTCCAGTTCTTAAGCTTGTCAAATATATCTATCTTCTGCTTAAGAACATGCATCTCCTTCCTGCTCATGTGACCAAGCCTATGAAGCCACGTCTCCACAACAGAAGAAGAATCAGTAATATAAACAAGTAGATAAAGAGTACCTATTTTCTTATCACCAGCTAATTCAAGTGCATCCGCTATGAGAGTTCTTGTGCATCTCTCATCACCCAATATTTCTGAAGAAATTAGCCATATCTCCAAACCTAGGCCCTGCATGACCTTCATCAACACCTATGTGTTGGCCACCTGCAATTTCAGCTTCACTTCCCCTTTGCCAATTCTTTGGCAAGGCTCACCAGCTCCTCTACCTAGGGCTGCATGGAAAGAGGCAACCGAATCTTTTATCCAAGATTCAACTTTATCCAAGAAACCTCCTAGAGCATCCTGTGCCACATAACCTGCAACATCTGCATCTTCAATTCCTTCATGCTGATCTGCTACCAACCAACAATATTCTTTTACCTGCTCTTTCTTTTCATGGGACCGTAAGTGACCATCTGTGCTTTTCAACTCCTCCATTCTTAGCTTACTTTCATCTGCCATTGCTCTACTCCCACTCAATCAGAAACCCCTGAGAGTGACCTATAACCAAACATAAAACCTACTTCCTACAACCTTGGCTCTGATACCACTTGTCAGGGATATATGAAACACCGGAAGCACACAATTGGTTACCAAACCAAGCAACTTAATATGCAAAAATTAACCAGAATCACAAGTAACTAGAATTCAGAATAACACAGAATATGAGAGACAATACACAACTTGTATTAAAACTCTTACAGAAAAGAATACAATAAAGAAGATGCCACTTCTTCTCCACCACCTCTTTAGAGGCTTCCCACACCTCAAGTGAACATTAATTCTCTCCTCAAAGCTCTCTCTCTTAGGTCCCAACACCCAACTCAAACACAGAGTTGGTGTTCACCTCCTGTGCTCCACGCACACCACAAGTGCTTCACGCACTCCACAAGTACTCAAGGTACTTCAAGTAGATCTCCCATGAACCTGCAACAACCTGCAATTCAATAGACCATACTTATGGAAGGAACTCCCTTGCCTTCCTCTTTTCTCTATCTGAGTACACACCTGTATTCCAAGTAGATCCTGCCTGATTCTGCTCCCTGTTGTGTTGCTGTCTTATCTGATCTTGCACACTTACAAATCAACCTAGTTATGCACACCTGTGAACCTTGACCTTACACACACATACACCTATAGATCAATGATCTTACTTACCATGCAGATCTCCTATAAAAGGCCATGCTCACCTGATGACCAAGATCATACATACATGAATCCTGCTGACTCTCCAATCCAGCACCCACACACCTGGTACTGTGGCATTAGGAGGAACGCACCATTGCTCTACCTCTATCTGAAGGAGTTGTTTGCTCTCTTACTCCCTAGCACAAGTTTCTAATACAACCATGAGTCTATTATATAGATCTCATCCAAACAATAATTAGACATCTAATTACAATAATTAGATCCGCAGCTCCCAGTCTAAAATTAGCTCTCATCATGCAAACACTTGGTTCGTCAACTAACTGCCTATAATATACTCGCATTCGAACCACACAGGCGATCGACGTCGGTCCCTGTCCACCTGGGGTTCACCGACGCCAGCCGATCTCTGACCGACGTCGGTTGCTTCTTGTCTCCTACCTGTCGTCATCGGTTGGCCTGACCGACGCCGGTGTCTGTGACACTCCGCAACTCCTCTGCAACCTCCTCCATGTCTGCATCAGTGAAGCTTTTAGCTCCACAACCTAACATTTTTTTTGGGGCCCTTTCTTTTTGGGTAGCATGACTCCATAACCCAATGGCATACTTCAAGGCACTGGAGATTCTGAATTCTACTCCTTCCAATTCATTTTGCAAATTGACAAGTATTTCAGATTGTTTGGTAGTAAATGCTACATCAAGAGAAAAGAAGATAAATTAGGAAGCTTTAAATCAAGATATGATGAAGGAAAGTTTCTTAGTTATTCCACCCAAAGCAAAGCATACATATGCTATAACAAAAGGATACACAAGATTTTAGATAGCATCAATTTCAAGGTTGAATAAGGCCTAAAACATGTTAAACCTAACAAAGACATATATGAAGAAGAATCAAAGTCTAAAGAGGAAATAAATAATGAAGAACATGAAAAAGTAAATGAAAATCCACCTACAAGATTTATTCAAAAGAATCATCTTATAAAGCAAATAATTGGTAATAAAAATGGAGTTTAGACAAGAAGAAGAGTTAATGAACAAGGATCAAGTAAGTTTTTCTCTAATGTCTAAAATTAATTCTAAGAGCTATGTTGAAGCTAGCAAGGATGAGAATTGGCTAAAATCCATGCAAGAAAAAATGAGCCAAATTGAAAATAACAAAACTTGGGAAATAGTTTCAAGACCTAAAAATAAGAATGTAATAGGTACAAAATGAGTCTTTAGAAATAATCTCAATGAGGATGGAAATATTATAAGGAATAAGGCAAGATTAGTGTGAAAAAGATATACACAAGTTGAGGGCATAGATTTTGAGGAAACATTTACTTCAGTTGCTAGATTGGAAGCCATAAGAATGTTTCTAGCATACTCTATTTATAAAAATTTCAAAGTCTATAAAATGGATATTAAGACTGATTTCTTGAATGGGAACCTATAAGAAGTCCACATAGAATAACATGAAGGTTGTCAGTTATCAAAACAAGAAGATTATGTGTGAAAAATGAAGAAAGCTTTGTATGGTCTAAAATAGGCACCTAGAGCATGGTATTCAAGATTAGACCAGTACATACAAAAATAAGGATTCAATAAAGGATGTATAGATAACAATCTATACTTTAAATCAGAAGGTGAGCATATGTTAATTATTGTTGTATATGTAGATGACATCATTTTTGGTAGTAGCAATAATAGAATATGCAAAGAATTGACTACTCAAATGCAAAATGAGTTTGAGATGTCTATACTTGGAGAACTTTATTTATTATTTGGTCTTAAAATAGCACAAACTAATGAAGGGATATTTATATCCCAAACCAAGTATGCAAAATAAATGCTTAAGAAGTTTGGAATGGAAGATAACAAACCAATTAGTACTCCCATGATAACTAGATGTAAGTTGAGCAAAGAGGATGAGTCCCTCGATGTAAATCAAACTATGTACAAATCAATGATAGGTAGATTATTATACCTAACAACATCAAGACCAGATATCATGCAAGTAATGTGCATGGTTGCAAGATTTCAGTTTGCTCCCAAAGAATCACTTTTCAATGCAGTGAAAAAGATCTTTAGACACATCAAGAGCACAATTTAATATGGTCTATGGTACCCTAAAGATGAAGACTTAATTTTGATAGCATAAATAAATTTTGATTGGGTAGGAAGTGTGGATGATAGAATAAACACTATTGGTGGTGCATTTTTCATTGGAAACAAACTTGTTTCATGGCTAAGAAAAAAGTAAGAGTTAATTACACTTCCTATAGAAAAATCATAGTATGTGGAAGTAGTGGCATGTTGCACTCATGTCTTATGGATGAAGAAAATACTCAAAGACATCAAGGTAGAGTACAAATAACCTATCTCTATTCTTTATGATAGTTCAAGTGTTATTAACATATCAAAGAATCTAGTGATGCAATCTAGAACCAAGCACATATCAATCAAGTATCACTTCTTAAGAGAGAATGTTGTAGATAAAGAGGTCACAATGGAATATGTGCCAACTAAGGATCAGATTGTATATATATATTCACCAAAAATCTTCCCAAGGAACAATTTGAGTATCTAACACATAAATTGGGAGTGGTGGCTCTTACATCACATCATTAGAAGAAGAGAGAAAAGGCAACTCAGATATGCATACTTTTGTAAATTTCTAATGAGTTGATGGTTTTATATTCTTGGAAAAACTCTTTTATCTGATAAAGGGGGAAAACATATAGACAAATAGTGAGAAATAATTCCCTTTTCCATTGATGTCAAAGGGGGAGAAAGAGTGCAAATTCTCTCTGTAAAAGTTTGGAGAAAAAGTGCAAATGCTAAATAAGATCAAAGCATGTGTCTAAGTTGTGTTTTGTTAAATGATCTATTTCCTAAAGGGGATAAATTTTGGTATGAAACAATTCAGTTCATACTCATTAGAAGCCAATACAAACAATGCTAGAGAAGGACCAAAATATTATAATATCAAAGCATTTAGTTTGTCATCAATGGCAAAGGGGGAGATTGTTGGCAATATGATTTTCATTGATGTCATTGATGCTCAGGGTTGAATATGGTGACTATAGGATATGTAAGGGATCCTATCAAAGGTCAAGGATTATTTGAGTGTTTGTGTGCATGAGTGGAATTCATCCAATTATTCATATTGATCATCTAGACATTTTGGGTCTATAAAGGAAAATCTAAATAGGTAGTTTTCTTATATCACCATTACCATATGTGGAAAAGTCTAGGGGGTTTAGTCATATGGTTGTGATCACAATAGTCCCTAGTTGTTATGCACCAGATTTGAAGTCATAAAATGAAGTGTGGTTGAAGATATGAGGATGCAAAGTTGGTTACTCAGACATAATTCACAAAGTTTCTATACTTAGCCAAATTTGTAAAAGGGCTCAAGTAGAGCCAAGTAAGCATGTTGATGAGTTCAACATTCACACACATAGAGGTGTGAGGATAAAATGATCATATGGGTTTGTTCATTTTTGTGCCTAGTTTATATGCACTAAATATCATGTCACATGATGTAGTGTAATAAAAGATGTGCATGTGTAAATTTTGGATCCTAGGCATTTTGACAATGTTTCCTCACAGTAAAATTTGTAGATGGTAAGAAAAATCTAAGTAGTCATTTTTATGATGCCATATCTTACACATATGAAGGTTTATAGAGAAAATGAATATATTTATGAAATCCCCTATGTGAGAGAATATTATGCACTAAATTATAGGTCATGCAATGAAACACATCAAAATTTATGAAAGAACAAAGTTGGTCTTCCAGGTAGTTCTAAGCATAGTTAGCTCTATGGCAGAAGAATTTGAGTGAGTAGATTAATAGAATTATATCTAACACACATGAAGGATTTATGAAGAGATGACCATATGAGTTTGTTCATTATCATTCCTAGTTTATATGATCCAAATTTTAGAATAGGAAAATGAGTAAAGCAAAAGATATGAAGGTGAAATGTTAGCCTTCTAGGGATATTGAGATGGTCCCCATACTTAGTCAAATATACACAAGGTAAATTTTGAGCTTATTAGAAGATCTAACAGTGAGTGCTTAATTGTATGTTAAAGATCCAATGATGTGTAACAAATTCAATATGTCAAAGGCACCTACAAGTGAATGCACTAGTGATAAGTGTCATAATTATAGAGCTTGAATAGTAAATATATGGTGCAATTCAAATTCAAATAGTCAATGATCAATGTAAGGATACCAAGTGTCTCAATAGTGGGAACTGATAGTAATGTGTAGAATCCATATGCTAACGCCAAGTGTCACATTTAGGGAGCTTGTTAGAGATAAATTTTAACCTTGTCAAAAGATCAAATGGTGAGAATGTTATCATGCAATGAAGATCTAACGGAGTGAGTGAACTCAATGGGACCAAGTGATCAATGTTTAATGACATAGAGGCAAGTTAAAGATCAAACTAGTTTGACAATATCAACAGAGCGTATTCATTCCAATACTAAGGAAGAAATAAGACGAGGATAAGTTGTTGATGTTTAACCATAGACAAAGATAAAGTTTGTGTAACTATGAATATCTAATGGCATGCAAGAGCTTGGATCAGAAAGATCAACAAACACATTTTAAAGTTGAAAAGTTAAAGTCTAGAAGTATACAAATATTGAATGAAGAACCTGATCTTGTCAGAATTTGATCCAATAGACACATTTTAAAGTTGAGAAATTTGAATGTAGATCATTGGATCATGGCATAAAACTTAAGATCAATGGTCAATATTTAAAGATATGTTCATCCCAATAGTCAAGCAGTGGAAAATGTAGGAACTTGTAGTTAAGCCCTAAAATATGACACACATAATGAGTTAGATTATGGTGATTGATCAAATTTGTGCTATATGGCATGTACATCAAAACTAGAATCCAATATATGCTAAAAATAGTATTCAGACCAAGAATCATGATAGTGGAGCATGAGTTCAAGATGTGAGAAACTTGATATTCAAGAAATATGAACTAAGTCCAGAATTAGGATGATGTGTTAGTAAACAAGTGTGAACACAGAGAAGATATAGAACCCTAGATCAAATTCTTATATATATGTCATATAGGATATAGTAAAATTTATTAGAGCCATTGTTATTGTTGTTTAGTAGATTCAAATTGAAAGAGAGAGAGAGAGAGAGAGAGAGAGAGAGAGAGAGAGAGAGAGAGAGAGAGAGAGAGAGAGAGAGAGAGAGAGAGAGAGGAGAGAGAGAGAGAGGATGAGAGCAAGATATTTATGGAGTGTGTCAAATAGATAAATATAGAGACACGGAAGTAAAGAAGAGAAGAGAGAGATGAAGTGTAGAGTATGAGTAGTTATAGACTAAATATATAATAGATAATAGAGAATTAGATTTATTTATGAATTTTTATTGTAATATAGAGTTGTAGCTCCATATAGATCTGATTGGTGGGTACCATTAGATAAGCTGAGTGGGTGCTCAATTAGGGAGTGGGTGCTTCCTTAGAGTAGGTGCTCTTAATTGAAGGGACTGATGTCTCTTTAGGGTTGGTGCCATTAAATGTTGTAACTAGTGAGGTTTTGACTATGAGGCTAGAGTAGAGTAGTAGATTATAGTAGCTATTCTCATTTGGTTTTTCCCATATTGGGTTTTCTATGTAAACATGGTGTCATGTCCATTTTTATGTGTGTGATCTCTACATATATGTTTTAATCTAATTTGAAAGTATTAAAAGATTAACTTTAATAAATCTACTAATTCACCCCCACTTTTAGTAAATAGTTGTGTTCTAATAGTTTAAAATTTGGTCTTGTTATGGGGAAGGTCCACATCAAATGGCTTACTCAAAATTCATCAAGAACCCTTCTTATAAGATATAAACTTATCAAAATGACTTCAATATTCATATGAAACATACAAGATATGTTGTTATTAAAAATAAAAAAATTAAAATAATTTATTTGGGTTCCACTCATATTTAAATAGACTCAATCCTTTGTAATACACAACATAGAGGAGTAAAATAAACATGCAAACATATTCTACAATCTTGTCTCAACCAGGATTATGTAATGCAGAACAATACCATATAAATCTAAACAACCTAGTTATATTATTATTTCCAAATACAACCTCATAGCTATCTAACTAAGGATTTTTAATTTTAGATAATTTAGATCCAATAATTCACATCACATATTGGTTACAATGAGAGACACAATGCTTATTTAATAAGTTACTTGTAACAAGATTGAGACAAGTGAAATAAACTATTAATATTTATTAAAGATCCAAACATGCTTAAGAATATTTACTTTCATGATGAATTCTTACCAAGGATCTACATAAATATTAAATATCATTTAGTTGCATCTTATTTTGTCAAAGAGGTTCAATTACAAGATAACAAAAGTATTTTCCCACAGCTGGGTCATTTCACAAAGAACTATCTTTCAAAGAATAATACAAGAAATATGACTGCTATTAACATTTATCAATACAAAATTTGGCCTTCATATTTTACATGAATATGAGGCATAAATATAGGCTTGATTCAATAATGTAATATCTATATATCTTCAGCAATTGTCCAAGTTTGCTTCAATTATTTGTTTACCAATGGAAGGAAGGCTCACCGCCAAACATTTTTTCATCATCAAGCTACTACTTTAAACACCCATAAGCTTAGGACTCCCAACTCTGATCATGTTTACACCACTTGGTAAAGGCAAGGGTGGTTGTTTAGGTAAGGGTGTTTTAACACAAGGAATATACCATGCACCACCTATAGTCATATTCCTAGTTCTTGCACAAAGAGACTCCTAGTCCCAAATATAAGAAACAAGCTGTCAAAGGGTCATTCAAGTGAAACTTAAGTATTCATAAACACATTACAAGTAGTCAGCTTCCACAACACAATAAAGCCCACTATTTGATTGGATTAACAAAAGGATATTTCACTCTATTATTTTTTTCCAATGGTCACCAGAGCATTAATCAATCTACCACCATGCTCATCATGGTAGGGCTTAACAATCTACCATAGTGACATACATGGGATGGTCAAGCAGTCTACCACTATGCCCAACATAGGAGGGCTTGACATTTTACTGCCATGAAGATGTTACTCACAGACAACCACCTCATAGAGTCATAACAACATCACACATTCATAATAATAAAATTATAACCCATAATCAAAAAAAGGTGAAAACACTCTCTCCTAGGCATCAAATAGGCAATGACTACATGGAAGCCAATTCACAACCATTATCAAGGTAATCAAATAGGTAACATAAACCAAGTGGTCTTATTCTCCTGATAACAACAAAATGAACAAAGAACTAGAATCATTTCATTCTAAATGAATAGTAGGAAACATAAGTTATTAGGAATCCCACCTATCAACCTCTAGACCACCTAGGTACTATCCTCTATCTCTCTAGACTCAACTTTCCTAATATACTCCTATTTTCTCCTCTTTTTTTTAAGTCTAATTATTTTCCAATTTATCAAAAAGTCCCCAACTAAAGGAGCTAGAATTATATATAAAGACGTCTCAAAATAAGACAACCACCTCCATTTATCTGGCCATGCCTCATTAAGAATGTTATTTTCCATGCTTAATTAAGGTGCATGGTGGCTCTTATAAATTTTTATGGTTTCTTACCTAACTAGCTTACCTCTTATCCACTTGATCTAGATTAACATAATCAATCCAAGATCTATCATTCAACCAGTAAATAGTTTAGATGTTGGCTTTAGGATCTAAAGGCTAGGTGACAATAAGTTTCACCAACCAGGATTAAAGGATGGCCACATAAAATATATGCTAAGTTAACAAAGGTGGAAAACTAAGCAATTGAATACTTAGCATGGATTTTAATAAGGTTTAAAATTGATTAGTGATATAACCATGCTTGTTGTAGTCCCTTTCCTTCATTAGACCTTTTTCCTATTCTTACACACTCAATGAACACATAACATTCCTCTAACCTAATATTAAATCTATTAAATTTAATCAAATAAGGAACCCAATCAATAATCATATCTAATTATTCATGGAATATCAACACACATAGATAATTTAATACATAAATAGTTTCCAATTCAGAAGCTTCAAAGCAATGATTTAAGTAAATATATCTCATAAACATAATGAAATTTAATAAAGAAAAATTATGTAAATTAAATGTAAGTATCATATTTTCATAAGTATGCAATCTAAAACATGATTGATAATAGGTATTTCTCATGGTTCCCAACACATGAAGGCATTCCACATAAATCCTTTCCAATCTTAGTTAGACATGACTTAACATCATAAATACATTATTATAACATATAATTCATAGTCTCATTTTCATCTTTGTCAAAGATAACACTATGCAAAATGAGACCTTACACTTAGACATATTGCGTATAAATATGGGACTCTTTGGGTAACTTTTTATACCACATAAATGTGAAACTTATGTGCTGACCCATAAAGATAATTTGAATTTGTAAAATGATCATTTATTGGCATGTGGATGATTATGGTGGATTTGGATGGTTATAAAAATTTGAGTATTACTAAATATGTATAAGGAGATAAGAATGATAATTTGAAGATCATGATATTATGCGATTATGATTTTAAGTAGTTTAGACATAAATTATGGAATTCATATTGCTAAAAAATATAAAATTAGGATTTTTAGAGTCATATATGGAAAGCAAGTTAAGATACAAAGGTGTGTAATATCTATATGTGTATGCATACGTAATATATTGTAAGGATAAGTCAAAACTAGAATTTTCAAGTTTCTAATAGTGTATTTTAGTGTCTATAATAAGGTATGTAACTATTTTTAAGTAGAGTGTGAAACCAATATAAATCATGACTTATTAAGCTTATAGTAAATGTATTAAGCAATCTTTTATTTTTAGCACCATATTTCCCAAGAGAAGTAAAAAATAACTTAATATGTAAGTATGTCCATTCTCATCAAATAAGGAAAATTAGGCATTGTGAAACCACATGTGAGAGGATTATTAATAACCTTACACACACTATATATATATGACTTATTAAGCTTATATTAAATGTATTAAGCAATATTTTATTTTTAGCACCATATCTCCAAAGAGAAGTAAAAAATAACTTAATATGTAAGTATGTCCATTCTCATCAAATAATGAAAATTAGGCATTGTGAAACCACATGTGAGAGGCTTATTAATAACCTTACACACACACACACACACACACACACACACACACACACACACACACACACACACACACACACACACACACACACACACTATATATATATGTGTGTGTGTGTGTGTGTGTGTGTGTGTGTGTGTGTGTGTGTGTGTGTGTGTGTGTGTGTGTGTGTGTGTGTGTGTGTGTGTGTGATTATATATATATATATATATATATATATATATATGTATATATATATATATATATGTATATATATATATATATGTATATATATATATATGTATATATATATATATATATATATATATATATATATATATATATATATATATATATATATATATATATATATATTTTGTGTGTGTGTGTGTGTGTGTGCGTGCGCGCGTGCGCGTGTGTGTGATTATAATCACCCCAATAATTTCACGTGATGAACTCTAGATATATATTTGGTACTTTTTTTAATATCCCTTCTATTGCATGGATAATAACAATCTCATGGGTTGGCATAACTTTAGTACGAATGAGTTCATTTGAGGGTAAAATATTTTTAATATTTTAGTACCTAGTAACATTATATATATATATATATATATATATATATATATATATATATATATATATATATATATAATAATTAGAAATCATAGGATCATCATTTATCACACAAGAAGAATGGACACTATCTACTTATACCTACATTCCCATAATTTGATAAAAATGAGAAGGATATTCCCTAATAACATACATTAATATTTATTTAATAAAAACTTGATTATGTTGTTCATTCATTTCCTTGGTATTTCAACTTGAGAGATATCATAATATATATTTGAATTCAAGTAAGGAACATGAAGATAAATAATTGAATTCCAAGAATCATTTTCAACATTTACATTAAAGAGAGGAAGGCAATCATTTTAAACATTGTATTTTGAGAAAGAGTAATAATACAAGCCTTTTTGACATTTTCATTTAAGGAAAGAGTAGGAATACAAATATTTTCATCATTATCATCCTTTACATTATTTTCCTTATTTTAATTTAGAGAGATATTATAAACACAATAATTTTTGAAATTTTCATTCACATTAGTTTATACAAAATATTCAACATTATATTTCATGCATTGAGGTTTAAGACCGAATTTGGAATTCCATACTCATGAAGGGTCAAAAAAATATAAACAATCCCTAAAACATTCATATAATTTGCATTTTCACATGATCTTATAAGGTTGAAACTAAGTTGTCCTAAATTTCCATCCTCATTATTGAAATAATAAGATTAATTATCATTTTAATCATATTATTATCATTTATGACATAATTAAGATATGTATCTACACCATTTAAAAACATTATACCAATTGAATGATACATCATATGCACACTATAGTATGAAAGAAATAAAATGCAATGGCTAAAAGTATTGCAATATTAAAGCAAACCCATAGATAAATCATATCTAAAAAATCCACAATAGAAAACCTTAAAGGGAAGAAAGCATGAAACCTTAAGATAGATGATTTATTAAAAATTAGATGGATTAACCCAAAATGTTATTAGTTACTTTTTATTAGTTATTTTTGGTTTATGGTTAGTTACACTACACAAAACAAGCTTTAAAAATGATACCAAAGAGATTCTAAGATAATACAGTTAACAAGAATATTTAAATTGGACCTAGTTCCAAAATAGTAAGTAAAAATACCAACAAATTATTGAATAACAAATACCAATGAGTAGAGAGAGAGAGAGAGAGAGAGAGATGAGAGAGAGAGAGAGAGAGAGAGAGAGAGAGAGAGAGAGAGAGAGAGAGAGAGAGAGAGAGAGAGGAGAGAGAGAAGAGAGAGAGACGAGAGAGAGAGGGATTGAAATAAACACAAATGATGACTATAACTAAATTATGAGACTAGAAAATAGGCTCTTAGACTATAAAATTGAAACCCATAGGATCTAACCATAATTTAGTAAAAGGTTAAAATCGACTGAAGGTCAATTATTTATGGTTCAAAATTAGTAGGTGGTCGATTATGTCTACCAATTGTGTCCTTATGAACTAATTTTATCCTATAATAATGTTAATAATGGTAAAGGCATTCCAACCAAATAATTTGAAGTTTTAGCAATAAAACATCACACAATAAAGTTGTAGATATGATGTGCAAAATCAAGGCAAATCATATATTATTCAGAATGAAGCATGCTAGTACAATAATAAAGCTCTTACATAAATAGGCAAGGCAAAACATATAACTATCCTAACAAGCCAATGTGGGATAAATCCTCACATAGAAAAAAATCACTAAAAGATAAAATAACTATCTAATAAATTATCAAATATGATAAAATATATAATCTAATGCCCCCCTCATGTGAAGCTAAGGGCTAACAAAATCCAACAAATAAATAGTGTCATATCCATATTATGAGTACCAACAACAAGGCTTGATAAGCTACTCATTTACAATATGTATCAATGAAATGAAATAAGATGTACTCATGAACACCCCCCAAGGACAAATTTTGAAATTGTAAACATGCCATACAACTCACAGAAATGAGGTGATATAAAAGACTTTGTGAATATGTTTGCAACATACTATTTAGTTGGAATATACTCCAAGCTAAGAATGTCATCCTAAATGTGCTGACAAATGAAGTGCATATGTAACTTAATTTGTTTTTTATATTGATTATCAATTGGGTTGTGAGATATATGAATTATACTCTAGTTATCACACTAAAGTACAATGGATGAATCTTGCATGAAGCCAAACTCTATCAACAATTGATGAAGTAAAGAACATATTGAATAATTGTAATGTTTGCCCTATACTCAACATATATATATGAAATTTAAATAGCCTACTATTTTTTACATAACCAAGTAATAGGTGATGAACCAAGACAAAATATGTAGCCAAAAGTGGAACACTTGTCATCAAGAAAACCTGCCCAATATAAATCACTGTACCCAACCAAGTAGAACCCCTAGTGTAGTGTAATCCAAAATGAGTAGTGCCTCACAAATATCATAGGATTCTCTTGCAGCCTATCAATGACTATTATGAGGGTCATGTACAAACCTAGATAATATCTTGACTACAAATGAACTGTCAGGGTGAGTATGGATTAAATACATAAGACTCCCAACCATTTACCTATACAATATAGGATCAAAAAGTGGATTAGTACAAGAGGAAGTAAGAGTCACTTTAGACTGAAAAGGAGAAGGAATTGGCTTGTAATAATCCATGCCAAAACAATGAAGAATATCAAGGTTATACTTATGCTGACTTAAATAGATCCCTATATCTGACTATGAAAACTGTAAACCAAGGAAGAAAAGAAAAAAACCAAGATCTATCATGTTGAACTATGCTAAAAGTGCCTATTGAATAGTCTAAATCTGATATGAGGAGTTGACTATGAGAAGCATATCATAAATATACAAGACTAGAATAATAATGTCCTCTGCAATACATTGAATACACACTATGGGATCAAAATGGCAAAAACCAAAGCTAATGGAGAGAATAAATGAATCCATCTTCTCATACCAAGCCTAAGGGGCCTATTTGAGACTGTAAGAGACCTCCTTAATTTATAAACAAGAGAATAATCTTGAACAAACCCAAAAAGCTGGTCCATATAAGTTTCCTCATCCAATTTCCATGAAAGAAAACACTCTTAACATCCATTTGATATGCTAGCCAACCCTATGATGTAGAAATATAAATTACAAGGTGAATATAATCCATCTTGTTAATGGGTGTAAAATTCTTAGAGTATTCAATAACTTTGACCTAAGAGAACCCCTTTATAACAAGACGTGCCTTATACTTATCAATTGACTCATTAGCTACATACTTGGTGCAGTAAATCCACTTTCACTTAAGAAACTTTCTTCTCTTATGTAGAGTGACTAAATCCTAAGTGTTATTCTTCATCAATGAATAATACTCATCTATCATCACATCATCCCACTTTTGTATTCCATAAACCCATGAAAAAGACATTGGATCCCCAAAGAATGCCTAACACAAAAATCTAGTACCTATAAAATGTGCATGATGACGTTGAGTAGGTAGAAGATCTTGAATGAAATTTTCTACCTCATAAAATATAATACAAACCCACCTAGGCATAGTGGCAACATCAATGTGACTCATATTCTATAACCTCTTCAGTAATCTCCTAAACTAGTTCCTTAAATAATGAATCCTCGAGAGGAGGTGAATCATCAAAATAAGAAGGCATGGAAGATGATGAAGAGTCATGAGATGTGAAATGTTCATCAAATTTTACATGTGTTTAAAAATGAACATCATGATTATTAGGATATAAAAGATGATAAGCTCTCATGTCCTTGAAATACCCTCCAAAAATTAAAGGTTTGCTCTTCTTATCCAATGTTTTCCTTTTTTTCTTTGGTAAAAATTCCCAATCAAGGCTCTCAAAGAATCTTAAAAATGAAACATCATGCTTGGTTCCAGACCAAGCCTCCTCCACAGTCATATGCTCAAGTGCTCAATGTGGTGTGTATTTATGAATGTAGTTTACATAATTAACTACCTCTACCTAATAAAGAGGAGGTAAATCTCATGAATGCATCATGTAGTTATCCATATCCTTTAGAGTTAGGTTTTTTCATTATGATAATCCATTCTATTGTGGAGTATGTGTAACAAAATACTGGTAAACAATACAATGGACTACCAAAAAATTAGAGAATTTTTGACTAAAGTACCCCCCATTATCTATATGAAGCTTTTTGATTCAACTCAAAAATTGTTTCTTGACCAAAGCCTTAAATACCTTGAAGTGATCAAAGACATCACTCTTGTACTTGAAGAAATAAACCTAAGTATGTCTCAAGAAATTATCAATGATGGTAAGTACATACTTAGCTCTATTGAAATAAGGAGTAGAAAAGACCATCAAATCACTATGCATAAGCTCAAGTGGTGAATAAGCTCTAGGGAATGGATCCTATTGTTGTTTCCCCCAACGCACAACTAGGGAAAACTCCATCAACACATGAAATTGTAGGAAAACCCTATACTATACTATGACTGCTAAACTCCTTCAAATATTTGTAATTTAGGTGTCTAAATCTCTCAAGCTAAAGTTGAATTTCAAAATATGCATAAGAAATTAAACATGTAACTATAGGAGGAGTATCATCAAAACCCTCAAAATAATAGAGTCAATAACTATGATCAACAACACCCTATCTAACAAGTGTGTATGGATCTAACAAAGCTCAAACTTTAGAACTCTATGGTGTGAAAGACACTGTCTTACCCTAACCAAAATGGCAAATCTGATAAACTAAAAGTATATTGGTGGTGATTTTTGGAACATATAATGCATCTGTGATGCATCTACCATCTAGTTGTATGTCACCCTTCACAAATAAATATAAATGAATCTTTGGTAAAATTCACATGGTGTAAAGCACTAGAATATAGAACCTAACTGTCATAAATAGGTGACTTTGATCTCCCAAAAACATTAAGTGATTTCCCATTCTCGTGAGATGGAGGAGTGGAGATATAAATATTGTGTTACCTAATGGAATCCTCTAGGGATTTAATTATATTGAATCACTTAGAATATTCATGACCAACCCCCCTATAATAGGAGAAAGATAATTTAAAATTATTCTTAGATTTGGAAGATGGTTTGGGTTTAGATGAATTAGTGTTGGGCTTAGGTACATTTTAAAGTGGAGTGTTCTTATTTTTACCCTTATTTTTTCCCTTAGTCTTAGGATTTGATGCAACTAATGTTTTTTAATAGGTGGAAGACTCAAGGTGAGACAATTTGGATTCTTCCCTAGTAAGTCTCTCACAAAATAATTCTAGATCTAGCATTTTGAATGTGGTATCTAAGGCATCCATACTAGAGAAAAAGGTAGAAGAAAATATTTGGAATGGGCTAATCAACTTAGACAAGATCAAGTACACACACTCTTCATATTTTTTATCTCATCCACTCCCCTTAAACTATGTCAAAAAATTCTTAAACTTAATGAGGTAATCTACAGTGGAGGCAAAGTCATCTGGATTTAGTGAAGTAAGCTCTAATTCAAGCTGCATAGTTTGCAAGTGATCTACTTTCCTAGATAAACCCTTTAACTTAGTCCACATTTTGAATGTAAAATCACACCCATTAAAATGAAACAAAATATTATCACTCACATAACTTCTAATCAAGCCCATACACTCTTCAAACTTAGATTGGTTCTAATTTTTTTTTAAATTCACATTTAAACTATGGTTGTGTTTCATTCATTAGAGACCATAATCCTTTACACTTTATGATTGTTTCCATTTGAGTTCTCTATGTGTGGTAATTATGTGTAGTCAAAGGCTCATAATGGTCAACACCAAAATTAGAATCCATGTTAACTGATCACCAAAGATTAGAAAGAATGCAAAAGGGTGTACAAAATTGGCAACGAGATAACCCCCCAAAAGATTGTATATAAATTAAAACCATGAACTTTAAAAAAAAAATAGAACTCAAATCCAAGTTATAGTTTGAAAGTTACAAGCATTACGATTTCCTATAAAATGGGTTAAAAATTTTAAAAAATCACTAAAAATAGGTTTTTATGATGAAATAAGACAATAAAATAGTATTAAAAATACTATTTAGAATTGAAATTGAATCAAAGACTCATAAATGTCAAGAAATGTGAAAAACTATCCTCTTGGTTACCTTGATATGCATGCAAGTGAAGTTTGCTTACTATTGAGGCAAACATTCAAATTGTAAAAGCAAAAAATTAATGAAGACATTATTTTGATGAGATAAAAGGGGGAAATATCATTATTTATAGATATATATCTAAGATAAGTTTCAAAATTAGATCCTTTTGCTCATACAAGTGCCTACCTCCCACAAACAGATCCAACATAGTAGAAAAAGGATAAGAAACTCCAATGTAGGAAAGGAAAAGTCTTTGCAGATCTTGTAGAAGTAATTCAAGATGCTTCCTTTTAGATTCTTATTCTACTATAGATGGATTAAATCTGAATTTCCAACCTTTAAAATAATAGAATTGATGCCAACTTGCAAATCAAAAGACTAGTTAACCTTAAAAAAAGGAATGGTGCCAAAATAGAGAAGGATGCCTCACACTAAGCTTTACAGATCTATAATAAAAATATTAATGCCAAATTGGAAGGATTATGCCACTACATATATTAAAATTCATTAAAAAAAAAAACCAATATAAACACCTTTATTTTTGGTCTAATGCCTTTCTCTCACAGGCAAATCTAATGCACAGAAAATGATGCCATTTTGAGCAGTTTTAATGCCAAAAACAAGATCTCAATGCCTCCTCAGCTTTGAAATAAAATAGATCTCCATGCCTCAGATATGAAAATGATAAAAAAAATATTGAAAATAACCAACACTTTTCAATATTAAGATGAAAATGATTCCAAATAAGAAAATAATGATGCCAAGCTTAAAATAAAAACCAACTCAGACAAGCTTAGTTCCAACACCTATCCTTTCAAATCTAATACACCAAGATTTGAAGAAGAAAAAGGATGCCTCTCCAAGTGAAATAAGTAGTTATCCAATGTGTATCCTCCTTAGATAATCTTAGATCCAATGGTTCTCTTTCAAATCTGATACGCCAAGCTTTGGAGAAGAAAAAAGGATGCCACACTTAAATTTTTTTGGATCTCCATGTGAAGCTTGAAATCAAAAGCTTCAAAAATAATGAAATATTCAAAAATTATTGAAAAATGGAACCACGATCTCCTTACATGCCTGTCTTTTATGCTTCCTCTCTATGATAAGGGAAGAAGTAGTGACAAGGGAAGTAGAATAACATTATCTAAAAATTACAAGCTAATGGATGGTTACAACTTCTTCAAGGCTTTGGTACCATGTTAGGAATGGTAAAGACATGCCAACCCAATAATTTGAAGTGTTAGAAACAAAACATCACATAATGAAGCTGTATATATGATATGCAAAAATAAGGTAAATAATATATTATTTAGAATGAAGCATATTAGTACAATAAGAAATCTCTTACATAAATAGGCAAGGTAAAACATATAACTAGCTTAAATAGCCAATGCAAGATAAATACTCACATAGGAAAAAATCACTAAAAGAAAAAATAACTAGCTAATACACTAGAAAATGTAATAAAAATGCATGAAATACATACTCTAACAACTAATTTATGAATTATTTTAACTTTTTGGATCAGTTCAATAGAGGTAAATGAACAATATTGTGGCTTTAATTCCCATAGTTTGTAATTAGAATAGTATTATTTGTTTTTATTTTTAATTTTACCTAATTCTCCATAATGTATTGAGAGGAATAAAGATATATAAGATACCTAGCCTGGGAAACATCTTGAGGAGTTGCATCTACATATATTTCATGCTTGTAATCAGGGATTAATGTAGTTCTAGTGATTTTTGAGTGACTCCCAACCCAAGATAAAAGATAAGATTTCACCATCTCTCATTGGATAAGTAAGTGAAACTAGTTGAATTTTTATAATACCTTTTGGCATAAATATTTTGAAAATATAATTCATTTGAATCACTTTAATTCTTGAAGAGATGAAATAGAATCTTAATAGTGCACTTAAGACTTCTAGCATGAATTTTTACTTTTTGATACTTGTTATATATATATATATATATATATATATATATATATAAGAACCCAAGCTAACACAATGAAAGAGGCAAAACCAAAATTCATGATTCCACACATCAAAAAATGAAGGAATAAATGGGAAATGGCTCACACTTATAGAAGGATCACAATAAATGAGCCTTTTATTATGACTATATCATAATCAGTGGACCATCAATTGTTACCCAAGCATAACAACAACAGAGGACTGGTAAGGGAAATTTAGAAAGAGAACTCTGGACACAATAAAAACACAAAGGAAAAAGAAAATAAAATAATAATAATAATAGTGAAAGACCATACAAAGAAGAAAGGAGAAAAAACATTAGGAAAAGGCACTAATAATTAACTAATTTTAACCAATTATACCTATGCACAAAAATACACTAAATGTTTTTTCAATAATAAGCCTTGTACCGAAATTAGTTTTTTACACTAGGTTGTATGAAACCTTTATTTGAAAATCATTAATTTTTCTTCTAATTTAAACATTTTTGGGATATATTAGTGATACAATTATCATTAAAAAGAGGAATATTTTTAAGAAGATAAATTTTATGATTGATTTCTCAACCAAGAGGTGGTTTTTAAGGTTCTTGGAGTTCATTTGAGTATAACTACAACAATTTATCAAGACTTGCATTTTAGTTAGTGATATTTTTTGGACTTGAAATAAACTATGGCTCGAGTACTACAAAGTTTTGATGCTTGAATCACTACTTTATGTGCTTTTCTATAATTTATAAGTATATTTTTAGTTATATTAGTGCTCTTTATTAGATACATGTTTTTATTTTATGTAATGTATAAGTGGTTTTTATGAATCATATTTTTTTTATTGTCATAATGATAGTGTTTACCAATTAAAATACTAAAAAAAATCAATAGAGGTCACATCAAAAATGACCTTATCAACAAAATTAGGACTAAAATCAAAATATGTGGTTCATGTGTGCATGATATTTGAGGATGAACCACTACCCTTCCAACCAAGTGAATATGGATGAGTATTAGGGATCATGGATAATGGTAATTTTTTAACTACGTATCTTGAAATTAAATTATTTTGTTATCCATTGTTGATGATACAATTGATTAAAAATTTGTGTGAGAGATGTGCCCTGGTGATAAACCAACCATCACATTTTTTGTTAGTTATATGGTGGTGATGTATAAAGGTGACATTTTTAAGGAAAACATTCAACTTATGGTAGGTTATATCACTACTAAATTTGGTGTAAATAGTGTCATAAATTTAGTTGGATTTGGATCACCAACATTATTTTGTTTTTTAGGCAATGAAACAAATTTAAGGTATAAATCCAATGCAAATTGCACTATTTTCCACTGCAAAAAAAATTAAATTTAAAAACATAAAATTGGGAGGGCCCATATGCCCTCTTCATTTTATTTTTTATATTAGTGAAGAAAATGATAGCAAGGAAGAAATGAACAATATATGCCTTGGGAAAGGGACACCATATACCTTAAAAGAGAGAGAGAAGATAATAACAATAATGAGGGAGAAATATACAACAAGGAGGAATAAATGAACAACCTAAAATGGATAATGGAAGGTACAAAAATATATCTACCTAGTTAAAAAAATTGGGCAAAGTAAGGGCAAAAGGGAGGAGTGGAGGGAAACAAAGAAGATATCCACTTATAGATGAATAATCAGAAGAATATGTGCCACTCTTATGAAACTAAATATTAGAGGTATGTATTTTTTAATTTTTATAAGTGAATTTGTTGTATATTTATGTATTTCCTATAAAAATATTAAGAAAACCATAAGAAACCTAGTTTAAAAAATGTTTAAAAAAACTAAGAAAAATGATTAAATAAACTTATAAAATCCTATAGAAAAAATCCTACAAAACACCCTGAAATCCCTACATAAAACCTTGATAGTAACCTCTCTCTTATACATCATTACATTTTATTGTATTCATATTAGCATCTTCAATTGCTCTGAGGCATCATTTTAGATTGCATGCAAATCATTTAATGAAATTCCTAACTTTTTTCCCTCTCTTTTATTGCATATTATTTGATATATTTATAAATATTACAGATTTCTAAATTCATTCTTATATTGTTATTTATTTTTTAGTCTTTGTTGAGTTGGATTATTTTCTCTTTCAAACTCAATTTCCTCCTCTACTTGCATAATATAAGCATTTCTTTAACATCTTGATATCATTATTCTTGTTGTTATCCTTGAATCTTAGTTTGATTTTCAGCCTTTCTTATTGTCACTAATCATAATTCAACCTTTCTCATCATTCACATTAAATTCTAAGAAAAGAAAATAAAAATTTCTAATTATTGTTGCATCATAAGGTTAGACCACCAAAAAAGAAAACTTTTAAATCACTAATCACCTAAAAGAGGATTAAACCATTATTCCAAGCATATTTGATTGATATCCCTCTTATTATTAATTAGATGATTGAACTTTTTCTTGTGAGTGGGATTTAGTAGCGTGTTTATATCTTACTAAATTTTAAATCCAATGCACAATTAATCTATATAGTTAACTTCACTCTAAATTTATTTAGACTGAGATGTTTTCTAGTGGATTTTATCAATTTTTTTAATTCTATAAAGAATAGTTTAACTTGTGATAAAAACCTAAATTAATTTATTATTTAATTAGGTTTATTTCATAATAATGACTGATGGTTAATTTTAATTTTATTAAGACTTAACAATGATAGTTTATATAGAGGCATGAAATAATGTATTTGATTATTTTTTATTTAATTGGATGATATGTTAATCAATGTGAAATTAATACAATATATAAATTATACTATGAATAATTGAATGTTTTTATATATTATATTGGTAAGCATGATATGTCAATCAATCAATCGTGTGTTCTTCATTAATTTGTTAATGGTATGATAATTGATTGTGTGGTACCATGAATGATAGGGAGGCTCCTCAATTTGACATAGGGAATCTAAATTATAATAGGGCACATTAAATTTACATACTTTGACTAGACCTAGAAATCCATGACATACCACATGGAATGATGACCAATCATGGGTTATCATGATTGTCTATGGAGATTTCATGGTTTATCTTACCTACCAACTAATAATAGGAGACATAGATTTACTCATAACTACCTGCATCTACATTAATATACCTACATTAACCCTTACCTATAACTACTTAGAAATACATATAGCTATATAGAACTACCTAGACATACCTGCATAGACACAAAAATAATTTTAAATCCTATCATAAACTATGATAACTTAGTAGAACTATGATTCAAAAATAACCATTGATTTTAAAGTAAATTAGCATTTATTATTGAGTTACCAAGTGGTTGAAAGGTGGAACCTTTAGGATACAAAGATTAAGAGTTAGGTTGTTTAAAAAACCTACAATGAAATGTGACCCATGGATCTTAAGTATGGTCGATGTAGGTTGTTGATCCATAATATATTATAATTGAGTGTTAATCTATTTTTATTCTTTCATAAATTAAATAAATTACATGTCATATATTAGTTTTATTGGTATTTTTACTCATGTATATTTTTAGTCATATACCCAAATGACCTCTATAAGTAATCATTTATCCAAATGATTTTTTTTACTCGTGTATTTTAGTGATAATGACAAGGGAAGGGTACCCATTTTAGTCACATATATTGTAAGCATTTTTTAGTAAGGAAGAGGAATTATGAATGTAATTTACCACTTAGAGTTTCTCACCCTCTAGCTTATTTTCCAATGGGGAAAGAGGATAGAGGGTGATAATCTCAAAATGATGAATTAAATTCATCATTCCTCCCCCTACTAATAAATACTTCAAGTGGTTGTGTGCTAAAGTGCATCCCTTTTCCTTGTGATTATCACCAAAAATACATGAGTAAAAAAATGTCATATGAATAAATGACTAATCATGGACGTCATTTGAGTAAATTACTAGAAATACACACTATTAAAAATCCCAATAAAATTAATATCTATTTAAAATTAATCATGACAACCATCGATCTGAATGGGAAATAATAATAACCTTTAATCTATGGTAGATGATAAGGACATGTCTAATTCTTTATTCAACATTTCACCATTTTAAATATTAATAACTTTTGTAACCCTAATACAAAGAGTACCATTGATTAAATTTATGGTAGATATGGAACATTAATAGTGTTAATTAATAACTAAATTGAATTACTTCTTCAAGTTTTTTTAGATTTAACATATATGTATGTTAGAGATTAAGGATGAAATGATTATCATTAACATTATGAGATAAATATTTATTACTAGATAAATAAAGTTTTAATAAATATGGAAAGGGTCTTCTTCATTACTTTGTAAATTTAAGGATTGGACATCTTGATGATCAATGAAGGAAGGTGAACCGTCAATTTTAAGAGTAATCATGACATATAAGCACATGGATATATTTTCTTAATAAATATGACTCCTTTTTCCAATGATTAGAGGTATATTCAAATAAAACATTTAAATAAAAATTCTAATTAAATTCAAATATCAAGGCATGGAATTTAATGTAGCAGATTATTTAGGTAGGTGACTCACTTTTTGTAAGAGTATTAAAATATGCCATAATGTTTTTTGAGATGACAAATAAATTCAAAATTTTAGTTAGTGGATATTGTTTTGTTTATTTGAAAATAGTATATGTAATAAACATTCCCTTTGATCTTTGTTTGTGAGTTTGGATAAAACCTTCAGGTTTTTTGTGTCTTTAAAAAACTTATCTCAATATGTGTTATTTTTATTATTTGTTTTAGATAATTAATTTTATATTTATATGTATTTTTATATTAAAATAAGGTTTATTATTTTATACTAAGTGATTTGAAGATACAAAAAAATTATTGTAGGTAATTTATAGATGGAATAGATTGAATGAAATGAAATTACAAATAGTTTACAAATTGAATGGATTGGAGGAAATGAAATTACATGTGATTTATATTATTTGTATATGTGTGAAAGTTTGTTTTATCTCAAAATAAATTATTAATTTAAAATTAAACCACAATTGACAATTAAAGAAATATGTATGTCAAATCTAAAAAACCTTGAAAAAGTAAAATACACACACACACACACACACACACACACATAATTAATGTGAAATATATATGTATAGGTATAAATTTATCAATTTAAATAACTATTCACATATATAATTTTTTTCCATCCAGTACACATAAAATATTTCAAATTAAAATGGAAAAATGACTAGTGGGGTACCAACTGTGTTAGTCTAGCAGTAAATATCTTAACCTAGCCTCTAAAATTGATATAGAGTTTTTTATAAAAATAAATGGCATTCTTGTAATTATAATAAAATACTTGAATATACCTATAATAACATGTACTTATACATATAAATACATATATATGCCTAGAGATACATGTAATTACCCTACTGCAAGATACTTAGTTTACTCATGGCTACCTATATATACATAGCTACATATATCTTAAACATTTTGAAAATTTACATTGATTATTTTTATAAATTTCATCATTTGATATGTCAAACTCAACCCCAAAACATTATTTTTTTTCATAAAATAGGTGGATATATGGATATAAACTATGATAATCTTCCATTATTGAGCCATATAAAATTGTCCCCAATTCATTATAACTAGAGGGAAAATAGATGTTTCCCATCATTTTCATCCTAAAAATAATGGGGAGAGACTTCTATCACTATTCTCAAACTCCCTTAGGTAGCTTAAAAACCTTTATCCATAGTCTCCCCAGTCAATGAGAACCTAACAATGGGGTAGTAAGAGTTTCATACATTTTGTTGAATAATACTCTCAAATAAAATGACTTTCATAAAACTCAGTTGTAGGGAAATTTAAGGAACGTGGAGCTACAAAAATAATTGGAAGATAAATTATAAAATAAGCTTATAGATGATATTTTTTAGATATATTATTAATTCTAGATTTTTCCAACTAACTATGAAACTTAAGTAGGGAAGAATGGTTCCAAGAAAGAATTAAAGGGGAAAATAATAGTTCAAGATAATTTTAAAATGGTAATCTAGAAAATATTTTGATGACATTAACAATGATGACATATTTATATTTAAAATTTACATTTTCTAACAATTTGTATTATCTTATGGGTTATTTTTTTCTAGGTCATTGAATTTATTTGAGATGGATAAAATAAACATGTTGGTGAGGATGTGTCACTATTATAGAGAGTTTCACAAGTTAAATTTTCAAGGGAGCAGAGAATCGATCTCGCAGATTATGAGAAAAGATTTATATGTTTTACATTTAATAATATAGTTAATTAAATGAGGTGAAAATGTACCATCTCATAATAAGTTATATTTATTGCATGATTAGTCTCATTAATTTTGAATGGGTTTGATTATGTTCATAGTATTTATGAGATGAAATATTCACTTACACGCATGTTCAATGTGTACATGCTCTATTGATAACTAAGTGTGTATATCCATTTACATTGGCTCAACTAAGGAATGACATAATGGAGTGTAAATATAAGAAAATGGAATTTTTGAATACTAATAGAGGAGGGGGGAAAAGTGATCCAAATACAACACAAACTTGTTTAGAATCATCTAAATCATTTTAAAATGACAAAAAATGTCTTATCAATGAGATGAGGGCACAATTCTACAATATTTTGTCAAGATTAGGGGTGTGTGTGAAAACTATAGGCATGTGATCAAATTAATGTCTTAAATTATAAAAATAAATATCCACCCAAAATTTGAGAAGCATTAAAACATAATTTATATGTTAGCTATAGGATATTTGGCCTCTACAATCCCTGGTATCATTCCTTATGTTGTCAAAGAACTCTTCAAATCCTAGTCCAATAAACATAAGGCATCATTAACTGTAAATTAAAATGTTGTATTTATTATTTTATATTTGATATTTGATGTATATTTTATTGATATAAGTGTAATTCTAATGAAAATAATGTCCTTGCAGAATAAATATATTCCTATAAAAATGGAAAGGTTATAAATTACATAAGAGGCTTACTTTAAATTAAATACTTATTGGAAGTCTTGTATCAATGGCAAGAATATAATTACGTTGTTAGTGATTTTTAATAAATAAGAGATGTAAGAATTTGCTTTTAATATTATCTTGGCTAAAGATGATGTTCATGATAAAAAGGCTGTTAAAATATTAAAGAAATATTATGAAACAACTTTAGTAAATGAACCCGACCATAATAGATATGTTACTAGTAGAGGAAATAATAACTTTAAAAAATATAATGGCCAATGACATTATAATATTTCAACAATTTTGTCTTAACGTATTTGATGTTTTTTAAAAACTTATGTGAAATATAGTTATAGAATAGTATGCGTAATTTTAGCAAAAAAATTATGTGACTTAAAGGCTAGATGTATTATGATACACCAAATAATTATAATTTCCTCATATTGAAACATCCTATTGATCATTAAATTTTAATATAGAACTGTAATGTTTTTACATAGAAACACATTCAATATGTGCATAGTGTATAGTGTAGGCATAACAATTTGAAAAATCATGTGATTTATTAGAAAAAACAAATACCGTGTATTTAAATTAATTTCATATTATTATTTTATGTTCACAAGCCTTCCATGGGAGAGGATTATTTCAAAATATTTTGAATAAGTTAAATTATAACACAATTATGTTTCCACAAAATAACTTATGCTTAAAAATCCTTTCACTATAGGTTTTAAATTCATTTCTCTATAGAAGTTTTTTAACATGTAAAATTGCCTTCCTCTTTATCATATTTTTTATCGTTCATGATATGTGACCACTAAAGAATTTGTTTTCATTGTTAGTCATAAAATATATTACTCTTATAAACTTCTCAATAATTGCATACCTACATAAACCTTGTAATCACTTACCAAAAAACACATTATCACTATATATTCAAAATATCAATATATTTTGATATTTTATACTAAAAAAAAATTCCACGTCACCCTTGCCTCATAATATACTCTTTTTTTATTCATATCTGTAAAATTAAAGCCCATTGATGTGGGTTTCCTACATATTATCATGTCTAAATCAAGGTAGCCATGCATTTATTCTAAGCTAATTTAAGGTAGATATGTAGTCTATATATTTATACATATAGTTTGTATATATGAATTATGTATATATTTAGTTATTTGAAATGATAATTAATTATATATTTTAATTTTAAAAAAGAAGTGTTTTAATGCACCACATAGATAACATTATTATTTTTGCATCGAAACAACCTAGACATTCTAATTAGAATTTATAAATAAAAGGAATTTTCCCCAATAATCATTAATCATCAAAAACTATTGATTGTAACAGGGAAATTAATTCATTCCATCAAAGTCGCAAAAAGTCCCACAATATAAATACTAGTAGAGATGATATAATAACTCTAATTAATTAATATTTATATTATTGCACTTACTTGAGTTTAAAAGAGTGAAATTAACTTTAATTTTTAAATAAATGATTTGGACATTTGAGAATGTTTAACTCAATTAATTATTGATGGTAATGGATTAAAATTATGTAATTCTCATGCTATACTTTTCATATATAAACTTTTATTCTCTATTTAAATTTTTCACATTTGAGTTTCATAATAAGGGTCATGTAGTACTAATTGGCTTGTTTGAGAATTAGTGGCATCTAGTTCTAATGATTTATTTTTAAAAATATTTTTTCTTGGAGATCTAATGGGAACTAGTTTCCATCAATTTGAACCTTTTATATTTGGGTATTAGATTTAGTACCTTATAGTTCACAAAACATCTTTGATAATTAGTGGTTGATAGTTTAGATGCCTTCGATTAAATGTTTATTTTTTAAAATTAGTGGGCACTAGTTATTTAATATGTAACTATGTAAATTTAACATTTTATAACATATTTGAGCTCATTGTTAGACATGTGACATATATTTTCATGATTTACACTCTACTATATTATAGAACCAGAGTGGATGCTAGTCTATTGGGAGTTTGGGGGCAAGTAGTGCCTAATAGGGTTTGGGGTAGTGCCCCAAAAAACTTGGGACCACAGTGATATATTTATAAGATCCTTATTGAAAAAATTTATAACTAGACTATAAATATGTTATATTTTAATCAAAAAATAATCATAATTTGACTAATTATATTAAAAATAAGAAGAATTGCATTACAATTATCATTGGCCTCTTCGAAGGGAAACCCTCCTTTGAGAAAGCTCAATTTCATACAATTCTTTGATGATTTCTCACTAGTATAGACTATTATTATATTAATTCAACACTAGATAGCTATTACTCCACATGAATGTGGAATTATTACAATGGGCTCAAGGGATGTCTTACAAAGAATATGTGTTTGTAGCCTTTTATTAAATAAAGAAAGTATAAAACATGGTTAATATGAAGTGTCCCAACATGACCTCCTCCTTAAAATATTTTCCCTCAAAACTCAAGGTGAGTAAATCATTGGTGGATTAGAATAAGAGGTTCCCAAGTAGCAACTTATGGCTGCATTCGTTGCTATTGTATGAGAACTTTGGTGATGAATTGATTTCAGACTATATAAGATTGTCTATCTAGTAAAGTTACAGGTTCTAAAAGGAGGGCATTTCTACATCAAGTTCTGGAAGCACTATCTAGGTGGTGACATTATTGACAAGGACCTTATTTAAGTAAGAGACAAGAAAAATAGGATGTTCATGTGATGATGGTGAAAGTTCCAACTTGTAGGTGACAAGGTAAATCTATTGGATAATTTTATATAGCCCATAGAAATTAGGAAATATTTTTTAGTGGCCTTTCAGCTTTAAAGAGGACCATTTATAAGGTTTTAGGCAAAGAAAAACCATATCTTTAGGTTGAAAGGATCATTCAGACTGATGGTATGCATGTTGCTTCATGAGATTTTGTGCTAGGTGGAGATTATCTTTAAGGAGGCAAAGGATATTATCATGTGTGTTGAGAATAGTATCCACAACCTACACTTTAGAGCTACCTGGTATATATGAGATAAGAGATGGTAGATTTTGATCATAAAAAACTTCATACAGGGTGAGCTTGGTGACAAATAGTAGGATGTGTTGTACCACCATTTGACAAGTGGTAACCAAATTACCCATTGATGTTGTCACTTTGTGGCAAGATAATGGAGATATGTTTCAAGACATTTATTGAAAATTTTGTTTAGCCATTAGCTTGTGGATGGTATCATGAACTCATTTTCAAATGTGTAGAGGCATTTGAAGAGTTCCTACTATAAATGAATTATGAAGGTTGAGTCATAATCTAGGTCCATATATCTCTATAGGTGCATCCATGATAGAGGGATGTATATATCCCTCTCTCTCTATATATATATAATAAATACATATGGACCCAACCATATATATATATATATATATTTATATATATGGTTGGGTCCATATGTATTTATAATATAGGTTTGACATAGGGATGGATATATAAATTGGTTGTTGATCGATTCATTTCACTAATGGAGGTTTAAATGTCATTAAGCTAGAAGATTTGATCAAGTAATGTTTGGGTTATGGTTAAATTAGTTTAGGGGTGGGTAAGAGCATATAAATGAGAATATTTATAAATACAATCCACTACCATGATAATGACATATTTTCCTTTTGATTTGGGAATGCCCTCAATCAAATCCATCAAAATGTCAGTCTAAAGATGTTGTGGAATGGGTAGTGGCTAGAGTAAACTAGGTGATGTGATTATTTCCCCTTTGTGGTGTTGGTATATATCACATTTTAGAACAAACATCTTGATATCCTATTTGATTTTAGGCTAAAAGGAAATGTGGAAAACTTTCTCATTGGTTTTCATAAAAATTGAATGACCTACAAAAGGGGAGGCATGCTACTCTTACAAAATAGTATGTTTGAACTTGGATCTTGTGACCAATACAAAGCAACCTTTATATCACAATGTTTTGCCATCCCAAATATAGTGAGGTTTAATAGTATAATTAATAGATATTTGGAGAATACAATGTTGGGTGGGGTTATCATGATGCCACTTTTAAAATATCATGTATCCATGTGTAAATGGGAATAGATACAACATCTAGTCATGCATATTATTTAAACTGGCAAGAGAGAGCATCAGTCTCAAATTTTTCACTTATTTTTTTATATGTGATGTAATAATCATACCCCATGAGTTTAGAAACCCATTTTTATTTATCTTGGGAAGAGATTCATTGCTATAAAAAATATTTGAGGCTTTAGTGGTCATTTTTGATGCAAAAGTGTCAGCCTACCAAGTATGATGCCATTTTTTAACTACATGGAGGATAGTCATCATCTCCTTATCATAGGTGGAACATGATAAATTATGCCCAAATAATACCTTTATATTGAAGGAAATGAGACATCTATCCTACATGAGCACAACATTGAGTCTTGTGATATAGGCATCACATTCAATAAAAAATGGCTTAGAGAAATTAAGCATGGCCAATAATTGTGTGGTGTACATTACTTGTTTGAGATGATAAAACTATTGTTCAGATGTTTTTGACCATTAAAATGAATTTTTTAGCATAGTAATTATTGGTGGTATGATATTTTTTTAATTCTTGAAAATTTTTGATAGTACCCTATAAGGGCAATAAATCAACATAGACTTTTGAGTGCCCTTAGTTTTATCCAATTGTTCATAGCCTCAATTTTATTGGAGTCAACATGAATACCATCAGTTGATATAATATGTCTAAGTTATTCAACCTTTGGTTTCCTAAAATGAAATTTAGAACATTTGGCACATAATTGGTTCTCATAAATAAGTTACAAGGTAGTGTTGAGGTGGTTAAGGTGATCCTCCCAAGTTTGGTTGTAGATGAGGATGTCATCAAACAAGGCCAAAATGAAATTCTATAATAAGGGGTAGAATAATTTATTCATTAATCTTTATAATTTAGAAGGGGCATTAGTACACCTGAATAGCATGACAAGGAACTCATAGTGACCATCATGTGTGCAAAAGGCCATTTTGGAAATGTTATCTTCATGTATGTGGATTTAGTGATAGTCAGAGTAGAGATACAACTTTAATAAAAATGTGTCACCATGGATTTCAACTCCCAAGTTTGGTTGTAGATGAGGATGTCATCAAACAAGACCAAAATGAAATTCTATAATAAGGGGTAGAATAATTTATTCATTAATCCTTATAATTTAGAAGGGGCATTAGTACACCTGAATAACATGACAAGGAACTCATAGTGACCATCATGTGTGCAAAAGGCCATTTTGGAAATGTTATCTTCATGTATGTGGATTTAGTGATAGTCAGAGTAGAGATACAACTTTAATAAAAATGTGTCACCATGGATTTCAACTAAGATATCATCTATTACCAAAATGGGAAATTTTTCCTTAATGGTGAGCTTGTTCAGTTCTTAAAAATTAATGCAAAGCTACCAAGAGACATATTTTTATGAATAAGCAAGACTAGAGAGGAATATGGGCTAGTTCTAGGTTGGATGACTCCAGCTTGTAGGATATATTGAACCATATTCTCAATCTTCATCTTTTAAATAAAGTTTTAATGGTATGTCCAAATTTTAGGTTATGCACTACCTGTAAAAATTTAGATATGATAGTCTTCAAGGTAATGAGATTACAATCTAATTAGCTCTTAAAAAATTGTTCCATGCTTGACCAAAATAATTTCAAGTCTAATAGTTGGATAGAATCAGTTAGGGAACTAGTTTAAAAATAAAAGTGTTAGGTAATTATTCTAGGGGAACCCTTTTTTAGAAGTTTCTCCATGCAATGAGAGCTGATGATACTAGTGGATCCATGAAGGCATTTCAATGTATATTGGTGTCCATTCTTAGAAAACTACATCTATAGCTCAAAAAAATCCAAAAAAATAGGTGTAAGAGTTCATAGCCATTATGCACTTAGAACAATATCACATTCACCCAAGGATAAAGTAAACATATCAGTCTTGAGGTTATAATCTCCCACTAAAATGTGAACATTGTGACACTTGCCCTTGTAGGGCAATGTTCCACCATTGGCAATCACCACCTCAAACCTAGAATAAGGGTGCACAAAATAGTGTATATGCTTAGTTACTTGAAGTTTGATGGAGTTATGAGGGATGAATAAATCAATAATAAATATGAAGGGTTCTTATTTAAAAATCTTTTATATGCATTCTTTATGGAGTGGTTACCACTTAAAAAGTGTGCATGGAAATTTTTGGATGTGAATTTGAGTTATATTTTCATTCATTTTTATCAAATGGGGAATCAACATCAAGTAGATACATTTTTTTTTAAATGCATTTGTGGCCCCTCACCCATTTATCATCACAATTATATCATAACCCATTATCATGATGTGCATACATTTATTCCTTGGTGAGACATTTGATTGGTGTTGCATTGAGATGGGGTTATGTGTTAAGGCATTATAAATAAGATGGATTAATGGTGCCCAATTTGAATTGTGATGATGTGATGCGATTTCATCTTTGTGAGCTTGGTTAATCTTAAGGCTTCCATCATGATGTGAGGTTGGAATACTTTAACCTTAACTCGAATCACATCCTTGAGTATGTTGATGAATAAAAATTTGAAAAAATCATCAAAGAGGCATTTACTATAACTATTGATTTTTTTCAAACTTTGTTAGATATTTTTGAAATGTGCTAGGTCAAGGCACCTGTGAAATCATTATAGGCACTAGGCCCAAAATGTACTAGAAAAATATTGGAAAACTTAGCTTGATCTAGATATATATTTGAATTGTAGTACCATTGGTACCACTGGATAGTTTCCTTCTATAATTGGAATGAATAAATAGATACCATTTCTTCCCCCATACAGGATGCAGGTTGAAATATTATTCTACACTATAAATCTAGCTAGTGGGTTCAATACCATCAAATTTTGGAAATCTAATCAAGGGCCATGTAGTGGTGATCTAGAGGAATAACTATCATCAAATTGACAATACCCATTAGTTCTAATTATTTTATTTCAGCATTAGGTTGAGGATATGATCATGCAGTTTAGATGTCAAGATTCAAAGTTGATCTAGAGTTCAACAATGTCATGTGTTATGGTGTGTGTCCCTACATGGGTAACAACCATCTACAAAAGGGATTATATTTTTCAAAAAATAAAAGGATGGGTCAATTTATATGTTAAATTACTTGGATTTAAAAGATTATCATAATAGTGTAATTTCCACACAGGTGAAAAAAGTTTGGAAAAAAAGGTGTAGGCTAAAATATTATTTTGAATGGGAAGTTTTAGTTTTTTTTAAATTTTAAAATACCTCTTAAAATTATTAATGTGATTTGAAAATAATAATGGTGTATTCAACATATGGGTGAAAAATATATATATATCATTTATAGGTACAATGTGATTGGTTGGTAGTATGGCCAAAACTAGATAAGAATATGGAGTTTATAAAAAAAATAGTTACAATGTGATCGATTGGCAGTATGGAAAAAATTAGATTAGAATTTGGAGCTTAGACAAAAAATTGAGATAGTTCAAATTAAAAATGAAATTCCTTATTATATCTTGATGTTGAGGACATAAGACACCATCGATGGAACAAATACCTGATATAGACATTACATCAGGAATAGATGATGCATACATATTGGTTTAGGGAGCCTACGTAGAAAGAAATTTCAATGCAGATGGATGGTTTTTAAAACATGAATCATAGCAATGATAGTCTTTAGCCAAAAAACTTTCACATATCATCATAGGTATAGCTTTCAAATCTTAGCTCATAGGGATGATTGGTTGTAAAACGTAGCACATAGGGATGACATTCCAGGGTGAAAGCTTAGTACTACCACTCTTTTCCACTTTCTAATTACTAAGGTCCCATTATGGCAAGGTGATATCATACAATGGATATAAATAAATATCCCTAACTTATTAAAACTAATTTAAAAATGGCCTTAGAAAGTGCTCTGATATCAGATGAAAAGATCCTTCTTGAAATAAATTAGAACTATACTAAAAATATGCAAAATTTTAATTAAAAAAATACACTAAAATTGACTAATTATATTGAAAATAATCAAAATTACATTACAATTGTCATTTTCCTCTTCAAGGGGGAAACCTCCTTTGAGCAAGCTCAATTTAATACAATTTATGGATGATTTCTCACTAGTCTAGACTCTTGTTTATATTAATACAACACTAGCTAACTACTACTCCACATGAATGTGGGATTATTACAATGGGATCAAGGGATGTATTATAAATCATATGAATTTTAAACATTTTAATAATTAATTAAATTACATACAATAATTAGGATGAAGGGTCCTAACAAAATAGGTTAAAAATAGACTTAAAAACTAGGATTAACTTTTTACTTTTTTACAAGTTGAATGAATGTTTTAAATATTCAACATATGCAGCTAGTAGGCCATCTTTTGACACTATGGGATATCGAGGATCTAGTTTTCATTCTACCACACAACATGAGATTGAGGAGAATTACCACACTATTTAGGGATAACCATAATAGTCTTTCAGTGCTATAGTTGAACACTGCATATAACAAAAGTTTAAAATTTTCAATTTTAATTAAGTTTATAGATCATTTTTATTTTGAATATAATTATTCATTGGTTATTAACATAATTACTAATTATTGTTGATAAAGAGTGGAATGAGAGGGAAGATGAATCTGGGAGTCAACATAGTTCCTTTGTTATTAAGGACCCAACATAGAGGTATTATTTTTAGTTATAATTTTTAACTAGATTATTTTAATTAATTATAATAAGATTTTATTTTTCAATTTTTATAAACATGTCCACTACTTATATAGAGCAACAGGAGGATAAGTCTAAGATGAGTCAATGCCTTTCCTCTACTACTAGAGATCTAGTGCAGAGGTATACTTTTAAGTTTTATTTTTTAAATTGAATTAATTATAATATTATTTTCCTTTTTAAGTCTAAGATGAGTCAATGACTTGAAGCAGATAGTCTCATAATAGGATGAGGTTGAGACAAGTTGAAATCTTTCCTTTGCTTCTAGGGACATTTGGCAGAGGTATAGTTTTTTATTTTTATTTACATTTAAGTAATTCAATAACTTATTTTCCATAATTTTATTTTATTTCAAGTCCAAATCATTTTTTCCTTGTGATCACCCTACATTGATTATCATGAGAGGTGCATCACCCTCTCATCCTCATCGTGCTCAATTTTCAACTCCTCTAAAATGGATAGAATGCCCCATCTAGCATTGATGACATTCTCCCACCTAAATTGTGGGGGTGTGGGGGACATATATACCTTGCCACACTTTTACAATAAGCATCCCTCTCATATAACATAAGATGAGTACAAACACTTAATGTTGAGGTCTCTAAAAGTGAGGTTATATGTAAATGATAATATGAAAATATTCGATGATGTTTGGGGAATGTAAGTATTTTAATTTGTGTTATTTAATTATTTAAATTTATGATATTTAATTATTTAAAATTTGATATTCTAAGTTATTTTTATTTTGTATTTCATTTTTGTAATTGTGTGATGTTTTTTGGATAATAGTAAAAGTGTGGGTTTTGACATGGTCTTATAACCTTATAAATTCAAATATAAAGGATTAAATCACTATCTAAAACAAAAATAAAAACTATCCTTCAAATAAAATGCTTTCAAAAAGATTACAAAGTTTAGCAAAACCTCAACAATTATTAAAGAAAAGTTCAATAGGAAACAACAAGAGAGACGGAATTAAATAGCTAGTCAAATGAGACCTCTAAATCTTCTAGGGACTCCATAATCTCCTACTAGGCTTGAGTCTTCAAAGTGGTGGCATTAGCTTTGTTCACATTCTCCTTGGATTCATTCTTATAATCTTTACATCTAGTCCTTTTGCCTAGACCATCACTGCAATCTTCCTTGGTTCTTTTTTGGTCTTATCCTGATCTTTCTTATTGGTGAATTCCATATTATGTTTCTTTTTTCTGCAGCCTCTTTAGTTTGATCTTATCCCACCTTTTGATTCTTAGTTTTGGATTTCTCTTTCCTGAGCATATCCTCCAAGATAAGGTTTAACATGCTAAGAGGTTTCTTCCTAATCTCAACACTTTTACATTTCCTAACAGGTTGAGGAACCAACATTTCCTCTCTAATTATATTAGATTTATCAACCATCTCCTTTAACACTTACTTCTATTTTCTAACCTCATCTTCAAGCTTATTCATCCTTGCATATAATAAATCAAACTTTTTAATAAAACTAGTAAGGGATTACTCCACCTTTTGCATTGGGATGTCTTTTTCTGATAAAACCAGAGTGCTCAGGGAAATAAGGGGCACCTCTTTTTACTTGAATGGATTTTCAACCTCCAACTCCTCAATCACAGTATGCCCTCCCACTTCTTATAGAAATAGTTTATTTTTATCCTCACTAGTTTTAGCCTTCCCCTTTGCCTTCTTGATATTTATAGTGGCGTGTGCCAAGGTTTCTTCTATCTCATCTAAAACTTCCAGAAAATTTTCCCCTCTCTCCCTTGGGAGGTATAATTTTAATCATCGATCCTCTTGAATTACAATCTCCTTAATCAAATGGTCAACTTAAATTTTATATATATATATATATATATAAGAGTTTGATGCAAAATAACATCTAAATTATTTAATTGGTAATCCATAACAAATATTTTGATATATTTCAATAGATAGTATGGTAGGATAATTTTTTTGTATCTAAATTGATTTATCAATAGAAAATGATGTGAAAATTGGTTGATGCTTACCTTTGAGCATTAAATAATGTATTACCTAGAGACACACCTCCAACCATGGGTGATGTATAACCACTCATACAAAACCATCATTTTCCTCATACACCCTTTCCCTTACCTTGAATAAGTTATGGATAAGCTAATTCCTCCTTAACTTATCCTTGTAAGATTTAACCCCATCATAAGACATTCCAGTAAATTTAGAAATTATTTCCTCTTTAATGTTCAAAGTGACTTATCTAATTTTAACCACTTTATCATCCCATTCCATGGTGAATTCCCTAGATAAGCTTTCATTGAACCCCATTATTCTTTCCATGTATGAATTTAGACCTCCCATTTTGAGGATTTTCCATATGGATTTATTCTCCTTGATTCCTTTATAGGAAATAGGCTCATCTTGGTCCCTATCAGCTCCCACTTTACATAAAATGAGCTTGCTCTCCCTATTGAAATCCACTCTTCTAAATACCTAGTTATCCCTCAAATTTAGGGAAATAAAGATCATTTTGGTTTCATGTTAGATAGGAATGATTAAATTGTGAACCAAAATCAAGCATTCATCATCCTCATTCCCAAAGTTGAGATCAAAATTTTCACAATGATTAATAAATCTATAATTAAAATTTTTGCTCAAATAAGTTTTATTAGTCTTATTAATACCTTGCATAAGTAAGTTCATGTCAATTTTCTTCTTCTCAGATTCTATGGGAATCATTATCTTCTTCATTCAACTTGCTAGTGAAGGGTGAAGGGAGATCATCTAATCTGGTCCACTTCATAAAAGAGTAACTTAATAACCCTGTATTGGCAAACCAATCCATGCATTTGTTAGCTTATCTATATATATGCTTGATATTCAACTCCTTAAAAAATTTCATGAGTATCTTAGCATCCATAATCATGTTCAAGATATACTAGTAAGGAATAGACTTTCTATTGAGGCAGTTGATGATGTTTAGATAATCACCTTCAATAATAAGCATTTTAATTTTCAACTTCATAGAAAATTATATTCCCCATAATGTTGATTTATCTTCATTAACATGGTTAATATATATCTCCATAATACCTATATATACATCCACAAATCCTCCCTTGTTATCTCTAATGACCCCTCCACCTCCCGCTTCCCTTGGATTCCATTTGATAGCATCGTAAAATTTTAATTTGTGTTATTTTTCAATAGGTTTGATTCAATTAATTTTAATCTTGTCAACCTTTTTCATAGGATCTTTCTTTTCCTTTGGAACCTTGATGTTCTAGTTTCTAAGAGTGCTCAAAATGGGCTTTGGTAAAAGTATGTCAATTCTCCTTGATGGCCTCTATAATTCTTATCCCCACAATGGTTTGGTTCTTATTTTTATTCTAAAATATGCTTATATTCCTATCTTTCCATATTACCAAAAAATATAAGGGAGAGTTAGCTTCCATGGATACTCTATCAATGGAAATTTTAGGGGGGATTCCATTAGATAATTATGTCCCACAAAGAGTTGGGTCTCACCTAGACTAGATTAAATAAAAAAAGAAATATTTCCAAAATTTTAGCAGTATAATAATAGTATGTAAAGATATTTTGATAGATTTTGCTTCCTTTTTAGACAACACACATTTTTTGGGAATACAAATTCCATTTTAATAAGGTCTTCAACTATTAAAATCCCAATATGATTATCGAACCAAAATAAAATTTTGATCTTAGGGGTCATGTCCTTCACCTAGATAAATCTCCATGGGTATCTAAGGTCCAAGTCTAATAATTACTCTGATTTGATGAAATACTCCCCATATTCTTCCATGTGCCAAATTAATCTATCCTCTTTTGTAACTTGGATAATGTGGATTTCTTGTATCTTTTGATTCAACATTCTCAAACTTTGAATAATATCCTCATTCTTTATCTCTAAATGTAAAATTTTCCAATATTTCCTCCCATCATTAAAATCCCAATAATATTTGATTTTTTCCCCTAAATTTCTCTTGAATATGTGTCCCACTTCAACAAATGGTCCTTTAAATCTTAGGGGAAAATTGAACATCCAAAGATCATCCAAAAAGGAAACTTTTTATCCATCCCCAATGCACCACTTACTTCCCTTACACAACATGTCTTTGCTTTTAACCAAGGCCTTCCAAAATAAGAACCTTGGGTGGGAATATTCTACATCATCAAAATATCTTTAATTATGTCATTTAATAATATTTCTATTTCTATTTTTTATGTTTTTCAATTTATTTATAATATATTTGGCATTCATATTTTTGTACACAATTCAAAAAAAAGGTCCAAGTAAAAATATTTTGTGAATATTACAAATTTTAGTGTAAAATGTTATCAATGGATCATAGATAATGTCTCTCCAAAATAATTGAACATGAATTTTTTAATGCCTATCATAACACCAAATTAATTGAAAAATATGCAATAATTCTACTTAACATGATGAGGCATATAAGGGTTAGGTTGCCTAAATACATATCAATTATTATTTTATTATTTTATAGGCTTCTAATATTTTTTCAAATATAAAATTTTAAGCTTACATATGGGGTAAATATAAATACAAATAATATAAGGCTTTGACCTCCTATAACTAAAAAAACTTTTGTTAAACTTGTGCGATGATTCACTCCAACATGGTAAATACGTAGTTTCAAATTAGTTAAAAACACATTCTTTATATTTTAATAATTATATGCTTTACCTTTTTTGTAATTAATGAATGAAACAAGAATAGCCAGGGCAAGTCTTAAGAAGTGAGGAGAGAGTCATGGGATGCTTGTGACTCATTGCTTAGGGAAAATGATATTAAATGAGGTTGTACATAAGTTTGTAAGTATTTTTATTAGTTACTTTACATAAGTTTGTAATTTTTTAATAGGTACTTTATATAAGTTTGTAAGTTTTTATGAGTTATTTTATAAAAATATATTACACCTCATTTTATGATATTGTAGACACTGAAATTTAATCAATAAGTGTTTGACAATGCTTGTCCTTGACATCTTTACCTTGCTTAGTTGATTCATCATTCTGATAACCCACAGTCTCTAATAAAGACTCCAAAGTTTCATAATTACTATGCATATCTCCCAGAATCCCCTATATTATATCTATTCATCCCTATTTAGCATATACTTCAATGTCACTTTGTTTTTAAAAGCTTCTCTTCTAATTAGATAAGAGTACACTAGGAATAAAAGGGTGCATTATGGCCTTATCCACAATACTCTAAAAGTCATATCTTTAAAATGACACACTTCATAATGGCTTTCCTACATAATCCAATAGGTCAATTATTCAAAAATTTGAAATATCCTCATATAAAACCACATCAAGGGTCACTCTTGAACCTAACTAGATATCACTCTATTTTATGATTTCAAAAGCATTAATCTTCTTAGTAATGATTGTAGAATTATTTTAAAATACCATAGTGCTTGGCCAAGTCTCACATTATTTTATTTTAGATTAAGAGAATAATTTTTAAATAATTCTAATCAAAAAAATTCTATTTTCATTCATATGATATTCTCAAAGGGATAACTACATCATCTTGAGGCCTTCAGGCTATGTAGGTAGCACTCAATCAATAATAGGTTTTCAGAGGATAGCATAGCCATTCTGAGATATCCTTTTTTTTCTTTTTACATTTGATCTATTTTGTGTGCTTGTGAAGGAATAAATCATTGATTTTATAGGTCTTCCACACATCAAATTAAGTTCCACACATAAATTGTCACCTACACAAAGGTAAATAATCCCATCTTTTAAGATATAGCACATAGTCTACCTAGATAAAGTTGTAGTGGTACATAATAATGAGCTATGACCTTATCTACATTCTATAGACTTGTTCTTGTAGACACCCAATTCTTATCACTATTGTGCTAAAATCGTAAATCTAAATGATATTCTACAATAATGCACAATCTGAACCAAAATCATTGAAACACTCTAAATCATTCGCACACATCATGTATGGGTGTTGATTCTTGCCTATTGATCCCTTATTAGGGTAAGGCATTTTATATAATCATTCTCTCTTTTTAATTCACTTCAATTCAAATTATGACTAAGTAAAATGACATATTGAACCATTGAAATCTTCTAATCTAGTTTCACATGTTATGTGCATGTGTCAATTCACATCTATAATACCCTAACTATTGTATTACCCTGTACGCAACTGATATCTTCTTATGATTATACTCTAATCAAATTATGACTTAGTAAAATAAGATTTCTGACCAAGTTGATTAAATGTGTAACAAATCTCCAAATAATTATAGAAATCTAATTAAAATCATTTAAGCAAATTAAAACCAAATTAGGAGCTTAAGTTAAAACCAAAGAAAATCCATGAATTTTTTTGAATGTCTATTTACTATAAATTCATTATTCAAATCTGCCTCACCCATGACATCATCATAAGGGTGTTATCCATAAGGCATTAATGGAGGGAAATATCTAGATTAAGGCTACTCATCCTTATTAATTCCCCCTTATTCTAAATATTAATTACCATATTTATTGCTTGTCCCTCCAAGATTGAATCAATCCATGGCCACACATCTTGATCTCAAGATGGATGGTCATGGTTGATCCTAAACATTTCATAAAAGCTATAAATAAGTGAACCAAGACCATAAATATCAATCTTGAATTGTGTAATGTTATCATGGAAAAATAGCTTCATCAATATTCTATTGAGCAAGGTTATCATGCACAAATACTATTATATAAACTTCATTTATTCACCCAATTAGACCACATTGAATAATGTAAGCCATTGGTGAACTAGGAGATGACAAAGGCTCAAGCTACACCTCATTGATGAAGACATGGAGCACCAAATCCAAGGAAAAGTATGCTTATCCACTATTTTTGGAGGAGAATCACTACTTGGAAGGTATAGTTTATCTTACTTTCATAATTAGTTATTTGAATTATTTAGCACTACCCCTTGAGGGAGTAGGCTTAATAAGTTAGTTATTTATGCCTTATTTTGAGATTTATTGACTAATGCATAGATGGACTTATTTATTAATCCTATTCTACATTCTGGCACACCCAATGGGACTGTGCATCTCACACATCATTTGACCCTTCTAGTTTTGCATTTGGACCCTCTTTTGAGGCAATTTTGCCCCTCTTTTCTTCTAATTTTACATTTTTATGACTTCTAAAAAAATGGTATAACTGACCTATAATTGATGAATTCAACCTAAAGATTAGTGAAATCAACCTTGGGAATGGTGAGATCACCATGGGCAACAACAAGATCACTCATGAAGATAATGAAATTGACTATTGTGTTTTTTGTTATGTTTATTTTTTTGTAGAATGGTGAGATTGACCTAAATATGAGTGATATCAACCTATGGAATGGTAGGGTCATCTAAAGATTAATAAAATCATCCTAGACCAACTTAGTAAGTAACTAATTTGTTTTCATTTTTATCATTTCAGTGAATTTGCCTTGTTTATCAGTGAGATCACCTTGATATTAGTGATATCACCCTACTAATCAATGGGATCACCACATATTATATTTATTTCTCTGTGTAATAATGGAATTATCTTGAACAATGATAGAATCATCTTGTTGAATGGTGAAATCACTTTGCAAAATAGCAAGATCACCCTATGTCAAAAATATAGAGAGTTAAAACAATAATTTAAATTTTATTTTGACATCCTAGACCCCTTGCTAGACTTGTAACACTCTATTATATAGGTTTAAGACACTTCAATAGTTTAGTTTTTATAATAACCAAGGAAATTTTGAAACACATTTTAATTTGGGCTTTAAAATGAATAATCATCATAGCCAGGACTCTTAAAAGTCTTTCCATTTTATCATTTATTTGTTGGTTAAACTATTTTCAAAGTTCTTTTAACTTGATTGTTATTTTTACAATCCAATCCTAGCATGTATGCTCTCCCCTCCATCCCTTTAGGTAACTCAAGTGATCAAGAATATTTTTCTTATTGCATTATTGCTTTGTCCAAGTGTAGAAGTAATGTTGTTAAGGCCCTCCCCAAACTTTGAGTGATTTTGGTGACACTAAAATGACCTTTTAAGTCATATATTTTTATTTCTTGCATCTTGGCTTGTTGGTAGGATTTCATCACCTCCCCATGAGTTCTATATGGAAGTGTTGACCTGAGATTTCATATCTTAGCATCATTTCAAACCTGATCCATGGTGGGGTATATAAATTATGGCATGGGATACTATAAGTATTAGGGAATTTAGTAGCTAAACTCTCTAATCTTAATGAAAACTTGAGTTAGGTCTAGCTAACTATAAGACTCCACTAAGAAGTACACAGATGGAATCACTATGTAAAGGAATAGATTCTTGCATAGTAAGTTAATCGATATGAACTCAATTGACATGATTTCATATCTAATTTTAACCACACTTAAGACCATAAAGACATGAAAAACTATAGTTTTTAGATAAAATCCACTTATCATGGAGTATTATTGGTGTAGAGTGAGTAGCTTGAAGTTCCATGTCTCTGTATGATCTCTTGAGAGAAGAGGGTGCCTAAAAACACTAATTTTCATGTGCATCTAAATTTATTATATTAAGAAATTATTTCCTCTCAATAAGGAATATATCGTTGGAATCCAAGAGTACAATGCAACCTTGTCAATTTTTAGGATAGGATGCACACTTTGATGTTGTTTTTCTTGTTCTTGATTACTTACATTGTTTTTAGTTTAAAAAATTTCTTGTGTTTTGGTACACAAAACACTTCCAAACCAAACACTTTATATACACCATTATTTTAATAAAGAGGCATTACATTGGTCAAATCAATTCAAACCATTTTTAGCCTTATTCAAAATAAATCAATTCCGTTGTGTTTGTATTTCCAAAAGGCATTGTACATTGTTTTTTTTAGTCTAGATAATTCATCACTTTACAAATCTAAAGTCCTTTTGTTAATCCAAATCCTAAATATTACCTTTATAAGTTCTAATACAAAATGTGATTGGTCTACCCTAGAGTCTTATACACAACTTGGGTTTGGGTGGTTTACCTTTCATGTTTGGTTTGAGTAACTTGGGTGATGTTTTCCATTTGGTTTAAAGGTCATTTTTATAGAATTTATCTCATTCTATTCTTATTTTAGACTTATATTATCTTTCATTCACTCATGCTCTAAGTTTTTGACAATTCTACCTTCTTTTCCATGTGTCACCATTGTGATTCCCATTTATTTTTGGCTTATTACTTAGGATTTATTGTGTTAGTTCACATATTGAGCATATTAGTTTGCATCTTAATATTCTTGATCTGAAAGGTCTTATTCTAAATTTTATAACCACGATGCACCATAATTATGGTTAGATTATTACAATATTGACATAATTTGAACTGAGATTTTATTATGCTAGCCTGCACCCTAAGTTTCAAGATTATTTTATCCTATTCTAAATTGATGATTTCAACCAACCAAGGTTGAGTAATCTTGTAATTTACTTCTTATATTTTATCACATCATGCGATTTCCTTTCTAATTATTGATCTAAGTTTACCTTGTGTTTATTTGATTGAAGAATCAAAAAACATCTTTTAAATTTTTGTAAAACCAATTTTAATACAGTTCACAAATGTATAAACATCTTTATTTTAATTTTCCTTTATATATTCAAAAGGCCACACAAACTTCTACTTCATTTATGATTGATGCATTATATATAGCAACTGTATAGTAAGTATTTCTACTTTAAATATAGAAATATATTACTAATTACTTAAAATAATTGGTCTTCGCTATAGTCTTATCCACAACTTGGGCTTGGGTGGTTCACTTTTCATGTTTGGTTTGAGTAACTTGGGTGATATTTTCCATTTGGTTTGAAGGTCATTTTATAGAATTTGTCTCATTATATTCTTATTTTAGACTTAGATAATCTTTCATTCACTCATGCTCTAAGTTTTTTTATAATTTTACCTTCTTTTCCATGTGTCACCATTGTGATTCCCATTTATTTTTAGATTATTACTTAGGAGTTCTTGTGTTAGTTCAAATTTTGAGCATATTAGTTCACATCTTAATCTTCTTGATCTAAAAGGTCTTATTCTAAATTTTATAACCATGACCCACCATAATTATGGTTAGATTATTACATTATTGACATAATTTGAGCTTAGATTTTATTATGTTAGCCTACACCCTAAGTTCCAAGATTATTTTAGCCTATTCTAAATTGATGATTTTAACCAACCAAGGTTGAGTAATCTCATAACTCCTTTCTTATATTTTATGGAATCATTCCATTTCCTTTATAATTACTGATCTAAGTTTACCTTGTGTTTATTTGATTGAAGATTCAAAAAACATCTTTTAAATTTTTCATAAAACTAAGTTTAATACACTTTGAAAATGTATAAAAACATCTTCAAACATGTAAAGGTATACTCTTAGTGGGGTATCTTATGTCCCTAGTTATGAGGAATAACACTCTTTTGTTTTGATGATGTTCCCACTCTGGTAGGATCCAATCATAGTTATTATTAATAACAACCCATTAAAGACAAGGATGAATCTCTCCTCAGGTTAATATAATCAAGAGCTCAACTCCTACTTGATTTATTGATGGAAAAATTACACATGCATGTGTGATTAGAGGATAAATAACTAGAACAACCTCTTACGTGTGTCACAAAATCAAATGTTGCTTCTATTAGCAAGGGGAAAAAATACATGTGGACTCTTCCCCAAATGATCAAGATCTTGTAACTAAGATCCAATAAATCAATAAATGATATGTTAATCATATTATCATAGACCTAATATCTTCCTTTACTATGACTTCAATCGATAATACCACTTTTAAGGAGCAAGAACAAATGTTAGACCAAATGTATCAAGTCTTAGTCGATCTCACATTAGATTTAGATGTATGCATTCTCTTGATAAAAACAAACCTATATATACTTTGCAATAATTTTCACTCAATATAGAGCATACCTTCTTTAACCACAAGAAGACTCTTACACATTCATAACAATAAATTGCTAAAGACTCCTCACAAATTAGGAGCATTTTATAAAAAACCTTAGTGAGTTCATCCCAAACATAAAAAATTCACCTTGAAAAGAATAAATGGTAACATATTTTGGTGAACTAACAACAAGTACCCTAAAATAAACAATATCCCTATAATTTGCAACAATGGATTCCTAGGAATCAAAATCAAGAATCTAGGAATCCATAACAAAATATGTTGAATCAAAAATGTCAAACCTACTTAATACAAGATTAAACCAAAACCAAAACTCTAGCCAAAGGGTTCACATCCCTAATAGGACCAAGCAAGGGAATTATATTCCTACCTAGTAAAATTATATTCCACCAATGAATGCACCAAGCATGCAAAAGTGAATTCGATGAAGGAAATAGTCACAAGACTCAAAACAAGTAATAGGGTCAAGAAGTATAAGTTTGATGAGATATGTCCTTATCTTTTTGACTTCAGCATTCTTCAAGTACCATTCGCACCTCATTTTGAGGCACCTAATTTTGATAAATATAAATTGAAAGGTGACCCTAGAGAACACAACCAATCCTTTTTTGTGTTGTGCCAAGAGGTAGCCTACAATAGTGTTTATTTGCTCCACTTGTTTTTATGCAACTTGGTTAGAAAAGCATTAGATTGGATTCTCAAATTACCTAAGGGATCAATGACAAATTGGAATGACCTATCAAAAAAAAATTAATCACTTCTCTAACAATATTGAGCATGAGTTAATAGTGGTTGACTTATGCAAATCAAAATAGAGATATGGATAATGCTTCACCACATACAATGGTGGAGAGCACAAGATGGTCACTTCCAACACAATTTGTCAAACAAGTAGTTGGCTAACATTTTTACACAAAACATGCACCCTGAAGTAACACATAATTTATAACTCATGTGTGCCTACACATTTGATGAAATTATTCACAAGGGTGTGAAAATTAAAAATGCACTTATTACTAGAAGCCTTGTAAAAATATATTCCCAAGGTCAAACATGAGCCACTATTATAGAAAAAACTAAGGTTTTTAACAATAAAAAGAACATGGTGGATAATGGAATGATAGAATCAAGACACATGTAAATAGTTTAGACTCCACTAGCTATAAATGTACATCCTAATCCACTGACTACTTTGTAAATAACACCCATGCAGAGGGTTCAAAAAATATAAAACATTCAATAAACTGGGAAAACCTATTGAGACCATATTCTAGAAACTATTGGCAGCTAATTTGATTGTATGGCCTATACTAAAACCCTTTCTAGAAGATCAACCCAAGATAGATTGGTATCAAGAATATGATTTATACAATTTTCATTATGTCTTTGGTCATTTTATTTGTCTATGTTCAATTGAGACATGTTATCGAGGACCTAATTGAAAGTGGAAAAATTGAATTCAAACAAGCGCAACAGAACACAAATCAAGATAAGGTATCTATAAAGACCCATTTACCAAACATAATCAGCAATAACAAAGGAAAAATCAAAACCAAGGTCAAGGCCAATGTCAAAAAAAATAAGTTCAGAAGCCGAATCAACATAATCATAATTAGGATCATAATACCCAAGCTAATTCCCTGGAGTACAACATGATGCCTTATGATTATAATAAAACTATGGGGCATATTTATGGTAATCATGTTGCCACTATTACATTCAAAACTTGTGAACTATATAATGATTATTGAAGTATTGGTCCCTTTATTTTAGTGTTGACACCCTCTTCTTTACGTAACATCACACCAAGTTCAAATAATTCTATTACACCTCAATTTATGTGGGTTACTATTTTTGGACCACCTTCCCCTTCTTCTAATTATAATAACTCCTTACTGACTCAAAATTGCACAATTAAAACTAGATGCTCATAAGCTACCCTCCAATTCCCTTTGCCTTCTTCCCATACTGAGCCAAATTTGATCCTTGTGCCTTCCCCTTCTTCTAATTATATTAACTCCTTACTGACTTGAAATTATACAATCACAATTAAATGTTCATGAGTTACCCTCCAAGGCCCTTTGCCTTCTAATTCTGATCCAAATCTAAACATTATACCTCTTAATCCTAAATCTAACACAATACTGGCCAAGACCAAACCTTCTCATCACCATGTTGATAAGCCATATAGTATTAGTGAATAATTAAGCAAAAAGTTTGTGCAGATTTCTATCCTAGATCTCTTGCATACATCATAAGTTCATTGGACTATACTAAATGACTTCCTTAAATAGTATATTATTCCCAAAGGTATAAACCTTGACCAATTTTAAACACTTTTAAGGCATCTATCTCTAATTTAATAACTCACTTTTGATCAGTGAGATATGCCTTCCCTTGATCTAAGCCATAATAACCCCATGTACATTAAAGTTGTAATTATACATCATAAGATTAAGTGGGTGCTTATAATCAATGATTTATGGATGAATATAGTGTTTCTAAAGTTGATATAATGTTTGGGATATACCACTAAGGACATTCATCTAGAGATAATAATGATCAAAGCATATGATAATGTTGAAAGGGAGTCTTCAGGGACCATCTGCTTACCAATCATTATTGGTTTTATAACCCATGATACTTTGTCCCATGTTATGGACATTGAAATGCCTTATAACATGATTCTTATTCATCCTTATATCTACAAATTATTCATAATCCCTTATACCTTACACCATTGCCTTAAGTTTCCCCATTTGGGAATTGAGGTCACTATCTATGTTGATTTATAGGATTATCAATATTGTAAACATTTAGAGGATAAATTCATAAATAATAACTATTTCCCTAGCTCTAAATTTATATCCAAGAAGGATAAAGCAATAGTTTTATAACTACATAAGTCTAATTATATCAACCCTAATGATCTTGCATCCACTTTAGTTGATCTATTTATCATAGCCTTTATAAATTAGCTTATTATTAAGGATGTCAGCCTTTCCACATACCATCTGAAGGATGATTTTCATATTGGAAATTTTTTCACATCTCCCAAGTCTTACTAAAAACCTAAACCATAACAAAATTCCTTGTAGGCCCAACATGATGGTAAAAGAAGAACACACACAAGCAACCAATGGTATTTGTGCTAGCCACTTCACCGAATCAAGATCAAGAGACCATTTTTGAAAGAAAATAGTTATATATTGATGGCCTAGCCAATTGTTTTCAAAATCCCAAGTACCCTAACCCTAATCATATTATGAACAACTTTGATTATACATGTAAAGTCTTGGGGCTTCATGAGAAAATAATTCTAAAACCTTTATCTACAGGCAAACCTAATATGAATCAAGGTCTTAGATTTATACTGCTTGGGGTGACTTCATATCTTTTGAAAGTGATTCCTCTTTATTGAATAATGAAGATATTCCCAACAATGACACAATGTCCCATTATATTTCTTACGATGAGTTAGCTAACACTGACTTATTTAACTCCAACTCTATTATGACCATTACATCTCATTATCTACTTACCCTTCACCATCCTGACCTCATTGATTAGGACTATTAGGATTATATTGTACCTCTAAATGAGTTTCAAAATGAAGATTCTATTTCCAAGTACATGAAACTTAGAGATGGATTTCCAATTGGTGATCACAAATAGGGATTTGGCTTTTCATTGGACCCTATTGCCTCCTTTGGAGAGCAAGCAAACTTCCTTAGTCATAAAAAAGATAAAAACATCAAGATATGTAGGTAAAAACCTCTTTGAGGCACTCATTGATCAAGTAAAAAGCAAAGATAAATACAAGACCTTGAGTGAAAACCTATTTTAGGTTCTCTTAGATAGGGAAGTTTGCTCACCTTCATAAGAAGCATAGTATCCACCAAGTCCCAATTTTACAACTAGGTCTAGTATTACCTCTAAATAGTAGAAAGCCTTTGAGTGACTTACTCTCAAATTTCTTGAAACATTTTCCAAATATATATTATTTAAATTGACAGGCTCATATTGCTCTTACTATCTTGAGATTTGGGACTCACAACCAAAAGCTAAAGAAGATGACCAATGTCAAACACTGCCAACTATTTTAGAGGATGGTTCCACACTCCTGGTAGAGAATATAATTAAAGTAAACCTAAGAACTTATGAAGATCCAAAGATTGTTTATCTAGGAGCATCCCTCACTGATGAAGAGTGTGACTATATTATCACTATTTTGAGGGATTTTATTGATATTTTTAGATGGGTTTCTTCAGGCATGCCTGACCTAGACCTTAACTTGGTCATGCATCAGCTTGTTGTATATATAGATGCTAATTCAGTCAAGTAGAAATGTGAAATACATACCCATGCATTGAAATACTAGTGAAAAAGGAGCTAGAGAAACTATTGGGAATTGGCTTCATCAAACCATTAGACTATTATGAATGGATATCAAATGTAGTCCCAATGAGAAAAAAACCATAAGGCATACACATTTATACTAGTTTTTGAGATATCAATAAAGAATATCCTAAATATGATTTACCTCTACCCAACATCAACATTATTATCAACTCAACTACTAAGTATGATATGTTTTCCCTCATAGATGGTTTCTCAAGGTATAATCAAATCAAGATATCCCCAGAGGATCAACACAAATTTATGTTCAACACACCATGGGGAACATTATGTTACCAAGTCATGACTTTTAGCTTGAAAAATGTTGGTACCACCTTTTAATGTGCCATGACTATCATATTCCATGAAATTAATCATAATATAGTTGAAGATTATGTTGATGATATTCCAGTGAAGTCAAGAACCTATCCTAGACATCTTTATGGTCTATGAAGAATATTTGAGACTTCATGAATACAAAGTTCACCTTAATCCTAAGAAGTGTGTCATTGGCATCACTTCGGAAAAATGTATAAGATTCATTGTATCATATAGAGGGATTGAAGTGGACCATTCTAAGGTGAAGTCCATCATGGATATGCCTCCACCTTCAAATTTAAAATAGCTATGTAGCCTATAGGGAAAGATTCAATCTATTCATAGGTTTATAACATAGCTGGAAGACAAGTGCCATACTTTTATGCACCTCTTAAAGAAAGGTGTCAATTTTTAGTGGGATGGTAAATCTCAAAAATCATTCATGAAACTCAAGACATACTTGGCTAACCCACCAGTCTTGAGACCGCCAACACCTAGACAACCATTATTTCTTTATATCTTAACAACATAGCATGCATTGGGGGTACTCTTGGCTCAACATGATGAGTAAGGTAAGGAACATGCAATTTATTATTTGATTAAGACACTCATATCATACAAGCATAATTATATACCCATTGAGAAAGCTTGTTTGGAAATGGTTTTTTCTTCATAAAAGTTATGACACTACATGTTGAACAATAGAACTATTGTCATTGCTAAAGTGGACCCTCTTAAATATTTATTGTCCAAAGTAACTCTAATAAGTTGCATGGATAAATGGTTCATGCTCATGAGTTAATTTGATGCTGAGTATCAAAATAAAATATTTATTAAGTATAAAGTCATTTTAGATCATCTTGCATAAAATTCTATTATAGATATTGAACCACTCACATTTGATTTCCCAAATGATTATATCATGGTGATAAAATAAGTGATTTATGAACCTAAATAATGGAAATTATACTTTGACAGCTCATTAACATTACATGGATATGGAGTTGGCAATTTATTAGTTACATCACAAGGGTATCTCATTCCCAAGTTATTTTATATTAGCTTCAACTACACCAACAACATGGTCAAATTGAAGCCCTTATTATAGGACTTCATCTTGAAATACAATGGGACATACAATATTTAATGGTTTATGGGGATTCTCAATTGATCATTAATTAGACCATAAACCAAAATCAGACTAGAGATGAAAATATTATACCCTACAAGCATATTATGGACGATCTCAAGTCACATTTTAAGTTTGATAATTTGAGTAGGTACTGCAGGCCAATAATAGATTAGCCAATGTAATGGCTATAATTGGGTCCATGATACAAGTTTATAGTAGTGCTAAAGAATATCAGTTCCTCATTAATAACCTTATATAGCCTACTCGTGTACTACCAAATTCAGAGAGTATTTATACTATTGTTATTCCCAATCTAACCAATGAACCCCCTTGGTACTAAGACATTTATAATTACTTCTATGACCAAGTTTTTCCTCCTGACCTTTCACACAATCACCAAAAAATCTTTCTTCATCACATAACCCATTATACCCTCCTTGGAAAAATGCATTATCTTAGAGGCTATGATGGAATTATACTTCATTATTTATCTTCAAGAGAATATAAATTAGCGCTTAAGGAGGTCCATAAAGGAATATGTGGGTCCCACACTAGCAGTGTAGGCTTAGCCAAAAAGTTCTTCAAAATAAGGCACTAATAGCCTAAGATGGAGATAGATGTCTATAGTTATGTCAGGAAGTGTGTGGCTTTCCAACAACATGGTAACTTAATACACACACCTTCATTACCGCTACAATTGATCACTACACTATGGCCATTTTTTATATGGGGTCTCGATCACATAGGGAAAATAAACCCAACATCCTTTGATGGCCACAAACACATTATAACTACTATTGAGTATTTTACTAAGTGGATTGAGTAAATTCCTCTCACTTACATTACCAAAAACTAGATAACCAAGTATATCTATTAACATATCATCTATCATTATGGTATCCCAACCTAAATTATATCCAATAATAGTGGTTCATTTATGAAGAAGGATGTAAAATCCCTTTGTACCATGTTCAAAATTAAACACAAGAAGTCCACACCATATAACCCATAAGACAGTGGTCATGTTGAGGTATCTAAAAAAAACATTGTCACAATCCTTAATAATATTGTCAATGACATTGGTTGTAATTGTCACTTATAAAATTTTCCCACCCTTTGGGCCTATTGCACTAGTCATTGCACCCCCACAGGAGCCACTCCATATTCCTTGGTTTATGTCATAGAGGCTATTATCCTGATCAAGGTTGAGCTACCTTCATTTTGGGTATCCTTATAGCACATTATGGATGATGAAAATTATATATTTTATAGGTTACAAGATATATAACTACTTGATGGTAATCATTTGTCTGCCCTTGGTAACTTAAGATCATATTTAAATAGGTTGCATTGTAGCTATAACAAATACATTCTCCCTTGAGAGTTTAAAGTTGGTAATTTAGTCCTAAAATAAAATCCAAATAATACTAATGTTGAATTCAAGAAGAAGGCAAAGTTTTAGCCTAATTAGCTAGGCCTATTGATGGTTATAATAAACTATAGATAGCATGCATATAGATTGAATACTCTAAATGGAAAAGAGATCCTAGAACCTATGAAAATTATACATTTTAAGAATTTATATGCTTGAAAACCATTTAAACCATTGTATACAAGATCCCTTACTTGGGGTAATTTGTGTCAAATTCACTTATTATTTCATCACACTTACCTTCTGGGCCATTGTAACTCTAGACCATTGTAACATTATACCATTTTACCTTGTACTATTTAATTATGGACCATTATAACCATGTTTCATTTTATCCTATCCTTAACCATTGTAATTATAGACTATTAAACCTATACCATTGTACTCAATACTAATTATGATCTTGATTATGATTCATAGGCATTTTGTACACATTCAAATATCATTATATGAGGTAGTTCAACTTGATCAGTATCCATGACTTCTTTTACAAACAAGCATATCAAGGTATGTCATCACATGGTTTTTTCCTACTAGATGGTTCTTTGGGACTTATTTAATGATTTTTAATGTTATATTCTTATTTTGTTGTTTCTTGGTGATTACTATTGCCTTCTTATGGATCATCATCCATTATATCTAGTTTAACTGTCAATTACTATTACAGTCATTTTAGTTGTCATTTGAAATCTTACTTGTTGAAGTGTATCTCTTTAGCTAAGTTATTCCATGTATATTTATTTATATTTAATTTATTTTTTTAATCCTAAAAACATAAAAACATTAGGAAATTATCTTATACTCTCTTAAAGAGATATTAAGCCTCAAAAACCAAAAACATTACCTTGTACCTTTGTTTATTTTGATACTGAATGCTCTCACCATTTTATGAGTCACCATTGTGTGCATTGTTCATTTGAATGAGATACATTATTTCACCTTTGGTTGAAACCATGCTATCACCATTATATGATTCACCATTATGTGCATTGTTCATTTGAATGAGATATATTATTGCACCCATATTACTACACCCTTGGTTGAAACCATGCTCTCATCATTTTGTGATTCACCACTATGTGCATTATCCATTTGAGTAAGATACATTACTACACCCTTGGTTGAAACCATGCTCTCACCATTTTGTGAGTCACCATTGTGTGCACTATTCATTTAAATGAGATAAATTATTACACCCTTGGTTGAAACCACACTCTCACCATTTTATGTGATGGACCATTTAGTCTCTCATAATTATCAATCAAGTTGAGACACTTAGAAAACCCCTAAACATTTTTAAATGATCTATAAAATCATAAAAATTATAAAATCATGAAAATTGGCTTATAATTTCCATGTAAGATATAAATCCACCAATTTTTTTGGGACGGGTCATATTTTTTGTTCAGTTTATTTCTAGACCACCTTGGTATTTTTCCTCCCATTTATAGGATAACTACATTGGCATGAGGTTTGCACGAACTATGTAGGAAACACTTGGATACATGGGGTATCTCAGGTTAGATTGGCCACACTTTCCTTTCTTTTTTGACCACTTCTTTGCCTTTAAGATCCTAGGACTCCTACACTATTTCACAAGTAATCACTTGTCCTTTAGTTTTCCCTATCCTTATTTGGCCTTAAGCCTTACACTTTTACCATTTTGTGAGTTTATATTGTGATCATTATGTATTCAAATTTGATATACTAATGACCACTTGACTTTATATTACGCTCTCACCATTTTTTAAGTTAACATTATGTTTATTGTTCATTTGAACAAGATCCATCATTGTACCCTTATATTTTCCCATGCTCACACCATTTTGTGAGTTTTTTTCTCATTCTCAACCTTAGATGTATTAGACACTTTGAATTCTCAATTTAGTTCATTTTTGGATACTCATCTCTTACCTCCTTGTGTGGTTTTAACCTAACACCATACTCTCATTTTGAATTCACTAGACATTTTATGATACCATTCCCATATACCTCTACATGTTAATCATCTTTTTTTATCATCAATTTTATTCTATCCTATATCTTGGGAGAACTACATTTGGCCTGAAGTTCATGTTTGATCTCGCATCCATGGAACTATGTAGGTAACATCCACTTGCCTCATGCATTTAGAGTTATCTTGGCCACCCCCTTTTCTCTTATCCCCCCCATTTTGTTTATTTTGATTCATTGTATCCTATAGCCTAGGGGTAGTTTTTGTTTGTGTTGTGGCATTGTTTCCCTATCACCTAGGGGAAACTTTATATCCATTATTCTTGTATTATTGTACTAGTGTCATTATCACTTAGCTTAGGGTTCACCCTATCATGGATCATAATGCCTCTATTACATGTGCACAAATAATTTGTTTTTATTTTCTCTAACATTATGATTATTTATGTTTGTTTATTTTTATGTGTTTAGCTTAGTTTGCTTACTACACTTTTCTTTGCTTTGGATTTTTTAATTGTTTGTACCTTATTTATTTATTTTTATTGGTTTTTTTTTGTCCTTTGTTATCTATTCATTTATTTTTATTGGTTTTTTGTTGTCCTTTGTTATCTCTTCATATATTTTTATTGGTGTTTTGTTATTCATTCATTTGTTTTTATTTGTGTTTTGTTGTGTATTTCTTTTGTTTATTGGTGTTTTATTGTGTTTTTCCTATTTGTTTTTTGTATTATTATCTGGTGTTTTGATTGTGTGTCTTTAGTGTCATATTTGAATACATTTTTTAAACTTTTTGAGTTTGGACTTAACTTGGGCTTGACTTGTTTACATTTGTATTTGAATTATTTTCTTAATTTTATGTACTCTTTATTAATACATGGGTTTTGATTATCCATATCTTGATTCCACATTATTTACAAACTGTATTTTTGTTTATTTGTGTTTTAGTACATTCTTGTTCCTACTTAAGTCTTGATCATTTATATCTTGTTTTTTAAGTTCATTACATTTTTGTATTTTTTCTTCTTTTTATCTTTATTTTTTATTTTTTTGTTTATTCTAATATAAATAGTTATAACTTTGGTTTTGGTATTTTTTCATCAATGTACTTAGTTATAAATATTCATAACTGAACTAGTTAATTTGCAAAACAAAATACGATGTTATTATAGGTTATCCATACTTCGGATGCATAATTTCACTTTGCTAAAGTAAACACCAAGTGCTCCAAAGTCCAATACTCAATGTGGCACTGAAGAAAATATATGAAAGCACTATCCTACATATCTACTACCTAAATAGGATATCTTACAACATAATCCCAACATTGGAAAAAAACAAAACTCTATATGCAAGACGTGCATCTCCTACCATACGAAATGAGTCATACTAACTATGTGTATGATTAGTTTAGGATGTGCATCTCCTAAATTATCATATAAAATCTATTCATACATCAAATAGAACCATAAATATATATCAACATCCTTATGCTAACTAAGGAAATACATCTCCTAAAACTAGCATATATCATCATATCATAATAAGAGCAATAATAAATGCAAACATCATGAAACATAAAGAATACTAGCAGTCCATGTACAAGTAGTAATGAGCCAAAAAATGAATGTCATATATATGTCTCAAAATAATGTTTTATACATCATGAGAATATATATACATCTCATAATATAAAATGGATCTACAAATAAGCTTTGATCATGGCCATCCCTTGAGGGACTCTATTAAAAGATTTGATCCATGTTTGATGCTAGTGAGGGTGGTGGACATGGTGGTGGTGGCCCCATGACTACTCACTATGATCATGGCCATGTCACCAAATGCTCTAACTCTATAGCATGTTTTGACCTAGAGGTCTAACTAGTCTATTGGGATATCACATAATCTCTTTAATATGGATCTCTCATCTCTGTGGGAACTGTGGCCTCATATAACTTGTATTAGTATGCAACCTCATCCTTCACATGTAAGACATCATTTTTGGTTGAAATCACATCAGCCAAGGCTCTAACTAAACATACACCATCATGTATCCTAGCTCAGTAAGCCTCATCTCATTCCTCAGTAAGCTTCTCTACCTAAGATAACAATCTCTCCCTGTCCACCTGAGATCTATCCCACTCACCAACTACTCTTAAAAGCTCTACATTATGATTAGATAAATGTTATTGTACCCCTGATAACTAGGCCATCTATCCCCTCAGAGTAATAATATCTACATCCTTGGTTATAATAAGCCCCTATAGCGTAGTGGTCTCCCCTTGTGTATTAGCTAATTGTTCATATATCCCAACTATGTCATTTTGTAGGCCTATTATCACTGAAAAGTATGTTATAATCTCTCTCACACACAAATCTCAAATCTCTAGATTACTATATCAAGGGGTGAAAATGAATTTTTTTTTACCCCTAGGGGTTAAATCATAGTAAAAATTTCAAAAATTTCACCCCTTGGGCCTATATTTACCCCATTTATCTTCCTTGGGTGCTCCAAGGAACCCTATTTATCCATTTCTTGAAAAATTTTATTCTAATTGCTCTATTTTTTAGCCTCCTTTACTAAAATTAACATTATTATTATTTCTTCTAATCGAGGGCCAACCCATCAAAAATTACAAATTTTTCATCCTCCCTTGAGGGGGAATCATGGGCCACCCAAACATAATTTTGGGCATTTTCGTAACCTCATCTATCTATAACTCATGTAAAATTTAATAAAAAGATAGAGACAAATTATTTCTTCAAATTATAATCATTTTAAGTAACCTTTTTATTATTTTAAAATATGTTTCTTTGACCAAATGTATCATTATGCCTTCTTAAATAGGGGCAAAACATATAAATCCAATTCTTATCACTATTGTGATAAAATTGCAAATTTGAATGATATTTTGCAATAATGCACAATCTGGACCAAAATCACCAAAACACTCTAAACCATTCACATACATCACATGTGGGTGTTTATTCTTGCCTATTGATCCCTGATTAGGGCAAGACATTTTATTAAATCATTATATTTTCCTAATTCACTTTGAGTCAAATTGAAACCAAGAAAAATGACATCTTAAACCACTAAAATCTTCAAGTTTGGCCACACATGTTATTTTCATGTGTCAATTTACATCTATAATATCTGAATTATCCTATATGCAACTACTATCTTCTTATTATTATACTCTAGTCAAGTTACGACTCAGTAAAATGACATTTCTGATCAGGTTGATTAAACATGCAATAAATTTCCAAAGAATTGTAGAAAAATAATTAAAATCATTTAAGAAAATCAAATTCAAATTAGGATATTAAGTGGAAAATCCATAAAAGTTATTGAATATCTAGTTACTATAAATTCATTATTTAAATCTGCATTACCCATGACATCATCATAGGGGTGTCATCCATAAGTCATTAATCGAGGTAAATATCTAGATTAAGGCTACCCATGCCTTATTAATGCCCTATTATTCAAAATATTAATGAACATATTTATTTTTTATCCCTCTAATATTTAATGAATCCATGGCCACACATCTTGATCTCAATATGGTTGGTCATGGTTGATCCTGAACATTTTAGAAAAGCTATAAATAAGTGAGCCAAGACCATAACTATCAAGCTTGAATTGTGTAATGTTATCATGAAAAAATAGATTCATCAAGATTCTATTGATCAAGGTTTTCATGCACAAATACAATTATAAAATATTCATTCATTCACCTAATTGGACCAAATTGAAGAAGGTAATCCATTGGTAAACTAGGAGATGATGGAGGCTCGTGCTATATCACATTAACGAAGACTTGAAGCACCAAATTTGGGGAAAATCATGATTATTGACAAATTTTGGAGGATAATAACTAATTGGAAGGTATAGCTTGTCATAATTTTGTAATTATTTCTTTGAAATCATTAACATCACCCCTTGAGGGAGTAGGCATGGACTGACTTATTTAATAATCCTACTCCAATGCATGGACTGACTTATTTAATAATCCTAATCTATAGTTATAGTATATAATGAAGTATTATTTTTTATCCATCTATGTTTTTAGGTTATTTAAAGTAGTCACAGATCACATAAAAATTTTATAGTCTGTATTAATCTATTTTTAAGGATAATTCTCTAACCATAACCCTATTTTCTATTTTTGGTAATTTACAACTTCGATAAATTCTATAGATATTTGTATTTATAGTATTCTATATTATTTAACTTCCTAGATCATATTTAAATAGTTTACATTTCCAATTAGAGTTCATTATAATTAATAATAAATTCTAGTGTAAACATTTTAGTGAACCCATATTTTATTTCAAACATTGTTTGTTGCTTGTTAATTTTTGGCTTGGGGTTTTAGTTAAATTATATAATTACCTGACACTAAAAGAATATAGTCCTCAATTTTTTATATTATTTGTAACATATGATTCAAATTTTTTAAATTAAGAATAATCTAACACTAAAAATTTTTGTCTTGTCACCTCAGATAAATACCCACACCAAGGCTTTTCTTTCAACTTCGGGTTGAATTTATTTTTCCTACTCAAATATTTTGATTGTATTTTCACTTTATTTATATATTTTTTTGTTTTATATAAAATATTTTCTAATATTTATAAAACTACATAGATATTGTCATGAAGGTTTGCATAGTGTTCAATTTACAAACATTGTGGCATGATGGGTTTTACTCCACTACACATAGCCATGGTATAGCGCTAAACATAGACTTTATTTTCCATGTACCTATAAAATTAAAATGGCTAGTATCCCTTATTTATATCAATAGGAATCCTATTTTATCCATATGATTTATGGTGTACTTAAGAGGATCATATCACCTAGGTAAGTTAATTTAAACTTACCCTCAAAACTAGGGTTATTTGGCTACAATAATGGTTCTACCTCTATAATTAATGCTCTAAAAAATTAGGAGAACACTAATAAATAAATGAACAAGAATATCTGAGAGCCTAAAAATCAATAAATCCCTTTCCTATATCACCCTTCATCCTTATTTCTTATTGATATCATTTTCTTAGCTAATGTATTTGTTTTCATTTTCACATTCATCATGGGTGTAGAATATACATGTTTTTATCATAAATTAGACATAATCATGAATTTTCATGCAACATCTAAAATTTATTTACAATATGTTAGTCATTATGTATTTTTTTGGGTTCTATATAAATCAATTAAATAATTTCACTCTCATACTCTACCCCTTTCTCTTAATCCAACTATATTTTTTTACCTCATCTTGTCATTCGGTTGTCCTATTATTTTTTTCAAATATTCAATGAAATGTGAATAATATAAGGCCTATGTTATGCATTTATCCCCAAAATATGTCTTATTACCCACCCCTCATATTCTCAATGGGAACTATTGACCAAATTTGACTTTTAGGTCAAATTGGGGCACCCCTAGTAAAAAACATAATTTTTAGACCTATAAGGGGGTATATTATATTGTCATGAGGTATTTTATAGGTCATTTTGTGTCAATTAATGTTGTACTAGATTTGGTCAATTAGTTTCTAGGTCCATTTATCATTATGAGTCATTTTAAGGGTCAAAAATATATCATTTAATGATTTGTATGAGTTTCTTGGGAAATGTGAAAGTGTCAAAGAGTTTTATCATGTGTCATGTATCCTAGGAGGTCTATAGTAACTGTCACTAACTAAAAATTATTAGGTTGTTCAGAGAAAAGTTAGTTTTCTTAAGAAAAAAGATAGATTGACACTTGTATAGCCTTCTTCGGAAGTGTGCCACTTGGATAAGGTTGAGATGTGACTCTTCAACTCCCCTACACTCATCTCCATGTTTGGATTCATATGGAAGTGTCATTTTCTGCCCAAAACCATTCTATCTCTTTTTCACCCTTCTTGCCATAGAGAAGTGACTTGCAAGTTCTTGCTTGGTATGGTCAGCATAAGGGGTTTCAAGAAAAAAGGAAAAATGATCTTGGGGGAATATTATACAATTAGAGACCTCCATTTTCATAGCAATAAGTTTGATAATGATCAACTGTACTTTATGAATCATCCATTTGAAGTTGACTGTTCAAAGTTACCTGCTCATATGTGCACCCTTTAGGTTTTGGTCTTATTTGGGAGATTTTGTACAACTCACTAAGTTTGGTTCTAGACCATGTTTTCTTCCTCCTCTAATTATTTTCATTATTATTTTTATCTTTAAATTTGATTTGATAAGTCTAATAGCTCACTTTGCAAGAGGGAACCACCATGAGCAGTTTTCAGTCAATTCTCCATTTGCAAAGGTTTAGATTACATATAGAGGCTTATTTTGAAAGGGAAATGATGTCTTCAATGTTGAAATATCATGAGGGTCACCTTATTTTAGGTCTTAATCTCACAACCCCATAGTTTGACAAGGAACCCATGTCTATGTTATACTAGACCAATCATTTAACTTGCTACTTACCTTGTTCTAGGTGTTTGCAAATGTTTTTCACATTGAAAGGATGTTTTGGGACTTGTTTCAAGAAGTCTTTGGCACCAATCATGTGTTTATAAGGATATAAATAGGTATGATTTGCCCATGTGGCCTTTTATTAAATTATTATTGCTCTATTCCACACTTGCTGCTATATACAGTCTATTTACACACATAGGGACCTTTTGATGACATCATGATATTTTAGAGTATTTTTTAGTGGTTTCAAGCCATTGGAGGTGTGTGTAAGGTGTTTGAATGTTTTAAGATGGGTACTCAACCCATTGCAATCCAATTATCATACTCACTATTCATAGTTAGATTCTCTACTTGTATACTGATATATAATCACCTATAGGGGATGAAATAGGGGACTAAGGTACTAAATACATTATTAAAGTGTGTGGTTGAACCTTACTTGGAGCCCTTGCATATTGAAGGAGCCATGAGAACTCATGAAGAAGTGTCAAAATGTCAAAATGAGGTGTGGAATCATGTTTGAAGGTAGATGACAAATACAGGGACTCTTTTCCCTAAAAACACAAAACAAAGGTCCTAAGGTGTTTTGGAGATAAGATATCACATGGTTGGGATAATTTCAAGACATATATCCTGGTCAATCATATTACCCCTAGGATAGACTAGGTCCATGTCAAGTTTGATGTTCAGACAGTGAGGGAAGACCTATTATTTGAGACCTCAAACATGTCATAGAACACACTGAGATGCTTTAGTGACATCTACAAGCTTGAATATGTAAATGGTATTTTAATGCCTTTAATGATCAATAATACATTCACTCATGGATAAAGTAGTTTCATGGGTTGTATGACACATAAAATGACATGAGGATCATCAAAGGATAGGAATGTATTATTTTTTTACTCTAAATCATACTCTCATTCTATACAAATGACCAAAAGGTCCACCTATAGCCAGTCAATAGTTCATTAAGTTGAAAAGTAGAGGCCTAGTTGATGTGTTGGGCAGAATTGAGGTGTTTGACAAAGTTGGAAGTCATATTTTTATGGATTTAATATTATAAACAATTATATAGGATTTTATAAAGAATTCCAAAGGGCAAAGTGGCCCACAAACAAGACCTATAGGTAAGGTTTCTCAGTTATTCAAGGGAAACTCAGTTTAGTGAACTCCAAGTACAGGTGAGAGTTAAGGGAGAATTAACATGACAAATCAAGCCTATGAACACCTTATAAATACTATTATAATCTATATGAAACTCCATATATTTGAAAAATAATTCACAGGTGATTCTCATCACAAAAAACATAGTCATGGTCAACAACCCTTCACACTATCTTTTGCATGGGTCTGTCTTGTGTTTTTTGTAAGTTAAGAGGTCATATGACCTAGTAAGGAGCTGAAATTTTGTGTAGGGAATCATTGTGACTTAATTAATCTCATAATATATTCAAATGTGTATGTATAAATAGGGGAGTACCCTTTGTTTTGTCTCAAATAGAGGGCACTCCCTTGGTGCATAAAACTTGTAATCTTGAAGAGAAAGTGATAAAAGGTGAACCAAAAGTCAAGGAGATACTTAAGGATTATTTGGAGAGTTTGAATAAACTATGAAAATCATTATGGACCTTGAAAGGAATAATTAAACCAAGCAAGATGCTCAAGACCCTCAGACTTATAATCAAACCTACTAGGTAAGGTTTGGGCTTAATGGTCAAAATAAGAGTTGATCACATTATGGAATAATGAGAAAATTAAAAACGAATTTGAGAATGTTATTAGAATCATGAAAATTGTGTTTGAAATTTTGTAGCTCAAGGAACCTCAATTGGATGGTTCAAACCACTAAAAGGTTATAGGCAGGCTTATGATGTAAGGTCTAAACTAAGGCCAAATGGGGTCATTCACCATTCTAATATGAAATGTAAATTAAAAATTATTTGGAAGTGTTTTTTTGGTCGTATGAGAGGTTATCAATATTTTGGTAAGTATAAGAAACCTTGGAAAGTCCATTTTTGGCTCAAAAATCAACTCAAGCTTGCAAGAAGGGGAGAGACAAGCTCGATAGGCCATCATTTAAAGCTCATATATTTATTGAGGATCTACATGGGAGATATGTGAGTTTAATAAAGTTAGTGAGGTCTTTTTAAATCATAATAGTGAAATTCTTTGGTAACTTGGACATCCAATTTTTATGAATGAAGCTAAAGAGAGCAAACAAACGTAAAACCCTTGTTAAACCCTTAAAGGAAACAATTTATGAAAATGGAGTTGTAGATGAAGTATAATGAGATATTTGGACCATAATACCTATTTAAATTAGATATAAATCCCTTAGGATACTTCACATGCTAGTTAGATGTATGGACTTATACAGATGGGGTAGAAACATACTTTTTTTGACCATTTTTTGTGTTGTGTAGACTAAAGGAAAAATTAGGAGATGAAACAAAGTTTTTATGGAATATTAAGACTTAATATAACTCCAAATATTCATTTAATTCATTTAAATAACTTCTAAGTGCCCCAATAATGTGATTCAACTTAGCCATTCAAATCTGGCATATTGGGCAAGCTAGTGAAGAAGATGGAAAATTTTAAATGAGCTCATTTTAAGGTGTGCCTAATGCTTATAAGGCCATGAAGGGTCTTTATAGGTGTTTTTCACTCCCTCCTATAGATTTTAATGATCAATTGAAGTAAATTTTGAGGCCAAGTTTGTAGGGTGCATGGAAAGGTAGTTTTCTAGATAATAGATGATGATGACTCACTTAAAAGTGATTATAGAAGACTAGACTTGAAACCAATGAATGTAGATGGATTTTTTATGTCTACCATAAATTCAAATCATTTATTCTGGTCCTAATATGTTATAGTAAGTTCAAATAGCCCTAATCATGAAGGAAATTTTTCTATGCAAAATGAGGAGTTTTGTGCCACTTTGCATAACTTTGATGACTTGAATAAAAGTTTTACTTCATGACCTTGCATGGTTAGACCCATACCTAGCTATGATTCATGGATAACTAATTTTATTATCTTGAAAATTTTAATTGTGACCCTTGGACTTATTTTCTCCTCTCTCTCTCTCTCAAACTCTATAAGAGTTAGTTATTTTAGCATTGTATGGGATGCTCCACCTGAGTATGGTGAAGCCATACTAATTTGTATAATTTTTTATCAATAAAATGACTAAGTGTTACCTATTATATGATTTTTAATAGTGTGTTTCATTTGAATGATTGATTTTTCTTAAGTGACACTCTTGTTTCCTTAGCATGTTAGCTCATTCTTACAACCTATTTGTAGTTGGAAAGCTTCTTATTGAAGGGCATGTGAAGTGTTTTGGGACATGTTAAGGATTAAGTGAGTTTATATATTTATCAATGTCATTTAATTCCTATTGTCTAGTCATCCTATCCTAGATGTTCATCTTGACCTCACAATGTAACATTGATGTGAGAAGTAGTAGATTGGAAGAGTGTATGTTTGGTTTGTTGCTTGGTCTCAAGTGTAATATAAATATGGTTGGATGTCATTAGTAAATTTGGTGTATCACCTCCATTATCTTAGCTCTACTTTCAGTTTCTTCCTCCCTTTTCACCCCCCAAAGTTAGTCTTAGTTGCAATCCATAGTGGTACATCAAAGGAACTAGCCCTATCTAGAGACTCACCTCATTCCTTAGGCTGCCCACAAGCCTAGAGGTGATTCCATTATGCCAATTGGATGATGAGAGCCTTGTAATCTCCTCAAAGGGTGAATATCTAAGTGACAATAGTTTTTGGCATGCCCAATGGGACTCTTATTCCAAGAGGTTGAGAGATTTTTGGTGTTGTCTCTCAACAATCAACTTTTCAAGGCGTCTCTCAAAGCATCAATGGTGACTCTAAAGTTGTAATATTTGGTCAATTATCCTAGGTATTCCATTTTAATGTTTTTTATATTCATTCATTATGTCCTTTCTTCATAATAAATTTTTATCTCTGACTTTAGCTCTAAGTTTTACTCCCTACACATTGGTGAAATCATGAAAGAGAAGGAGATGGAAGGTCTTGCAAACCTTGAAGAAGATTATACATCTGATCAAAATGTTAAATATGATCATCATAAACATGAATTGGAATCTATTATCAAGGATGGATAACACCTTCAAGTCATCCCTCAAGACGTGGTAGTCCTAGTTGAGTTTCATGAGACCAAGGTAGAGGAAGTAGCTTTTAAAGATGATCATGAGAAAGAAGATCTATGGCAGAAGTTCAATTCCATATGAAAAGAATTTGATGAGTTAGTTGAAGTTTATTATTCTCTAAAATATTTCATAGCTAATGATAAATCCAATATTTTTTATGAGTCTAATGAATATGAACTAGAGAGTGCAATCAAACACAAAGATAGAGCTCTTTTTACTAGTCAAGAACCAGCTATCATGAAGCCACTTGATGATGCAATGTAGCTTGAATAATAACATATTTATGATATCATACATCAAGAAGATAATATGGAAGAGGTAGAGGTTTTAGATGATAAAGAGGACAAGGATGATTGGAAGCTACAAATAGAGTTACTTCAAGAGATTGAAGAGCTTTGCCAAGTTGAGGGCCAAGTGTGTGACAAGGTGAAGGAAGAATTTTATATGGAAGACAATGATCAATATTGGATAGATTTTTTAAATCTCCTTGATGAGATAAAAGAGATTTCAGCTAAGAATAAGCCTAATCTTGTTGAGAATACCATGGGAGACAAGAAAGTGTGCCTTGCAAAATCATCATTTGAGGTTGTAATTTAGGATCTACATGACAAATTTAAAGATGTTTGGATGAAATAACAATATGTCTACATTGGAGACCTATCTTAATATGGTATACTTGAGAGTATGACAATTGAAATTCCAAAAAAAATGTTGATCCACAAAACATCCAATCCAAGAAGAAGCATGCTTTGCACCATGTTTCATCTCATGAAGAAGGTGATGCTTCAAACTTTACCTTTGATATAGGAGGGAGGTATGCTCATTTTTAGTTGTACATAATAGGTTATTTCCTAATTCCCCTAAGTTCCTTAAGCACATGTGTGTGTGTCTTGTGTTTGCTTTTTTTGTTGTGTGTGTCCTTTACTTTATGTGTTTGAGGTAATCTTAGTGTCTTGTCTTGATCGAAGGTTTGTGGTCAATGGTAAAAGGTTTTATTATTTTTCAAAGTCCTTAGATGAATCTTAATCCCAATGGATTAATAAGGCTACTGGTCTAGTTAGTATATCATGCATACTATCCCTATGAGTCACCAATTTGTTGACCAAATTTTACTTTTAGGTCAAATTGGGGCATCCCTAGTAAAAAACTTGATTTCATGCCTATAAGGGGGTTTAATTTATTTTAATGAGCTGTTTTATATGTCATTTGATGTCAATTAGTGTTCTACTATCTCTTGTTAATTAGTTTTTAGGTCCATTTATCATTTTGAGCCATTTTAAGGGTCAAAAATAGTGCATTTAATACTTTATAAGGGTTTATTGGAAAATGTGCAAGTTTCAAAGAGTTTTATCATGTGATGTGTATCCTAGGAGGTCTGTAGTAACTATCACTAACTAAAAATTATCAAGTTGTTCAGAGAAAATTTAGTTTTCTTAAGAAAAAGGAGAGATTGGCACTTGTATGACCTCATTGGGAAGTGTGCCACTTGGAGAAGGTTTATATGTGACTATTCAGCTCCCATACACTCATCTACACATTTGGATTGATTTGTATCTATCATTTTCTACCCAAAACTATTCTACTCTTTTTCACCCTTCTTGGCATAGAGAAGTGACTTGTAGGTTCTTGCTTGGTATGGTCAACATATGGGGTTTTAGGAAAAATGATATTGGGTGAATATTATAAACTTAGATACCTCCATTTTCAGATCAATAAGTTTTATAATGATCAATTATGCTTTATGAATCATCCATTTGAAGTTGACTATTCAAAACTACCTACTCATCTATGCACCCTTCAAATTTTGGTATTGTTTGGGAGATTTCATACAATTCACTTGTTGATTTTGGTTAAAAATCATATTGGTTTCCTCCTATAATTATTTTCATGATTAGTTTCATCTTTAAAGTTGATTTGATAAGTCTAATAGTTCACTTTGAAAGAGGGAACCACCATGAGTAGTTTTCAGTCAATTCTCCATTTACAAAGGTTTGGATTACATATAGAGGATTATTTGAAATGTAAATGGTGTCTTAAATGTTGAAATTTCACTCAGGGTCACCTCATTTTATGTCTTGGTCTCACAACCCCATAGTTTGACAAGGAACCCATGTCTATGTTATACTAGCTCAATCATTCAACTTGTTGCCTGCCTTGTTCCAGGTGTTTGAAAATGTTCTCCATGTTTAAATGATGTTTTTGGAATTGTTTAAAGAATATTTTGGAACCAATCATGCATTTTCAAGGATAAAAATAGGTCTGAGTCACCTATGTGGCATTTTATCAACTTATTGTTGCTCCATTCCACACTTGCTGCTATATATAGTCTTTTTACACACATAGGGACCTTCTAATGACATCATGATATGTTAGAGTATTTTGTAGTGATTTAAAACCATTAGATCTATGTGTAAGGTTTTTTAATGTTTTAAGATGGGTACTCAACCCATTGAAATCCAATTGTCATACTCACTATTCATAGTTACATTCTCTACTTGTATACTGATAAATGATCACCTATAGGTGATGAAACAAGGGACTGAGGTACTAAATAAGATATTAAAGTGTGTGTTTGAACCTTAATTAGAGCCCTTACATATTTAAGGATCCATAAAAACTCATGAGGAAGTGTAAAAATGTCAAGAGGAGGTGTGGAATCATGTTTGAAGGTAGATGATTGATATAGGGACTCTTTTCCTTAAAAGCACAATATAGAGGTCCTAATGTGTTTTGGAGATAAGATATCACATGGTTCGGGTAATTTAAATAAATATATCCTGGTAAATCATATTTACCCTAGGATATACTAGGTCCATGCCAATTTTAATGGTTAGACAGAGAGGGAAGGTTTAATGTTTGAGACCTCAAACATGCCATAAAACATACTGAGATGCTTTAGTAACATCTAGGCTTGAAGATGTAAAGGGAATTTTAATGACTTTAGTGATCAATAATATATTCACTCATGGATAAATTAGTTTCATGGATTATATGTCATAATAAATGACATGATGATCATCAAAGGAGAGGAATGTATTATTGTTTTACTCCCAAGCATACTCTCAGTCTGTACAAATGACCAAAAGGTCCATCTACAGCCAGTCAATAGTTCATTAAGTTGAAAAGTAAAGGCCTAATTGATGTGTTGGGTAGAATTTAAGTGTTTTAAAAATTTTTAATTCCTCTTTTTATGTCTTTAATAGTATCATTCACTCCTTCACACATCATAATCAAGACTCATGTGAGATAACAGGTCACTATGGGTAGAAAAAGGCACAATCATGTAGTGAATAGGATGTGGTACTCTCAATGATGATAAGGATATACAAGGTGAATAAATGGATAAAAATCCTTTTTAAATAATTATATAGGTTCAAATTAAGTTATAATCATGTTTCATAAGTCCAAAAGAGCTCAAGAACACCTACAAGAACCCTAGGCAGGGTGTCTCAATCTAATAGGCATAGCTCAGTTTAAGGGCAAAAGGGGGCACATGAAGGGGTATAAGTAGAGTTAACAAGATTAAACATCAAATTAATTATTTTAATTATTAAATTACAACCTAATTAATCCCTTAACAATATAAAATAAGCTACAAAGTCTCCTTTGAGTCTCAAGAACACCTATAGCTGAGCAAACAATAGTGAGTAGAGAATTAGTGTCCTTAGCATGAATAGGACATAAAATTAAAGCAAGTGGAACTAGGTCACTGTTTTATCACCATGATAAATTTTAGGAGTAAGTTATAATAATGTTTCATAAGTCTAAATGATCTCATGCACACCTTCAAGGGGTCAGTCTAGATAGGGTAGTGAACTAAATAAAGAGTTTTCCTCAATGATTAACATTATCCAAACATCAAGTGAAGGGTATAAGAACCTAAAAATGATATAGGAGGTTTTAAATAGTTTTAAAGAATCAAAAACAAGTCCAATGGGAAAAGTGACCTATGAATAGGACCTATAGATAGGGTTTCTCACTTATTTAATGAAAACTCAGTTTAGTGAACTCCAAGTGTAGGTGAGAGTTAAGGGAGAATCGAAATGACACATCAAGCCTATGAACACATTATAAATACTATGATAATATCCATGAACCTATATATATGTGAAAAATAACTCACAGGTGATTCTCATCACATAAAACACAATCATGGTCAACAACCCTTCACACTATCTTTTGTATGAGTTTGTCTTATGTTTTGGGTAAGTTAAGAGGTCATATGACCTAGTAAGGAGATGAAATTTTTTGTAGGGAATCCTTGTGAATTTAATAATATCATAATATATTCAATTTTTTTTTTGAAATAGGGGAGTTCCCTATGTTTTTTCTCAGATAGAGGGTACTCCCTTGGTGGATGAAACTTGCAATCTTGAAGAGAAAGTGATAAAAGTTGAACTAGAAGTCAAGGAGAGCCTTAAGGAGGATTTTAAGAGTCATAATACACCTGAAAATCATGATGGACCTTAAAAGGAATAATTAAACCAAGCAAGATGCTCAAGACCCTCAGACTTATAGTCAGACCTACTAGGTAAGGTCTAGGCCTAGTGTTTAAAATAAGAGTTGATCACATTATTGCATAATGAAAACATTAAAAATGAATTTTATCATGTTATTAGAATCATAATAATGTTTTTTTAACTTGTGGATCTCAAGGAACCTTAATTGGATGGTTCAAACCACTAAAATGTTGCAGGCAAGCTTATGATGTAAGGTCTAGACCAAAGCCAAATGGGATTGTTCACCATTCTAGTATGAAATGTGCATTCCAAGTCATTTGGAAGTGTTTGTGGGGTTAGATGGGAGGTTATAAAGCTTTTAGTATGCAGAAGAAACCTTGAAAATGCCATTTTTTGCTCAAAAACCAACTCAAGCTTGCAAGAAGGGGAGAGACAAGCTCAATAGGCCATCTTTTGAAGCTCATATCTTTCTTGAGGATCTGCATGGGAGATAGAAGAGTTTATGAAAGTTAGGTATTTAAACATCAAACTAGTGAAATTTTTTGACAACTTGAACATCCAACTTTTATGAACAAAGCTTAAGAGGATAAATAGGCCTAAAACCCTTGTTGAACCCTTAAAGGAACTAGTTTTTGAAAATGGATTTGGAGATGAAATATAATGAGATAGTTAGAATAGAATACCTATTGTAAATTAGAAAAGACTCCATCAAGATAATTCACATGCTAGCTAAATGTACGAAATTAGACATATGGGCTAGAAATATACTTTTTTTGACCATTTTTTATGTTGTGTAGGCTAAAGGAAATGTTGGGAGATGAATTTTTTTTGGATATAATATTAAGACTTAATATAACTCCCAATATTCATTTAATTACCTTAAATAAATTCTAAGTACCCCAACTAGGTGATTCAACTCAACCAATCAAATATAGCATATTGGGCACACTAGTGAAGAAGATGGAAAACTTTAAATGAGCTCATTTTAAGGTGTGACTCATTATTATAGGTATATTTAGGGTATTAATAGGTGTCATTCACTTTCTCCCATGGATTTTCATGATCAATTTAAGAAATTTTGGAGGCCAAGTTTACAAGGTGTATGAAAAGGTAGTTTTCTGGATAGCAGATGATGACAACTCAGTTCTAGGTGATTTCAAAAGACTAGGAATGAAAAAAATACATAAAAAGTCATGTATAATGTCTATAACCTACATTAAAATCATTTATTCAGGTCCTAATTAGTTAGAGGACGTTCAAACATCCCCAATCACGAAGATAGTTTTTCTATGTAAAAGGAGTTTTGTGCAACTTTGTATGACTTTGATGACTTGAATTGATAGTTTTACTTAATTAACTTGCATGGTTTGACCCATAATTTCTTCTCATGCATGCATAAATAATTTTATAATATTTACAAGTGTCCTTGTGGCCCTTTGACTTATTTTATCCTCTCTCTCTCTCTCTCTCTCACAAACTCTATAAGAGTTAGCCATTTTGTCATTATATGGGATGCTCCACCTGAGTATGGTGAAGCCCTGATCATTTGTATACATTTTTATCAATAAAACAACTAATTTTTACCTATTCTATGACTTTTCATAGTGTGTTTCATTTGAATTATTGATTTTGCTTAAGTGACACTCTTGTTTCCTTAGCATGTTAGCTCATTCTTACAACCTATTTGTAGTTGGAAAGCTTCTTATTGTAGGGCATGTGAAGTGTTTTGGGACAAGTCAAGGATTAAGTGAGTTTGTCTCTTCATTAGTGCCATTAAATTTCTCTTTCTTAGTCATCCTAGCCTAGATTTTCATCTTGACCTCATAATGTAACATTGATGTGAGAAGTAGTAGTTTGGAAGAGTGTATGTTTGGTTTGTTGCTTGGTCTCAAGTGTAATATGCAAATGGTTGGATGTCATCAGTAAATTTGGTGTATCACATCCATTATTTTATCTTTTCTTTTAGTTTCTTCCTCCCTTTTCACCCCCCAAAGTTAGTCTTAGTTGCAATCCATAGTGGTATATTAAGGGAGCTAGCCTTATCTAGAGACTCACCTCATTCCTTAGGCTGCCCACAAGCCTAGAGGTGATTCCATTGTGCCACTTAGATGAGGAGAGACTTTTCATCTCCTCAAAGGGTGCATATCCAAGTTACAAAAGGAACATCATAGCCCTTATCTTCAATCTTTATGTCAAAACCAACCATGCTGAAATTTGAGATTATGATAGAGCACATCCAAAAAATATTGATTCATTTATTTAAATTAATCAAGATGAACTTAAGAAATCAAAAAATAATCTAATCCTTCTAATTTTTTTACCTCTACATCCACCCTCATATTACTACAATCAATGCTTCGTTTGATCAATCCCTTCTTCTCTTTTAACCCCAGCTACCTAATATTAAGAAAACCATTTCTCATGCTTCCCATTCCTTAGATTTTGGTACCTTATTACATAACCCATTGGCTCCTCAAATTTTGTCTTATCCTCTTCCAAATGAATTTTTGGCTCCTTATTTTCCTCTTTATGAAGTAAAATGTGATCCTAAACAAAATTTATCTTTCCATGTAGCTTGTTTAGGTTATGTAGATAATGATAGATTGTTATTGTTATCAATTAGATTTTGTACCCATTTTTTGTATTTATAGTATTATGAATATTGTGAGTTTCAGCATGTCAAAAATCTAATGACACAATGTGATCACCTCCAAGCTATGTAACCTTGGTGAATTGGGGTGAACCTCTAGAGAAGGATGGCTTCCTTTCACTAAGTTTAGTGCAACTGGTATATGACCAGTTCACATCAAACTACTACCTCTTAGTGATATTTATTCTAACTAGGGTTTGACTTGTGAGGAAAAGAGTTCTAGAATGAGTTAAAATTGGGAAATGGTTATTAAACAAAATAGTATAGTGGAAATTAATGATTGATTTATTTTTACACAGTTGAATATTTAATATGTTGAATTTATTAAAACATAATCTTGCATAAATATGAGATCAAAGATAATTTTAAATCTTTATCAAATAAGGAACATATTAATTTATTTTTCATCAATATGTTTTCAAAAGGGAAAACATAATACCAAAAATGAATTTATATGATTAAAACAAGAATCGAAGCATTCACAAGCTTGAAAAATAGCTTTGCATACACAAATATGGCACAACACAAGGAAGGCAAAACTTAAATTAACTTTATCCAGGTTAAAACTCCTAAATATGTTAGGAGTTTTTAAAATGTTTTAGAAAATAAAAAATATGTTATTAAATATAACATATTCTATTATAATTTCAAAATTCTACTTTACCAAATTATATATATATATATATATATATATATATATATATATATATATATATATATATATTCTTCAATGATAGAATAATTTCTCTAACAAAAAAAATATAGATGGGTTATTCTAGAGTACCCATATTTATACAAAAATACTCCCTTGAAAGAGAGAAAGTTAAAAAAAACCTTATGCTCAATTTTAGAGAAAGAAAATATAAGAAACTTCATGTAAATGTCCTCCTCTTCAGCTTGAAATGACATACTTAGTGGAGTAGATGTCTATAAAAGAAGCATGCAACTACTGGGCATTTCAACAAGTGTTGGAGTAGAGAAATCCATTGGACAATTTTGGTTGAACCATTTCTTCTTTCAGTTAAGGTACTATTATCTCTCTAGAAATGAGGCACCAAAATGAACCATTACTTTGTAAACATTGAATGCATTTGGATATTTTAATTTATAACTTGAAAAACCTAATTTGTACTTTTAAGTGAAAACTTTAACAACTTTTAAGTCATTCAACTTGACAAAAGGGAAAGTGTAAATTACAACATGATTTTTTGTAATTGAAGCACTTCAAAAAAATTTAAAAGGAAAAATGTAATTTACATAATGTATTTAATTGCAAAAAATAATTTAAAACCATGACCTCTAAAGATTCCTTGTCCTTTTTGGTTTGTATCTTCTTGATATAAGTGTCAAAGCTACTAAAGATCTCTTGAAGACATTCTTCATCAGGATCAAGTGTGTAAAGGTTGTTGATATCAAATTTTGCTATTATTTTAGATAGTTCCTTAGATGTAGTTGTTAAGTACATGATATACTAAGAGGGGGGTGAATCAGTATATCATATATCTTATAAAACTTTCCCTTAATCAAAATTCCACTTAATCAAACATTCAAGATATGCAATAAAACTTCAACAATAAACACCACACAAGATAGAGAGAGACACTAGATATAACGTGGAAACCCAATGTGGGAAAAACCATGGAGAATAATCTCAAGTATATGAATGAGAACCAACCCAAACAATATTCACAAGCACCAACTTGCAGGAGCACCAACCCCTTTGCTGAGAACCAACCCAACAACTATTCATGAGCACCAACCCACAAGAGCACCAACCCTTTTACTGAGCACCAACCCAAAAACTATTTATGAGCACCAACCCACATGAGCACCAACCCCTTTGTTGAGCACCAATCCAGTAACTATTCATGAGCACCAACCCACAAGAGCACCAACCCCTTTGCTGAGCACCAACCCAGCAACAGTTCATGATTACTAACCCATAGGAGCATCAACCCCTTTGTCGAGCACCAACCCATAGGAGCACCAACCCCTTTACTGAGCACCAACCTAGCAACAATTCATGAGCACCAACTGATAGGAGCACCAACCCCTTTGTGTATACCACACAACTATCTCTTAATGTTGTTATCTCAACAAATGATAGTTCATTACAACATCTCTTTCCTCTCTCTCACCTTTGCTCTTCTAATCTAGATATAATAAAAACAAATCATATTCATCTCTCACAATTGTTCTTCTAAGCTAGATATTACAATATCAAATCAACCTCTATCTTCTATATAACAAATGGCTTCTCAAGCCTTTATTTATAGCTTTCCAAATGACCTTTGGCCTTCCCCCTTTGTGACCCTTCAATCCTCATGAAAAATGGTGCCAAACTTGTATGACCCTTCATATCCTTGCCTTTGAAAAGTCATGTGGTGACCCTTCATGAGCAAAAATGTCATTCCCTCTTTTCTCCTTATCTTGGTGACTTTTCGTATTCCTCAAAGTGTCCCTTCATGAGAAATTTTGCTCTTCCTCTTTTGTCTTCACTTGGTGACTCTTGGAATTCCCCAAGATGACTCTTCATGGGAAAATGCATCCCATCCTTATTTTGTCTTTACCCCGTGGCTCTTTGACTTCTCCATGGGCCCTTCTTTTGTCTCATATGCAACCAAAAATATATTCATTAATATTAAATAAATATTAACTCACATTAGCCAAGATATATCTATTACAAACATCATTAAATGCAATGGAGCCTTTATCACCAATAATGCTAGACCTTTGACATCAATGATAATATTTCCAACAATCTCTACCTTTGTCATTGATGGTAACCTCAATCTTGAAATTGCCACATCCTATCACTTGCATATATTGTCATCTAAAAACATACAGTAACTCCCCCTTACTGTAGCAACTTGTACCTATTTCTGCACCTATACCTGTACCTATTATTCTACCCCTTTGACATCAATGGCAAAGGGCCTACCTGGAGCTAACACTTAGCTCCCCCTCAACTGATGTTGAACATCAATGGCAAGAAGTAATAGAAATTACTCCCAACTCCTCTTGCAGATCTTTGAATGTATCCTTTGATTGTGCATTTGAGAAGATATCTGACAATACATACACATTGTTCCTTATCCTTTGAGCATCTGCAATCAACTCATTTGAATCTTTTCTTCTAATCTCACAACCTTCAACATGAAAATTTAATGTGTATCCTTGATCACATATTTGACTAACACTCAATAGATTATGCTTAAGACCTTTTACATACAAAACATTCTTAGTCTTAGTTCTACCATAATCCAAACTCAAATTACCTTTTTTGGCTATCTTGGTAGTGATTTTATCTCCGAATCTCACTGTACCACCATTGATCTTCTTTAGAGTTATGAACTTACTTTTATCTCATGTCATATGCCTCAAACATATGCTTTCAATGAACCATGGCTGATCTTTATTTCTTACATGCAAAGTTGTTTGCACCAACATAGAATCTTTAGGTTTTTTCTTCTACCATGAACATGTCTAAACCTTCTTCTTGATGAATGGAGCTTTGAAACTCTGATCCTTCTTCTTGATGAATGGAGCTTTGAAACTCTAATCCCTCTTGACTGACTTGAACATGCTTCTACAATACCAAGCTATGTGTCTGAAGTTGTTGCACTGTAGCATACTATGGTCTCTTCATCAAATCTTGATAGAGGAGCAAAAGAGTTGTGGCTTCTGCTTGACTCTACTTAACTTTCCTTCTCCTTATTTATGAAATTGTTAGCTCTTTTTCTACATTCTAATTTCTTGTGACCATATCCATTACAATAAAAACAATAGCCATAACAATAAGACCTATATCTCTAACCTGATTGTCTTTTGTAGCTTTGTTCTCTCCATCCTTCTCTATTTGAAATGTCCTCTGTATTCTTCACTTCTTCCCTTGTTTCCTCTTTTGTAAGAGCTTCAGCATAGCTCTTCTTTTCAAATCTAATCCCTGTCTTATCTAAATTTGCTTTTTTACTTCCCAATATCTTATTTAGCATGTTAGTGCTATCCTCAAATTTTTAATCACTAACTACTTTATCATTGACTGCTTTCTCAATATCTTCTTTTAAAGAGGCAATTTCAATAACATACCTTTCACATTCTTTTCTAGTTATTTCCAACTATGCTGTTAGATCTTCTTCATTCTTCTTGGCTTCTTCAAAGTGTGCTTGTAGATCTTCAATCATTTCCTTTGACTCCTATTTATTTTTCTTGATCTGGCACTTTAATCTTCGATTCTTCTTCTCAATAGCTTTTAACTCTTCTAGGGCACAAATGAGTTCTCCTTCCATATTCACTTCAGCTTCCTCCTCTTCTCCTTCTTGATCATCTTCATGTATGGCCATGAATATAATCTCTTCTTCTTCTGAATCACTGACTCCACTATCTTCGACTAAGCTAGGATCCTTAGAATACAGGCTCTTCTTCTCGAATCCCTTCTTGGATTTGCCTTTGAAATTCTTCTTATGTGTAGGCTTTTCTTCTTCATCATCATTACCCTTATTTGGGCATCTAGCTGAAAAATGTCCAATCTTTCCACAATTAAAACATTTAAAAGGTCATTTTACTTGATATTTACCTGTTCCTCTTTTTAGGTTTGCAAATGAAAAGTGCTCCATTGTCATCTTCATCATCACTAAAACTATCAATTGATTCTTGAATCTTAGCTTTCTCTTTCTTTGATGTCTTGAAAGTTGCTTCTCTCTTTGAGGGTTTATCTTGTTCTATCCGCATCTCATATGCTATTAGTATACCATGAAGTTCATCCATCTTTAGCTTGGCTAAAATTTTCATCTCCTCGATTGCGAAACCTTTGCATCATATCTCATTGGTAGAGATCTCAAAACCTTTTGTACCACCATTGACTCTTCTAACATTTCTCCAAGACCTTGAATCTGATTTATGATTTGATCAACTCATAAAAGATAACTTGCTATATCTTCTTCTTCCATCTTCAAACTTTCAAACTATCTTCTAAAAGTCTAAAGCTTAGCTTACTGAACCTTTCCATCACCTTTGTAAATATTCTTAAGTTTTACCCAAGTTTCATGAGAAGATTTACATTGCATAACTTTAACAAATTTGGATTCACATAAACCACATAAAATAACATTTAAAGCTTTAGCATTGCATTCACTTGTCTTTTTTTCTACTAGAGTAATTACAGATGTTTGTGGCTCTCATAGTCCTCCACCACTGCTTTTGATATGTCAAATCTAAGGGCCATTAAATAAGTCCTCATTCTTATGCTCCAAAAATCATAATTCATCCCATCAAACAAAGGTTCCTTATTTGTAGAAAATCCTTCCTGTGACCCAGCCATCATGCTTTCCTGATCTATCTTTAAGCTGTAAAACTTTTCAAAAAGGAACCTACTCTGATATTAATTGTTAAGCATGGGATATACTAAGAGGGGGGTGAATTAGTATATCATATATCTTATAAAACTTTCCCTTAATCAAAATTCCACTTAATCAAACATTCAATATATGCAATAAAACTAAAATAATAAACACCACACAAGATAGAGAGAGACACCAAATATAACGTGGAAAGCCAATGTGGGAAAAACCATGGAGAACAATCTCAAGTATATGAATGAGCACCAACCCAAACAATATTTTCAAGCACCAACTTATAGGAACACCAACCCCATTGCTGAGCACCAACCGAACAACTATTCATGAGCACCAACCCACAGGAGAACCAACCCCTTTGCTAAGCACCAACCTAACAACTATTCATGAGCACCAACCCATAGGAGCACTAACCCCTTTGCTGAGCACCAACCCATAGGAGCACCAACCCCTTTGCTGAGCACCAACCCAGTAATAATTTGTGAGCACCAACCCATAGGAGCACCAACCCCTTTGCCAAGCACCAACCCAACAATAATTCATGAGTACCAACCCACAGGAGCACCAACCCCTTTACTGAGCACTAACCCAACAATAATTTGTGAGCACTAACCCACAAGAGCACCAACCCCTTTGTGTATATCACACAACTATCTCTCAATGTTGCTATCTCAATAGATGATAGTTCATTACAACATCTCTTTCCTCTCTCTCACCTTTGCTCTTCTAAGCCAGATATAACAAATACAAATCATATTCATCTCTCACAATTTCTCTTCTAAGCTAAATATTACAATATCAAATCAACCTCTATCATTCATATAACAAATGGCTTCTTAAGCCTTTATTTATAGCTTTCCAATGACCTTTGGCCTTCCCCATTTGTGACCCTTCGATCCTCATAGAAAATGGTGCCAAACTTGTATGACCCTTCATATCCTTGCCTTTGAAAAGTCATGTGGTGACCCTTCATGAGCAAAAATGTCCTTCCCTCTTTTCTCCTTATCTTGGTGACTTTTCGTATTCCTCAAAGTGTCCCTTCATGAGAAATTGTGCCCTTCCTCTTTTGTCTTCACTTGGTGACTCTTGGAATTCCCCAAGATGACTCTTCATGGGAAAATGCATCCCATCCTTCTTTTGTCTTTACCTCGTGACTCTTTGACTTCTCCATGGGCCCTTCTTTTGTCTCATATGCAACCAAAAATATATTCGTTAATATTAAATAAATATTAACTAACATTAGCCAAGATATATCTATTACAAACATAATTAAATTCAATGGGGCCTTTATCACCAATAATGCTAGACCTTTGACATCAATGACAATATTTCCAATAGCAGCTTTGTAGACTTGAGTATTTTTGTCCCATCTGATCTAGTATATTGTGATACCTTATGAATCAGTGGATAGAACTCAAGTTGAAATTGTATCTCATGTTAATTCCCTCTTGATTACCCATTTGAATTTGTCTTAAACCTCTTGAATAGGAAGGGGTTGATCTTGGTGATCTGTTTCTTCACATGACAATTTACCAAGTAAATATTCAATATCATAAATTATATTTATAGCCTTGTCACATGTACTTTCAGCCTTAATAATACTCTTAGTGAGTATCTTGATTTTGAAATAGGCTTCCCTATCCATCTTTTCATGCTCTTCATAACTCTTCAATATCTTTTCTAACAGGAGAGTGTTAGTCTTAATTAGATCAATAACTTGAAATTTAGGAAACAATAGGTTTAATATCTTCCTCATACTTGTTTATCTCTACTTTTAGAGATGCATGATCATACTTCAAAGTCTTATAATAGTCCATTGCCATCTATATCACTATGTTTCCTTTTGTTATGAGTTCATTAGCTTGATATTTTTTGGCCCTTCCCATGGTACCAATCTTTGTCATTGCCTCAAATGTTTCTTTGTTAAGTAATTAAGTAAGAGACTGAGTTGGCTAGGCTATTGGGTCGATGAACTTCCTCAAGGTAGTTTTTAATTGCTTAAATTTATTTTTTAGTTCATCTTTAGTGACATTGTCATTGTCCATCTTCTTAAAAAGAGAGTTGATACTTGACTGAACATCATACTTCAGTCCTTATCTTGTCGAAATACCCAGGTGTAATTTAGATATTTGATAATCCCCCACCACTAGATTTTCCTTTTATTTGTCTATTGGGGGAATTGTAATTTCCACATATCTTTCCCCTAATATATCATATGATATTTTGGGGATGGTCTTGGGGCATGTCTTTGATCATTTGGATAACTCCAAAAGACCAAAGTCTAAAGTGTTGAAAGACACTATTTATTTCCTTTTCTTTGTTATCAATTTGCTAGCTAACTTGGAGTGGCAACCTATGAATCAAGTACTATCATATATGAATTTGTAGCTAAAGTTACTATACTAGTGGTTATTATGATAAGTTTTTTATTTGTCACTGATATTACTATTGAATCCTTAGCTACTAATTTGTCTATTTTTTCCCCATTTATGGGTTGAGTAACCATAGTTGTATCAATGCATCCTTATATCTCCAACTCCTTGGTGGGAACTTAGGTTATTGTGGGAGTGGAATAAATGGGTATAAATGTGCTTACTAGGGGTGTGGAAGCTAAAAGTGACATGAGTGGAAAGGTAGTCATGGGTAGTTATAATAGGGGAACTTGTGAAAGGGTGGAATCCAAGGTAGCAAATGAATCAATCAATATAGTGGGAATAATCACAGTAAATGTAATGGGGAGTGTGAGGAAGATGAAAATGAAGTTGTATCTATCCCATTGGTTAGGATGGCTATTAGAGTTGTAGTTAGAATGATTGAATCTATATCCATGTATTGTTGGGTGGTATTAGTGATTAATGGAGTGGTAGTGGATATTGGGGATGAGGTGGAAGTTATAGCAGAAGAGTGAGGTAAAGTTGGAGTTTTAGTATTCAAATATGTTGATTAGCTTATTGCCAAGGGATTCAATCACACAGGTGGGTCAAGTGAAGGTTTAATTGCTTACACTGGTGGACTAGTGTAAATAAGAGGGGTAATTATTTGAGTTGACTATGTAGTGGAGACAAGAGGGAGTATTATGGTTTGTTGAATAATAGAGATAGGAGGGTGGATTACTTGTGTCATTTGAGTAGTAATTATTTCCTTTGTATAATTTGATAGAGGTTGATCCATAGGTTGGGATATTGAATCTTGGCTATTGGAAGGTGACCTTATTTCCTTATAATTATGCTTCCACTTGTGTGACACAACTAGCCTTACTAATTGGTCTACTTGGGTTCCACTACTGGAACCCTCTACTGCTGACCCAACTACATCTTTCTCCTTCACTTATTTCAACCTATCTAAAATATTTAGGGCTTCTTCATTTATTTTTACCCCTATGCTCCTAAACTAGTTTACTATTATATTTATAACCTAAGTGGTCCTATCCATCAATGAGAATGATTCAAGTATAGACAACTTAAATAGTGGGAGAGGTTGGAGATAGATTTTATTATCATAATAGACCCTATCTACTGACTATTCATCATCTTTTAATTATTCAAGGATTGGTGCTATGTTTTAGTCTTTGATTTTCTCCAAGGTCATCCCTTAATAGTTTATTAATATAACCTCCTCTTCATCCTGCATATCTTCTCAATAATCTTGATAGAAGGGGATGTGGGAGAATGTGTCACCTACTATACTGGTAACATATCTAGTCACATCATAGAATGGATTTGTGTCATTTAGACATCAACACATTTGGATTTTCATAGGGAAGGGCATGTGTATCTCCCTATGTTGATAGGGAAATGGATCCTTAACTTATGTTTATTTAATAAAAACTTATGGGTTTCTACAAGTTGCCTCACAAGTTCCATTAGGGCCCATTTGTCACTTACATACCTTGGAAGGGTGTAGGGACAACCACTGAAACCACCCACTGTGATATATGAATATATATGGGGAATTAAATGAAATATACCCCCATCTAGAAATTTTTGTAGTTGCAACATCAAAAAATATTCTCCTTCCTAGCTATTTTTCAAACATAATTATGATTCAGTATACAAAAGCATCATTAACAGTTCTAAAATTTTATTTCCTTGCCTCGAGGGTGAGGTCAGAATAGTACTTAAAGACCTTGTTTATTTGATCAAGAATTATGTTCAATCTTGGGAATGCCCTCCCTTTTGATAATATATAGGTAATGTATTATGTCATATAAAACTTGCCTATAGTTTGGACCTCCATCAAATATTTGTGAATGGAGTAAGAAGTCAATTGGGCCTAGATATATTGGTTCTTGGCATTCGGGTTCCTTGTAACTTTGTGCAAGAGTATGATAATGTTTCCTACTTCATCCTTGAAGTTTATTCTTGCAAAGGTCCTAAGAATCCTTGTGGTTATAGGTATAGGGGTTTTAGACATTATTTATTTAAAACCTATAGATAAGATGCATTATTATCTTGATATAAATTTTTGGAAGAGTTAGGGGTTATATCCAGATAGCTTTCATATTCTAGAATTAGGAACATAGTGTCAATGAAATCAGGGTTTAGATTCAAAATCTTATCTCCTTTGTCATTCATAACCTCCCTATTCTTAGCATCATAGTGTTTTACCATTGTGAGTACAAGCTCATATATTTTTACTTAGGGTGGGAAAGTTGCTTCCTAGGGCAACCCACTATTATAGATCCTTTGAATCCCATCATTCTTGAATTCAACATTTATTTTGTTCTATAAATCTATTAGGTTTGTGTGACCTATATCTATATCGTTGATCTCATTTGTATTTGAGTCCAGGTTGAATGGGACTCAAGTTACCTTTGACTTAAACTTCATTTCCTTTCTAGACATGTGCTTTGGGAAAATTGGCATAAGAAAACCAACTATAGAGTTGGTTGGGGTCTAGACTTATTATTACAAGTTATTCTTCCACTTTGAACTTGGTAGGGATTTGGCTTGTAATTGTAGTTGAAAAGTGCGATGAAGATATAATGTGTAATTATAATTGAAATGTCTGGTGGGGATTCAAATTGAAATTTACACTCTCAAAGTCTGATGAAAATTTTGACAGGGTTTTTGGTTTTCAAAAGCATTTAGGATCTTTGACGGGAACTTAGAGTTGTTAAGACAAAGGAAATATTTATTGGGGTTTCATATGTGTTTTAGCAATTGGGATCTCTATAGGGTTTGATCTTACAAAAGGAAAATGGGTTTCCATCATAATTTGTAGAGGGGATTTTTGGGGAATATTCTATTTTTTGATAGTAGTCACAAACCCTAGAAGAAATTGTGAAGATAAATCTCAACTAACAACATTTGAAATGAAATAAATAGGAAATTACAAATGATACTATCAATGGTAATATCTCTTTGATGATTTCAGAGGTAAAAAACCTAAATCTAGAAGAACACCCTGATTTTATGAAGAAAAATTTGTAGGGATTGATGAAAATATGGGATGCTATAGAGTAATACCATGTTTGTGTGCAGGGAATGGTAATGATAGAGTTTGATATATGGCATTGGAATTGTGTCATTTGGCATCCGGTTCACATGATTTCTTACATAGAGATCAAATTTCAATTTTAAATGTTAAAAATGACCAAAAATCCTAAATTTATTAATAAAACTCATAATAAATGCTAATTAGGGTGATGGTTAGGTAAATGACAGAAAAGTAGGGTTTTAGAGTTATATTTTAATTTTACAAGTTTACAAAATTATGATTTGTATTTGGATCTATAATTTATTCCAAGTGATTTTGTTGGAGGTGGGAAATACCATGGAAGTGGGTTTTAGAACTTTGGTTTCAATTTGAAACTTTTTAAAGTTACAAAGTATAGTCAGAGTTTTGATTCCTATTGGTATGGTGAATGGTGAAAAGTAGAACTTGAGTTACACTTTGTAACTTTGTAAAGTTACAAAGTACAATCAAAGTTTCAATTTCCACTGGGCATTGGTTAAGTGGGAAGTGGAGGTTTGAGTACACTTTATAAATTTGTAAAGTTACAAATTGCACTCAAATCTCCACTTTTTACTAAGTATTGGAAAAGGTTCCTTTATCACTTTAAAAGATTTTTTCCAAAAAAATTAATGGGTTTCCCTTAGGGTAAACAATGTTTTGATATGTTTGGCAAAAAAATATCAACATTTTTGGCAACCTCTACAATTTGATTTCCTGCTAATCAATTTCTTTCCAGTAGCCTTCTAGTTCATTGGGTATGGAGTCATTTTAATCTTTAACACACTCTAACTAGAGAAGAAAAAAATTGGGAATTGTCTAAACAAGAACAAAATAGGGGAAAAAAATAGAAACAAACTAAGGAAATAAAAATACTAATGAGTTGTAGAGCTATGTGAAAGAAATTATTTGGGGAAACTAGCTAAACCTAATATATATAATGTTTTAGAAATAATTCCAATCTAAGAAGTAAGATTTGAGGTATATCCCATTGACTAGGATAGGTAGTTCTGATCCATTAAGCCTAGATAGCTGGAATGCATTAGATACTTTGCACTGAGTTATGCTATATAGACCACTCCATATTACATCAAACTTTGTATGATTTCTTGGTTTGTCTCTTTCAACATCCCATTTCAAAACCATGTCTCCTTTGTTGAAGCTCCTATTAGATAATTTTTATCAATATTTCTCTTTATTTGAGCCTGATTCACTCTCATAACTTACATTGACTAATTATTGACCTCTTTTAACTCCATGAGTTTTGTTAATCGCACTATCATTTCATCATTTTCAATCAGTTCTAACTGATGATTGAGTTCTAAATATGGTAACTCTATTGATAGCAGAATTTTAGCTTCCCTTCCATATACCAACATGAATGGAGAATTATCAATGGCTCTCTTGGGAGTGATCCTATTAGCCCAAAGTGTTTATTTTAACTTAATGTACCATGTCTTTTGGTTATCCTCCATTGTCCTTTTGATAATCCTTATGAGATTTTTATTAGTGGATTTAGCCAAGCCATTACCTTACAAGTAATAATAGGATAAGGTATTTAGATATACATTGTGCCTTACCACCCATTCACTTACTTGAGTGCCCATAAAAGCTTTAGCATTATCTAAGATAATGGTGTAAGGAACACCAAATCTAGTGACAATGCCATCCGTGAATTTTAGGATAGATGATTCCATGGAATCTTTAAATACAACCAATTTAATCCATCTAGTGAAATAATCATTTATTGTAAGGACCCATTTGTGTCCTATACTTAATGGTGGATTCATCATGTCAATAAAATCTGATCCCCACTTAGAAACTAGCTGGTTAGCTTGGATTGGTTTGAGAGCGAGTGTTTTTAATCTTTGTTTGCCTTCAAAGTAGGCACATTTCTCACAGTTATGCACTTATTCATGGGCATATTTGAATAGGTCAAGCCAATAATAGCCTACCCTCATTATTTTGATGGCAGTGGTTCTTACAAAGAAATGTCCACTCAATGATCAATCATGAAATTCCTCAAGCACCTTGGGAATTTGATTATGCTCAATGCACCTCAACATAAATCTATTCATATATTTATTAAACAATATCCTATCAACAAGAACATAAGGAATATATTGGAGTCTAAAGTACCTATTCTTGGATTATTAGAGTTCATGTGGGTAATCACCATTCTATAGGAAGATAGACATGTCACTAATCTAGTTGTTGATCAGATGTGGAGTGGATAGTTAGAACACATGTTGAATGTATACTACATCAATAGTCTTTAAATTAGAAGCTAGTTGTTCACATAAGCCCTTTCCCCTTATGAGCTTAGTTATTTTGATGCTCACATCATATTCCATGAATTTTGTGATCCAACCCTCTCTCTTCTCATTTATTTCATGGCTCAATAGGAAGTCCTTGATGCTTTGATGACTAACCATCAAATGAATTTTATTATTAGAGGTCATATACCTAAACTTTTTGAGAGTTTTAATTATGACATATACTTGATTTTCAATAAAATTTTACTTTTCCTCATAATCCCTCAAGGATTGATTAAAAAAATAAATAGGTTTCTCTAACTATTATTTATTTTATCAGGTCAAAATAGATGATACACTAGCATCTCCTCTAAAAGCATAGATAATTAAATCATTATCATAGTTGGGGTTGACCAGGGTAGGAGCTTGAGAAATAACCTACTTGATGGCTTCAAAAATATCCTTTCCTTCCCATGTCCAGTTGAAATTAACCCCTTCTTAAGCATGGAAGTAAAGGGATTGGTCATGGATGCAAAATTTATAAAAAACCTTCTTAGGAAGTTTATCCTTCCTAGGAAACTTTGTAATCCCTTTTTATGGCTCGGAAGTGCTAGTGAAGATATAACACTTACTCTCTCTGGGTCTATTACAAGACCCTCTTTTGAAAAAATGTGTCCTAGTAATTTCCCTTCATAAACCATGAAAATGCACTTTTTTAGATTAAGGGAAACTCTAAATTCTTTGCACCATTAAAAAACTTTCCTAAGGTAATCTAGGTGGTCACCAACATATTTTGAATAAATAGTGATGTCATTTAGGTACACCAAGATCAATTCATTTATCAAACCCATGAAATCCATATCCATGGCTCTTTAGAATGTAGAACCATCATTGGTTAGACCAAAACATAAATTTTTATAGGCATATGTGACCTATTTTTTAGTAAAAGTGGTCTTGAATTGGTTAGATTCTTGTACTAGGATTTGGTTATATCTAGAATAATCGTCTAGAAGGGAAAACCTTTCAGATCCTAATACAGTTTGAAAGATTTGTTCCATGGGTGGAAGGGGATACTGATCCTTCAAGGATGATTTGTTTACATCCTATAAATCTACTGTAAGCTTGATTTAACCATTCTTTTTCTTTATAGGGACCAAGTTAGCAAACCAGGATGAGTGTTTGATAGGGAAAATGATGTTAGCCTCTATTAGTTTGGATAGCTCATTCTTCATCAAGGGTTCTATTTTTGGATTGATTGATCTCTTGTTTTTGTTTAACAAGCTTGGTATTAAGGTCAAGTTCTATTATGTGTTGGGCTAAGATAGGGTTAAAATCCCTTATATATTTATAACTCCAAGTGAATTTATCATCAAATTCTTGACATAACCCAATAAAATATTGATTTTCATAACTATGGCATACCTTTCTGATCTTCAATGTTTTTCCTTCTGAGATGAATATTGGCTCATAATATTCTTCATTGACCATGATATTTTTCTTCTCAACCTTTAGTTGATCATCAGAGTTGAAGATACTTTCCAAAATAATAAGACCCATGGGCAATTTTTTTATCTTCAACTGAATAATTTGATCCCCATATCATTTTTAGAGTCTTAATTGATCTTTATCTAAGAATTCAACCTCATCTCTCAAAAAATTAATAATTTATTGATCACTGTCAAAAACTTGTTAGTTGGTTGCATTGTCAAGAATAGATGGTCCCACTATTAATTTTACATGATGGTTATTTTCCTTCTTAATCTCTTCAGGTAGGTTATATTGGGAACCCACTGAGGCCATGCAATCAACATCCTTATTTATGTGCTTTTGGTACCACTTGAATGTTTAAAGTGATAAAATATTCCAATAAGCCCCAAACCCTATGTTTGTAAGATACTAACAAATTATTCTTGGTTGTGATTTTTGTTCATAGTTGGCGAATGATTAGTTCACTATCACCAAACACTTGTAATGATTATATTACCATTTATTTAGTCATCTAGAGACCTAAAATCAATGCTTCATATTCAAACACATTGTTAGTGTAGCTAAACTAAAGTTTGAAAGAATAGAAATAACTCTCCTTTTGGGGAGAGATCAAAACAATACCTGCACCTACACCATTCCTTCTTCTTCAGCCATCAAAGAATAGTTTCCACATTCTTTTGAGATCATTAGCTAGTTTCACAAGTTTTGGGATGATTACATCATTTTCATGAATGTAATACATACCGAGCCCTATTTTTTTGTCATAATCATAAGGATAAAACTAGAGAGTTGATCCACATTCATCCAAATGACTGTCTAAAATTTATTCCATGGGTATTGTAACATCATGGTCAAGTTCTTCTTCTTGATCTTGCAATGTGCAATTCATATCCATAAGGATAGGAGTGTATGGCTCACTATGGTCTTTAGCAATTGGCTTAGCTCTTATTGTCACTCTAGTCCCATATCTTATTATAAGCAACATATGAGACTAATCAACAGATAAGTACCTCCCATTTTTGTAGTGAAGTCTCAAGAAAGGCAGATAACAAAATAGGGGGTAAAACAATAACTAAGATATCTTGGTATATGGATAATCTTGGACATGCATGGATGGTAAGGTTTAAACCTTAATAGTCCCAACTTTTTGGACAGTAGTCCCATCCAATTGAACCACACCTTTTGTGATAGGTGTGTATTTAATACCAAGAGCATCATCTATTTTCATGGAAATAATAGAATCATTAACCCTAAAGTCTACCATGCAGTTATGTAAAATATTTTTCCCAATTATGAGTGAAAGGTAAAATGGGGAGCCTTTTCATTTTTACTTATTTTTGTGTCCATTTGAGGTTGACATAAGTTAACCATAGTAGTGAATCCCTTAGCTGGGACTTTATCTATTATTTGGAATTTTTTTAGAGCTTCCTGAAGTAAGTCCATCTGTGCTAAAATAGTTAGTGCTTCCCACATGGTGACATTCAAGTTAGTTTTCTTCATGTGTTTTATAATGCTAAAATGAATATTACCAACCTTTTATGGTGTCTTTATGGGAGTTATATCTTCTTTCATGAGATTTGGGGTCAGCAATTTTGACCTCATCTAGCCCATCAACACATTGGGTGGTCTATGAACTTTGTTGCCTTTTGCAACCTTCTGTACAACTTTAGAAGTTGTAGCTTACTCAACCTTGGAGGGTTAACCACTTTTTACTACCCTATTTTTAGAGCATGTATTTATTTCCATTGAATTAGCACCATTAGTTAGTGTTTACTCCTTATTCATGCCAAAAAGATCCTCCTCTTGCCATTTCAAAAGAGTGGCTTCATTTTGAGCAAACATTTGTTCATCTTCCTACTGGGAAATAACTTCCTCTTATTTTCCTTAGGTGTTTGATATGATTTATATCATTAAGACTTGACTGATGACACCATTAGGACAAGTATTCTAATTATGCAATTGAGAAAAAGGATATCACCACTCATATTACTGAGTCAGGTTATTTTGAATAGGTATGATGGCTTTAGAAATACTTGGTGTAGGTAGAGCATGGATATTTGGAGGTTTTTCTTGCATGGTTTGACTTTGGGGTTATGAGCTACCATTGTATGGTTACCTATTAGACTGGTATGTTTGGTTATCTTGTTGATAAGGCTTATAATTTTGGGATTGTTACCTTTTCATATATCCCAACTCATTTCCAAATCTTTTAAGCAGTGACTTAACCTCATATAAATCATTAGAAGGGATAGGAGACAAAGTTAGTGCATTGCTTGTGGTGGGAATTAGGGGTTATAGTGGGTTGCGTGGGAAGCACTTTTGGAAATAACAACATTAGAGACTAAGGAGCAAATTTTCCATCTTGAATGAGGTAATTTTCTACTCTTATTGCTATGTCATAAGTAATAGGGAGTGTGTTTCCACCCATTCACTAAATCATGACAATTATATCACTATTTAAGGCTCTTAAGTAATATTAAAATAAATTTCTTGGGGTTAGGTTGACCAACATTGGGATTCTATTCCACATCTTTTGAAAGCAAAAATTGAAATCACTCATATCCTCAAATTATGTGCATAGAGTAGACCCTAGATCATCCTAAACATGATTGGAATTAGGAAGCAAAATTCTATACCACTATAAGGCTTTACCTTTAAAAGAGGAGGCAAGAAGTCTAATAGCAACATTTCCTTGTGTTATGTTATGAATTAAACAGATGTTAGCAATATATTGAATATGTTTAATTGGTGTGGTGGAAGTTTTACCAATAAAATATAGAAGGCTTTTCAGAGCTGAGGTGGGTATATAATCATACTAGACCAACATAAGTGGGTTGTCTCCATTAAATGCCATGAAAGTCTAATTTCTTAGGGCCATTATTAGAGGTACTAAACAATAATGGGTATTTGTGGGAGATGAAAATAAATTTATAGGATTTATTCTAGTATAAGGTACAACTGATCTTAATTTATTTTTAAATGGAAATGATAGTTCTTTCAAGTTAATCCTCTTACCTTTAGTAGATGATCTTGTTTGTATCTTTGGCATTTGTAAACTTGGATTTCCTAAATTTATAAGCCATTGGATTCATTAGATCTTTTGAAATGTGTATGAGGCTCGTACAACACTTATTTATAATAGTAATAATCTCTTAAATATGATCTTAGGTCCCACCTAGCATGCCGAAAACTATTATCAATTAGATTTTTCATCCATTTTTTGTATTTTTAGTATTATAAGTATTGTGAGTTGTAGCATGTGTAAAATTTAATGTCACAATGGGATCACCCCCAAGTTTTGGAACCTTGGAAAATTGAGGTGAACCTTTAGATAAGTTTGGCTTCCTTTTACTAAGTGTAGTGTAAATGGTATATGACTAATTCAAGTTAAACTACTACCTCTTAGTGATATTTATCCTACCTAGGGTTTGACTTGTGAGGAAATGAGTTTTAGAATGAGTAAAAATTAGAAAATGGTTATTACACCAAAGAGTATAGTGGAGATTAATGCTTGATTTATTTTAACATAGTTGAATGTTTAATATGTTGAGTTTATTAAAGCACAATCTTGCACAAATATGAGATCAAAGGTAATTTTGAATCTTTATCAAATAAGGAATAGATTTCTTTATTTTTCATCAATATGTATTAAAAATGGTAGAAATAATACCAAAGATGAATCTATATGATTAAAATAATAATCAGAGCATTCACAAACTTGACAAATAGTCTTAAATACATAAAGATGACACAACATAAGGAAGGCAAAACTTTAGTCTATTAACTTTCTCCAGGTTATAACATGCAAATAAATTATTTAACGGTAGAATAATTTATCTAATAGAAAAAATATAGATGGGCTATGCTAGGGTACCCATATTTATACAAAAATACTCCCTTGAAAGAAAGGAAGTTAAAAAAATGTTATGCTCAATTTTAGAGCAAGAAAATCTAGGAAACTTTATGCAAATATCCTCCTCTTCAGCTTGAAATGGAATTCTTCATGGAGTAGATGATTGGAAAATAAGAATGCAAATTTTTGGAATTTAAACAAGTGTTGGAGGTGTAGATAAATACATTGGAAAATTGTGGTTGAACCATTTCTTCTTTTAGTTATGTTGTTATCTCTTTCTAGAAATGAGGTGCTAAAATGAACCATTATTTGGTAAACATTAAATGCTTTTGGATATTTTTATCACTTGTAAAACCTAATTTTTAATTTGAAGTGAAGAATTTTACAAATTTTAATTCATTCAACTTGACAAAAGGGAAAGTGTAAATTACATGAGTTTTTTCAATTGAAGCAATTCAAACTCTGTCAAAAGGAAAAGTGTGAATTCCTTATTTGTACTTTTCCTTTTAAAGCCTGATAAAAGATAATTGAAAATTATAAGTGGCTCTTTCTCAAAAAGCATTGTCAAAATGATAATTGTAATTTGAAATTTTCAACTTCATAATGTATCTTACAACAAAAATGTAATTTATAAAATGTAGTGAATTAAAAAAATTAGTCAACATCCATGACCTCTGAATATTCCTTATCTTTTTTCACTTGTATCTTATCGATATAAGCATCAAATAAAATAAATATCTCTTGAAGATGTTATTCATTATGATAAAGTGTGTAAATTTTTTTGATCTCACATTTTGGTATTACTTCATATAGTTCCCTAGATGTAGATCTATAGACTTGAGTATCTTTTCCCATCTGATCCAGTGTATTGTGATACCTGATGAATCAGTGGATGGAACTCAAGTTGAAATTTGTATCTTATGTTTATTCCCTCTTGACTACCCCTTTGAATTTGTCTTGAACCTCTTGAATAGGAAGGGGTTGATCTTGGTGATATTTTGCTTCACATTATAATTTATCAAGTAAATCTTCAATGTCATAAATTATATTGATGGCCATATCACATATACTTTTGGCCTTATTAATACTCTCAGTGAGTATATTAATTATAAAATGGTTTTCCCTATCCATCTCTTCATGCTCTGTAGAACTCTTCAATATATTTTCTAACAAGAGAGTGTTAGTCTCAATTAGGTAAAAATCCTACAATTTAGGAAGGAATAGGTTCAGTCTTTCGATCTCCTCATACTTGTTTATCTCTACTTTTAGAGATGCACAATCATCCTTTAGATTTTTATAATAATCCATTGCCAGCTTTATCACTCTATTTATTTTTGTTATGAGTTCATCAACCTAGTATTTTTTGGCCCTTCCTAGGGTACCAATCTCTATCATTTTCTCAAATGTTTCTTTGTTAGGAAATTGAGCAAGAGACTGAGTTGGCTAGGCTATTGGCTTGATGAACTTCCTCAAGGTAGTTTTAAACTACTCAACTTTATTGTTTTAATTCATTTTTAGTGACCTTATCACTTTCCATATTTTGAAAAATAGAGTTGATACTTGACTAAACATCATGTTTCAATCATTCTCTTGTTAGATGACCTAGGTTCACTTTAAATATTTGATAATCCCCCACCACTAGATCTTCCTTTTATTTTTCTAGTGGGAGAATTATAATTTACGCATATCTTTCCCCTAATGAATTAAATGATATTTTGGAGATGGCCTGGGGCCCATCTTTGATTATTTGGATGCATCTAAAAGACCAAGGTCTAGAGTGTTGGGAGACACAATTTATTTCTTTCTCTTCATTAATGATTATGCTAGCCAACTTAGAGTGGTAACCTATGAATCAAGAACTATCATCTATGAATATATAGTTAAACCTACTACACTAATGATTACTATGACAAGTGATGTATTTGTCCTTGATATTGTCATTGAATCCTTGGTTGTTGATTTAGCTATTTCTTTCCCATTTGTGGGTTGAGTAGCCACAGTTGTGTTAGTGGTTCATTTTGTCTCCACCTCCTTAGTGTGAGCTTGGGTTACTATGGGAGTGGAATAAAAGGGTATATATATGCTTACTAGAGGTGTGGAAGCTGGAAGTGAAATGAGTGGAAAGGTAGGCATGGGTATTTAGAATAGGGGAACCTATGGAAGGGTGAAATCTAAGGTAGCAAATGAATCAATCATCATAGTGGGAACACTCAGAGTAGATGAAATAAGGAGTTTGATGGAAGATGAAAATGAAGTTGTATATATCCTAGTGGTTGGGATGACTAATGGGGTTGTAGTTAGAATGATTGAATCCATAACCATGTACTATTGGGTGGTATTAGTGATTAATGGAGTGGTTATGGATATTGGGGATCAGGTGGAAGTGATAGTGAAAGAGATAGGTGAAGGTGGAGTTTGAGTATCCAACTATGTTGATTAGCTTACTTTCAAGGGAATCACTTGCACAAGTGGTTTGGGTGAAGTTGAAATTAATTTCACTAGTGGAGTGGTGGAAATAGGAGGGGTAACTATTTGAGCTAATTGGGTAGTAGAGACATAAAGAGGGAGTACTATGGTTGGTTGAATAATATATACAAGAGGGGGTATTACTTGTGTTGATTAAGAAATAGTTGTGTCCTATGTACAAGTTTACAGTGGTTGATCCATAGGTTGGGATGCTAGATCTTGGCTATTGGAAGGTACCCTTTTTGCCTTTTGCTTTTACTTCTACTTGTGTGACACAATTAGCCTTACTGCCTAGTCTACTTGGGTTTCACTACTATAACCCTTTATTGATGATGCCACTACATATTTCTCCTTCACTTTTTTCAACTTTTCTAAAATACTTAGGGTTTCTTTGGTTATTTGACCTGTTTGCTCCTCAACAATTTATTATTTTGTTTATAACTTAGGTGGTCTGATCCATTAATGAGAAGGATTCATGTATAGACCACATGACCAGTGGGAGAGGTTGGAGATAGATTTTATTATCATAATAGACCTTTTCTATTAACTACTCATCATCTTTCAATTTTTTAATGACTGGTTCCATGTTATAGTCTTAGATTTTCTCCAAGTTCATCCTTGAATAATATATTAATCTAACCTCCTCTTCATCCTACGTATCATCCTAGTAATATTTATAGAAGGGGATGTGGAAATATGTGGCATCTACTATACTGGTAACATATCCAGTCACATCATAGAAGGGCCAAGATCTTAAAGTCATTTGAGTCATATTGGCATCTACACATTTATATTTTTATAATGAAGGGCATATGTATCTCCCTATGCTAATAAAGAAGTGGATACCTAAATTATGCTTGTTTGATAAAAACTTATGGGTTTTTGCAAGTTACCTCACAAGTTCCAGTAGGGCCCATTTGTCACTTACATACCTTGGAAGGGTGTAGGGACAACCATTGAAATCACCCACTCTAATATATGAATATGTGGGTAACTAAATGAAAAATGCCTCCATCTGGTAATTTTTATAGTTGCAACATTAGAAAATCTTATCCTTCCTATCTCCTTTTCAAACATAATTATAATGTATTATACAAAAGCATCATTGACCCTTTTGAAATGTTGTTTGATTGACTAAATGATGAGGTTAAGGTAGTAGTTAAAGACCTTATTTATTTGATCAAGCACTATGTTCAATCCTGGGAATGTCCTCCCTTTTGATAATATATACACAAGGTACGATGTCATATAAAACTTGCTTGTAGTTTGGACCTTCATCAATAGTTTGTAAAGACAGTAAAAAATCAACTAGGTCAAGTGAATGTATTATTTATTTTGGTGGATTACCTAGATATACTAGTACATCAAATCCTAATAATTCTTAACATTTAGGTTCCTTGTAACTCTATGCAAGATTATGATAATGTTTCCTAATTAATCCTTAAAGTCTAATCTGGCCAAGGTCTTTGGCATCCTTATGGTTGTAGGTATAAGGGTTTTAGCCATTATTTATTTAAAACCCATAAACATGCTACATTATTATCTTGATAGAACTTTTAGGAAGATTTGAGGGTTATACCTATATAGATTTCATATTCTAGAATCAAGAACATGGTGTCAATAAAATTAGGGTCCATAGTCATAATCTTATCTCTTTTGTCATTCACCACCTCCCTCTTCTCAGCATCACATTGTTTTTCCATAGTGAGTACAAGCTCGAGGCTTTGTACCAAGAGTGGGAAAACTACTTCCTAGGGAAACTCACTATTGTATATTCTTTTAATATAATCATTCTTGAATTTAGCATTTATTCTATTCCAAAAATCTACTAGGTTTATGTGATCTAGATCTGTGTTGATGATCTCAATTGTATTTGAGTCCAGGATGGATGGGACTTCAAGTCCCTTTGACTTGAAATTCATTTCCTTTATAGACATGTACTCAAGGAAAATTTCCATGGGAAAACCCACTATAGAGTTGGTCGAGGTCTAGACTTATTATTTCAATTTATTCCTCTGCTTTAAAATTGGCAGGGTTTTGGCTTGTAATTGTAGTTGAAAAGTCTGACAGATACATAATGTGTAATTTCAACTAAAATGTCCATCAGGGATTTGACTTGTAATTTGTACTTGAAAATTTTGATTAAAATTCCAATGGGGTTTTTGTTTTGTATAAGTAATTTGGATCTCTAATAAGAACTTAGATTTTTTAGGACAAATGAAATCTCTACCAGGGTTTCATATGTTTTAGGAACTTGGATCTCCAGGGTGTTTCGTATGTGTTTTAACAGTTGGGATCTCCATGGGGTTTGATCTTAAAAAATCAAGAGAGGTTTATGTAAAAAAATTTGGAGGGTATTTTTAGGGAATATTCTATATTTTGATAGTATGACACAATCCCTAGAATAATTTGTGAAGAGTAATCTAGTCTAACAACATTCAAAATGAAAGAAATAAGAAATTACAAATGATACTATCAATAATAATATCTCTCTAATAATTTTGGGGGTAAAAAAACAAAACCTAGAAGAATACCCTAGATTTCATGGATACAAAAAAAAGGTATGGATTGAAGGAAATGTGGGATGTTCTAGAGGAATATTTTATTTTCTTGTAGGGAATGGCAATGGTGGAATTTGATGTGTGGCATTGGAATTAGCATTGGTGTTGCATTACCTGGCATCTAGTTCATAGGATTTCTTGTACACAAATATCCAATTTCAATTTGTAAATGTTAATAATGACTAAAAACCTAAATTTAATAATAAAACTTGAAATAAATTCTAAGTAGGGTGGTGGTTAGGTAAATGGTGGGAAAACATGGTTTTGGGGTTATAGTGCAATTTTTCAAGTTCACAAAATTGTGATTTGTGTTAGGATCTCCACTTTTCACCAAGTGATTTTTTTGGAGTTGGTAAATGCCATGGAAGTGGGTTTTATAACTTTGGTTTCACTTTACAAAGTGCAGTCAGAGTTATGATTCCCATTAGTAAAGTGAATGGTAGAAATCATAACTTGAGTTGCACTTTGTAACTTTGCAAAGTTGTAAAGTGCAATTAGAGTTCCAATTTTCATTAGGCATTAGGTAAGTGAGAAGAGAAGGTTTGGGTTTAATTTTCAACTTTGCAAAGTTGAAAATTGTACTCAAATCTCTTGTTTATGCTAAGTATTGGAAAAGGTTTCTTAGTCACTTTAAAATCTTTTTTCCAAAAAAATTAATGGGTCTCCCTTAGGGTAAAAGATGTTTTGATATTTTTGGCTTCAAATATCAATAATTAACTAATCTGTTTCCATGTAGTCTCAAATATTATGCTCTTAGATCTATGATCTTCTTCTCCAATAAATCATAGATTTCAATCCTTTGGAAAATCAATTTTTGGCACATTTTTATATCAACATTAGTGATAAATTATCCTATGCTCAAATTGAAAAGATCAAACAAGGTCCAAATAAGATAATTAGTGAGTATGTCCTAATATACAAGGCTATGCTCACCAAAATTACAAATCAAATGGTTGATAATGAGCTTCAATCTATTTTACTCAAAGCTTGCTTTCTCCTCTTTAAGAGACTATCGTGTTTGATAAGTTTAAATCCTTTGATGAACTATGCCATACAGTTTTAGAACATGAGATCAAATTGATTACATTGAATAAGCTCAAGTATATCTCTAAGGATCCTTCTAATTTAACTATCAATTTTCACGACAAGCCTAATTTTAAGATCAAAACTCATGATATAAAAAATAAAGTTAAAGTTATAGTAAATTTCATATCACAACCACCACCTAAGCTTCAACTAAAAGCTCCAACAAGGAGGCAATTCTCAAGGATACCTTCACCTCCTCATGTGCTCTAACAAAAGTTCCTTTAACATCATGTTATTATAGTTCCTCCACCATTGTATATAGATGTATCTAGATCTCAATCTATAAGCTTTGATGGGAATGCATTTTGTGATTATCATATATGTGTTAGACATTCCACTAATATATGTATGAATCTCAAGCACAAAATTTAAGACATTATGATAAGAATATTATTGACATTGGTACATATTATATACACATAATATTTTCAAATTATTATCAATTAATAATACTCTTTATCTTGTAATAACCCATTGAGTCTCAATCTCTCTGAGTGCACACCTTAAGGGGTGCACCAGGAAAGGGGTGGGTAGACCATTGGTGCTTCACAAGATTTTTTTCCCTTTTCCACTTATTATCTATACACTTGTCTCCTGAAAACCATTCCCATAATCTTATTATCCTCTCCTACACACTTCTCAAGTCATTTACCACCTTCAGTACCCCTTTTCCTAACCTAAAACGCCTTTTGACATTTTACATGACTATGTCAGCTATGTCAACCTTGTATTATTATTGACAAAGCTTAATAAGAACTAATTTGGCCATAATTGACTTAGTTCATTATCTAGTATGTTTCTTTTGAATTGTGATACTAGGTTAACTGGTTCGACCCTATTGGCCAAAACTTTTGGAAGGGCTTAGGGTTAAATCCACCTATATATACCAGATCATTTTGCTATTATTTAGACAAGAGATGAAATAAGAGTTATTGCACATCTGTTTATCCACCATTATACTTGAGGATTAAGCTTAAGGTTTCATACTTTCTTTGGAGATATGGATCTTGTCTTATAGAGTAGTCTTTTAGATGCATTGATAGGTTATGTAGCCTAGAGTATATTTATCCTTGTCATCCTTACATACCACAACAACCTCTTGTGAATCACCTTAGCCAAGGGAGAGATTAAGTCTCAATGGGTTCATCTTCAAAGGTAAGTATTCCTAACTTTGTTCCTCCTTTATAAGAGTAGATAGATATGCATTTTTACTTATCTTACATGCATTAAGATTGCATATACATTGATGTGAGTATATGTCTCTTATGCATGTTTAATTTTATTTTTTATATTACCCCCACTTTTTACCATAAGCTTTGGTGAGCACTAGATTAAAATTTAATTTTCTTGTTATTCGTTTAGTGAATATGAAAACATAAGGATTAGTTAGGGTTATTGCATGATTTTTCTTGACTGAAAGCTTTGGAACCCTCCCTAGTATTATTTATTGTGATAAGATATCCCCTAATTGGGTTTAGTTGATCCACATATTGGTCATGTTTTTTATTATCTAATGTATCCCCAATTTAAAGTGTAAGTATGATATATCTTATCTAAGTTAGGATTGATTTATAGACATGATGCATTTTTTATTGCATATATCTTGGTGAAACCAATGTGAATATAATCTTTGTAGGTTTTATTTCATATTTTTCATTATTTTATCATTTTATTTATTATTTTTTTATATTTTTGATACTAGGTTGACAATGCTAGTATAGTTTCTAACTTCTATGCATAGGTTTAACACACAGTCACATCAAATATGACTATGTTTTATTTGTGTAGGTCTTCATTAAATACAAGTTACTTGATTGAATAGATTGAAATAGTACAATTTTTCACTTTCAGATAGGATTTTGGGTTGAATAGGTTAACATATTACTCTTACAAACTTCTAGAAAACATACTAGGTCGACTAAGCTGGTATAGTACTAGAAAACATACTAGGTCAACCAGGCCAGTATAGTCATCTTCATAGACTTTCAAAAAGCATACTAGGTTGACCAAGCTGGTATAAGCATCTTCACAGGCTTACAAAAACATACTAGGTCAACCAAGTTGGTATAGCCATCTTCACAGGGTTTAGGAAAACAAGGAACTATAGAACTAAGTTGACCCAATCTACATAGTTGGCAAAATTTACAAGTAAAAATCAAGGCACTTCAACAAAAATATCACTTTTCTCTACATATTCAAACCCAATAAGGCTCCTTTCTCTCTTTCTCTATCATTTTTTTATTCATTACAGTTCTATTTTTCATAGTTTCAAATATTTAAAACTTCCCTTATACAACAAACTAGGTCGACCTAGTCGACCTAGTTCTATATTTTGTCTTTTATCTACAATACTAGGTCAACACTACTGACATAGTTCTTAATAGACCTCTACTTTAGTAGTACAATAGTGACACTATCAACTCTATACTATAATATTTGCATGCAGTATCATCTAAACCAATATTTTATTATGCTTCAAAGTAATAATTAACACTTATATGATAGTAATTAATTCACACTTTCACTTTTAGTTGCTTACATGCTTATAATAAATCAAATAGTTTAATTAGGTGGTTTTTCAATATACCATTTATTTTCACTATTTTTCTCTTTCTTGCACATACTACCAAATCACATAATCTTAAAACACATTTAAACAATTATCTACCCAAGGCCTACCTACTTAAATTTCATCACCAATGGGGAAGCTGACTTAGTTTTCTAACCAAGTATGAACACATGGTTAATGGTATATATTGGAAAAGCACCCAACACCCTTATCATTGTGGGATTGTGAAGTGAGGGGGTAGGCCCAAGTACCAAGCTAGTATCATTGCCAACATAGATCCCTTTTAACATAAACATCTTGAAACCATCCATAGATTGCTTTTTAGTTCCCTACTTACAACCAACTTCTCTATCACACTTAAAATAATACTTAATAATATAACAGTATTCAGGATGACCACTTAGTTAGCATTTGATTTTCAAGTTGACTACTTTCTCTTTGCTCATTGTATGTTATATTGGAAAAACTTGCATTGGCTAGTGTTGGTACAAGTTTTTATGTTATGTGCCTTAATTGGATCAATCTCATTGACCCAATTAGTTGTGTGTTTCCTTTCACTTCTTACTTCAAGTACATTGAAAAAAATTTCTATTTTTAGAATATTGTCATCTCTATCAACATAGTCTCTTATAGAATGATTTATCTTCCTCCCAAGTATATTAAGTCAACTATGTTAACTTAGTATCATTCAAAACTATCTCCCTAGCATACTAAGTCGACTGTGTCAACTTAGTATCATTCAAACTATCTCCTTAGCTGTGTTGACTTAGTATCATTTAGAACTATCTACTTAGCATACTAAGTCAACTGGGTCAACTTAGTATCATTCAGAACTATCTCTCTAGCATATTAGGTTGATTGGGTACCTTTATTAAGTCTTTTGGTAATCTATATTTTGAAATTATTTAGACCAATTTTGTACCCTTTTTTTTAATGGGTCTAAACTTTGAGACCCTACTATCGTTATATATATTACCAATCTATTATAAAAGGTGGTAGTCAATCTTGTACCCTTTTTTAGCTAATTTTGTCCATATTTTTCTTGATCTTTGATCCTTCTTGGCATCATGAACCCACTTATCAAATTATTTCTTAATAGTCTCAACTCATTCCAAAATTACATGGGTTATTCTCTCCTACCTCACCTATCCAACATAAAAGACAACTCTTTATGGTGCATCTTTTCACCACATGGTTCTAAATCTTCTGAATCTTGATCTGCCCCATACTGTATAATAGATCCAAAGAATCCTAGTGGACAAATCCCAAACCATGAAAATTATATACCTTACACCACTTTTACACCTTTTAAACCTAGAATTCACAAACTTATCAACTCATCTACATCAAATGTTGGAACCTCGTATTATGTTCCACCTCTTATAACCAATGTTCATAATCCTCTTGTTACACCCATAACCAAATCACCAAGCCTTATTACTTCCCAAAGTAACATGGTTGAAACCAATTTTTAGAATCCTTGAACCTACATATAACCCTCCTCCCACCAAAAATACCAATCCTCCTCCTAACACAATTAATACCCCACCTTCAAACACTAATGTACAAATCAACACAACTCAAATTCTTTCTCAAATAGTTAAACAAATGAACATCATTGAAAATAACTAATTATTCTCAAATTATGCACATGCAACAAAACTTATTACACATGAATAGTCAACCATATCAAGTCATCATGTCTCAACCAAATCAAAATTTTGTCGCTCCTCCTGTTAGAGATACCAATGGGAATATCATCCCCCAACCTCCAATGAATAAAAAAATGCTTCAACATCTTAAAAATGGACCTTTATCTCCATTTATTGCCTCCATATAAATTGGAAGCATTTCTCCAACTATCTTTATTAAGTCTTTTGGTAATCTATATTTTTGAATGGGTCTAAACTAACACCTTTGCCACCACCAAGCTCATAGATAAAACTTTTATTGGTGATGCACTTGAATGGTACAACCAAATTCTTAGACATTCCATCTCACAACTAGAGGATTTAGTCAATTCTCTAGTGAAGGAATTTCAACATGATGACCTTCTTAAAAATTACCTTAGCCATTTCATCAATGCCAAGCAACTTCCTAATGAATCTGCTCACACTTTCATCAAATGATGGAAGTATTTAGCTCACAAAGTGGACCATAATATGAATGATGATACTCTTTTAAAAATAGTTATTATTTCTCTTAAATCTTTCCTTCAATACAAAGTTGGAATATTTTCCCCTAAAACTTTATAAGAAGCCTTAGACCAAGTAAAAATGCAAGACTTTATTATGACTCAATTAGAAACACCTCAAATAACTACTAAAAAACCTTTCCAATCATTTTATCATAACATTGATTAATCCAAGCTTCCCAAACCTCAAAATGGAGCATCCAATTTATCCAATTTTAACACAACCCACCCTCCATTGAGTCTAGAACAACTTAAGAAGAGTTTTCCACCCTCTAAAGCCATGAGCTTCGATCCTTCCAACTCTCCTCCAAAATGGTACAATCCTGATAAGTTTTATTGGTGGCATGTTACTATAGGTCATTCTCATGAGTCTTGTCATGATCTTCATAAATTTATTCTTGCTTCCTTTCTTGTCCCACATTTCAATTTTGATACTCTCATAAAATAATGTTATCAAGACTATCTTCAAGCTTCTCAAATTCAATCTCAAGACCCACCATCACATCAACATCAACTACCTAATGAACAACAATAATTATCCCATACCTACACCTCATCCACTAATGTTGTTCAAACCATAGTTTATCCTTCTTTTTACACCAATAAGGAAAGGATAACTAACATGAAAAAATTTAAACATATTGTTGCATCCATTGAACCTCAACCTCTTCAGTCACATAAACCCAAGGAGTACCTATTTCAAATTCCTACTCTAAACATAGTATACATGGTCCTTCTTTACCTCCTTTTCCTTCACATACCTCTCCTACACATCTTATGTCAAATTCAGCATCCCTAAAATCTAAAAAAACAACACATTTACCTATCTCTAAATGCACCTACCAACCCAATGCAAATCATTTTAATGGTTCAATATTACCTCACTTTAACTCACATGTTGGGGCATCTTTCAATGCCCATCCACATGTCCCTTTAAACTTTGGGACATATTGTTATGCCCATCCCTACATCCAATTACCCATTGGGGCATCTTATGATGCCCACTTTTATTTTATAGTGCATAATACCAACCAAATTTAGCTTCAAAAAACCTTTTGAGACTTATAGACTTGTATTTCACATGCTCATCTTTGCTAGAAATGTTAGCATAGATCTTACTTGTTATATTTATTTAATCTCATGTTTTTTTGATTTTATGCACTTTATCTCTTTCAGTCACACTTTACTAACACCATTATTACCTCTGGGTTCTTTGGTTTTCTTACACATTACATTTGGCATTTGTTTTCATTTTGGTTGTTATATATCTATTTCATTTTTGTCTTTTTATGTCATTATTTGCCTTAGTGGATTTATGATTATTTTTTCCCTCATCTAACATTCAACTCAATGGTGCTCACCTTGTGAGTTGAAATGTAAGACCATGGATAGGACCAGGCCTTCCTCACAAATTATTGAATTAAACATCTTTAACCCACTTTTTTAGATGACTACTAGTTTCATTACTATTTATGCTAGATCCATTATAGGTTAGCATGGATTCTCTAGTGACATGACTATCATAGCATTGCCCCATCCCTTTTATAACACTATTTTACCTCCTTCTGATCATCTACGAGCATATTCATCATTGTATCACTTATTACATAGATGGATCTCTTATAATCCCCATATTTCCCTTATTTCCTTTCATTTAAGGCTTACATCAGTCAATTTTTAGATTGCACACTTACTTGTGGGCAAGTCTAGGAGTTTTTGGACACCTTGGTCTTTAGGTATTTTTCTCTAGTGACCAAGTGTAATCTCTCTTGTGTTTGTCACCTATTTCACTCATGTTTGGTTATCTGGATCTATATGAGGGAGGAGGAATATAAAAAGCCAACTTAAATTAAAATATAAATAAAAGGCAATAATTCAAAGGCAAAAACAATCTTAAAATTTATATCACACCAAAATATGTGATCTATATTTGGCACATCTCCTATCTTAGTGAAAGCTCAAACTCCATAGTTGTCCTCATAATAGAGTCAAAGTTCATTGGGGTGCGGTAGGCCAGTAGACAAGGGTAGGAGGTCTCATTGTATCATATACTATTTAGTACTACCAAATTTCTCACGTATGTTTCTAATATTCATAGTAGACCAATGGCTCTATAAGGGGTCCTAAAGAATGGGGAACATGTTTTGGGAAGGTATGTAAATTTTAATTTTCATGCATTTAGCCTTCATGGGTTGATCTATGTACTTCACTTATTAACCCAAGCTCTATGTTCATTAATAAAAATGTCCTAAGTCCTTAGTGTTGATAGTTTTTAGCCTTTCTCACTTGCCTAGTGTGTCTCATTCTTGTTAAGGATGTTCATATCACCCATGTGGCACCATACATTCCTTATTTACATCATATTTTCCTTATATTCCCCTTGTTGGATATTGATTTTTAGTGGATCACATCCATGATCACATATACCTTATTATGAATTTTGGTTTATAGTTTGTGAGTTTCATTATAACACCATGGATGGGACCAAGCCTTCCTCACAAATACCCTTATACCATTTTCTTACCACACCATCTCATTGTCATACTAGTCATGTCATTAGGTGGTTGTGTTTTCTTACATTGTATCTTATAACAAGCACTCAGTTTGAGTTTTTATCCTTTAGAGATTTTGATATTCATTTCTCCATCATGTTCTTATTTGATTTTTGTGGACTCCACTTATCATACATATGACATTTGGAATTCTTACATGTTTCTCTTTATGTATGAATTCTTCATATTTGTCTCACATATTGAGTTACATTTCATTTTCAATCATTCATGTTTTTCTTTATGTTTGATTTGACATGCTTATCTTACATGGGGTTACTTCTCATTTACTTCCATATTTTTTTTAGATTTGTCTTGCATTGATTTTTTATTTGTCATTCATGTTTTACATACTTCCCAACATGATTTAGTATGTTCTACATTCTTTTTTTCCATTTATGTTTTACATACTTCCCAACATGATTTAGTATGTTCTACATTCCTTTTTTATATTTATGTTTTACATGCTTCCTAACATGATTTAGTATGTTCTATATTCCTTTTTGAAATTTATGTTTTACACACTTTCTAATATGATTTATTGTGTTCTAAAATCATTTTTCATTCATTTTCCATCATTTTTTCATTCATTTTCCCTCAATAGTTTTGGTTATAACCTTTCCTTAACAATCCTAATTTGCCAATTTTCCTAAGACCCTCATATATTTGTCTCTACTAACTCTTTTTTTCAAACCATAAAATGTTCTAGAATCCTGATGTCATAGAGAATTTTTTCTGCTACTATATGCCTCTATTCTAAAAATTTCTAATTTTTGCTCTTTTTTGCACTAATCTCTACAAGTTTGGCTAATGTTCTTCACATTAGATGCCTTCACCTCTCTCACAATCTTCTTCTTTATATAAAGCACTAAGGTAATTAAATGTATATGTTTTTCAATTTTGTCCTTTCATTTATCTTATTTTCACCTTACTACATTTTACTTAGCATCAATGTTATGTGTCGTCATGTTTTATTTCCAAATCACCATATCGTGTTACACTTATGTGTCATGTGATGAAATTCAAGTGAGCAATATGTATACACATAATATTTTCAAACTCTTATCAGTTACTAATGCTCTTTATCTTGAAATAACCCATCGAGTCTCAATCTCTCTAAGTACACATCTTAAGGGGTATACCAGGAAAGTGATGAGTAGACCATTAATGCTTCATAGGATTGTTTTCATTTTTTCCACTTATTATCTACACACTTGTCTCCTAAAAACCATTCCCCTAATCTTGTTCTCCTCTCTTTTACACTCTAGTCATTTACCACCTTCAATACCCCTTTTCCTAAATTAAAACCCCTTTCAATAGTTTACATGACTATGTCAACTATATCGACCTTATATTGTTATTGATAGAGCTTACTAATAATTAAGTTTTCCATAATCAACTTAATTCATTCTATAGTATTTTTTTGTCAATTTAAATACTAGGTTGACTGGGTCGACCCTATCTACCAAAAATTTTAGGGCTTAGGGTTAAATCCACCTATATATACAAGATCATATTTCCATTATTTAGAGAAGAGAATAAGAAGTAATAGCTATTGCAAATCTACTTATCCACCATTATACTTCAGGAACAAGATTAGGGTTTCATTCATTCTTTGGAGATATAGATATTTTCTTATGGATAAGTCTTTTATATGCATTGATAGATTATGTAGCCTAGATTTAATTTATCCTTTTCATCCTTATATACCACAACAACCTCATATGAAGCACCTTGGATAAGGGAGAGATTAAGGCTCGATGGGTTCATCTTCAAAGGTAAGTATTTATAACTTTGTTCCTCCTCTATAAGATTAGATATATATGCATTTATACTTTGCTTCCATGCATTAAGATTATGTATAAATTAACATGAGTATATGTCTCTTATTCATGTTTATTTTTGTTTTTTATTACCCTCACTTTATGCCACAAGCTTTAGTGAGCACTAAATTATAATTGACTTTACTTGTTATTAGTTTAGAGAATATGAAAACATAGGGCTTAATTAGAGTTATTGTGTGATTGTGCTTGACTGAAGGCTTTGGAACCCTTCCTAGTATTGTTTATTGTGATAAGATATCCCCTAATTGGGTCTAACAGATCTACATATTGGTCATGTTTCTGATTATCTAATGTATCCTTGATTGGAAGTGTAATTATGATATATATTCTCCTAATTTTATAGACATTATGAATTTTTGATTATATACACATCTAAAGAAGATGTTAAGCAACAATCAAATGATATTACAAAGATCAAAATATAGAAATATCCCTTTATAAATCATTAAACACAAGATAACAATAAATTTTTTGAAGTACATTAGACATATAATGCTCATCCTTTTCCATCTTCATATGTAAATCCACTTGATAGCATCATTTCTATAGTTACAAGTAAGCTAACACCATGCCCATCTATTGTATTTGATGATTCTAAAATTGTTTACGATAATAATGATAAACATGCATTATTAATTATAGTATATTTTTGCAAAAAACCAATCCATATTGCCATGATAGATAATGGATAAATTGAAAATGTGTGTATCATAGCAATTCTACATTCTCTTAGTTATAAGGAGAAATATATACAACATACATATAGATTTTTGAAATCATTTGATGGTCATACATAAGATACTCTTGGACATAAATTATTTCTTTTACAAGTGGGACCTCTCATATTTCCCACTACTTTCTTAGTGTTACCAAGCATATGTGTATTTGATATGTTATTATGAAGGCCTTGGCTACATAAAATAAGAGCAATTCCTTTTACAGTTCAAAAATGTCTAAATTATATTCATGATAATCAAGTGGTTAAATTTTCAAACATCCAATATGAATAACCCATGGAACCAATAATACCTACTCTTATTGCAAAATAGTTGGTTGATGCATTTATTGATCAAATTGGTATTAAATTAGTTTATACAAATATTAAAGATCATGATTTACATTCAAATAAGTATATTCTAAAATCATTTTTTTCACCTACTAATGAGCATGAGCATATTTCATTTTCTTCACCTATTTATGAGCATGAATATATTATAGTGCTTCCATCTATTCTTGAGCATAATATGAATACATATGATCATGATGATTTGGATAGAAAGAGAAGGATATCTAATTCTAATTAAAAAGTGACACATATTACAAGGATTTTATCTAATACAACATCATAAGTTATTCATAAGGATCCTACACAGGTAAATGTTATTATATCATGTCCTTCTATGCATGAGGATATAGGTTTTGACACATAAATGAGCAATGATTTAGAGAGTTAATTTATAACACACAATTATTATTTAGATTCAGAAGTTTCTACATTTGGTACATCTTATTTAGCATAAGATATTTCTAGTTCTTATCAAGGAGTTGGATACACATATGCTTATTTTACTGATGAGATTATTGGTAGGACCCATGGCTTGGATGATAACATTGATTAGCTTCCTTGTATAGTACCTACTTGTACATTGCTTCTTTGTTCCTAAATTTTTTAACTTATTCTTCTACACCTAATCCATTTTATTCTAGTCATTGGATCTATTTTAATTTTGGGGAACTTTCTCCTTTATCTTTTTAAATCCAATCCAAATAATCTAAGACAACTATCTTACTAATTATTTAATGCACATCCTTCATGATACCTTATTTGATCATTGTTTACACATATATACATGTTTAAATTCTCGTTTGTGTTTCAATGTATTAATCTATCTAATTTTGCATAAGGCTACATGTCCATGTTTTCCATATTCATTACATGATATATAATTTTACACTAGGGGCACCTTACTCACCTTCCTTATTATCATGATTTAATTTATCTCTTTGTTGAGGGTTGTTCAAATCTCCATCTCCTTATTCTAATTTAAAACTTTGTTGCTAAATGTGTCTTTCTAAGATTTTTTGAATTTAATTTATGCATGTTTTAATTTACCCATATGTAAAAATACAAAAAAATTCATATATGATAAAAAGGTAAAAATACATTAAAAAAAAATTTGCAAAAAATTCAAAACCAAGATTTGTAGGCATAGATTCATATTATTGGATTACATATTTTCATATGCCATCTAATTTTATGTTCAATATATATTATATTTAATTACATTTCCGTTACATAATAGGATGCATTTCTAAGTGTGTAATATGATGCATTTCTACAAAATATAAACTATTCATACATAGAAGAATTTGTAATATTTTTGTAGAAATGCATAAATGGATTACACACTATGATTAGTATATTTTTGTAGAAATACATCCTATTACACTTAGGACAAATTCTTCTAAGTGTGTAATAGGATGAATTTATACAAAAATATAAACTATTCATACATAGAAGAATTTGTCCTAATCAAAAAATCTTGCATACAGTCAATCAAGATGGAGCTACACTAGTCAAACAATAATGCACCATGGCCCTTTCCTAAAGTGTGTATTTATCCCTATGAATTTTACATATCTAATTTCAATTGAAACATAGTCACAGGGACTTAATCTATAATTTTTCATTATAGAGTAGAGAATATACTCAAATCTCAGTCATATTTCAAGTCTAAGGCATACTTTTACATGGTTTCAATGTTGGACTAGATTTATACCCAATAAAATTACTTAGTTGGGGACATCTCATTATTTTATACAAGCACTCTTACAAGTTTTACATCCAAAACTTCTTTTCCATGTTGAGCTATAAAAAAAACATCTCTTATTCACCCATACTTTGCATTTATAATGATGAATATGATATTTGCTAAACATTATACGAAGACACAAATGATCAAAATATGTTAATTAATTATTTTCTATGCTTATTTTGTATGATTTATTCATACATAACATTCTTTAATTTTTTTGCTTCTTGTATGTGGCCGTTGGCCTTGTGTATGTTCAATATACACCTTCTTGCTTCTATGGCATCATCATTCCTTCTTTATGTGTCCTTTGTCCTTCTATATTTTTTTGACATTCACATGTCCCTTGTATTCATACTTTAGGCCTTATATGTGACATTTATGCAAGTTTTTTGACTCTATGCGACATCTTACATGTCCTTTGTGTGTGGCATTTGTGCCTTCTTATGTGACATTGTGTAAGTTTGCTTATATGTTTTTTAATTTATATTATGGTTCCATAAGATTTATCATGCACTAATAAGTGTCTACTACATATTTATATGGTTCCATGATCAATATCATGCACATACTACTTATGTGCTTTAAATGCTTAATCTATTAAATATTATGATTATAATACATATACAAGACCTGTAAGTTATTTACATGATTCATATAGTAATTCAATGATATATTAAATTACAATGATGCAATGTGATATCCTAACTTTTCATAGATGCTTCAATGTTACATCTCTTCAATTCTAATACAATTCAAATATTTGAATGATATTATTTGAATACATCTTTCACAAATGCCCTCACTTTTTTCTTTTGAGACAACTAATTTGTGAGAAATTTCCAAAATATAAAAATGGGGGCATCACAATGGGTTTATCTCCAAGATTTACTAATACATTTTAGATTTAATAATTTATATTATGCAAAATCATAATTTGTAGATGTTTGGGGCATTAAGCTTGTCTGTGAACTCCACTCTCATAACTACTTGGGCATAAATACACTTATGCAAAGATAATTACAAGATTTAAAATAATTTTAAAATTAAAAAACTAGCACTTTATACAGTATAAGGATCATGATATGCATTCATTCTAAGATGCTACTTTAAAAAAAATTGGTTTCTCATTTTCTGGTATCAAAGTTTCAAGAATTTACATTTTGAATATAGATTTGTCTATAGTAGTGTGATTTATCTTTTGAAAGTGGACCAATTTTGAGCTTAGTAACATTCCATGTCTTGGTTTCAGTTTATAAATCCATGTATTAGTTCCCACTTCTTATTTTTAGTTCAACAAGTAAGCCATGTTTGAGCTTAAATATGTTCCATGTCTTGGTTGCACTTTAATGAACCACTTTTTTGGTTACCACCTCTTCAAAAGTATTACAAAGCATTTTCTGAGGGTTGGATTACGTAGTCTTTCTAATCAAATAATATTCAATAATTATTCAAATTAAGACTTTATCACTCTTAATTTATCATAGGTTCAACACTTCTCCACATTCCTCAATAAATGGGCATACACATCTCCATGACAAAGATAAAGTGTGTATACATACTCAGGTATCATATTTACTTCACTCTAGTAATTTTATGCATCACTATAATAAAGTTTATCAAATTTAGACACTGAAATTTAAAGAATAAATGCTTGACAATTCTTATCCTTGACATCTTTGCCTTGCTTGGTTAGTTTTCCACTCTAATAACCCATAATCTCTAAGAAATATTTCAAAGTCTCATAATTATTATGCATATCTGTTAGAATTCCCTATTTATCTCTATTCATCCCTATTTATCAAATAATTTATTGTCACTTTAGTTCTATAATCCTATGTTTCTGTTGGACAAGAGCACACTAGGCAAATGAGGATGTATTTCAGATTTGTCTAGTAGTGTGGCCTTTTCCACAATGCTCTAACAATCATATTTTTAAAATGACACACTTTATAAAAAATTTACTATGTAAACTAATAGGTTAGTTATTGTAAATATTTTAAATATCCTCATATAAAATCACATTAAGGGTCACACTTGAACCTAACTAACTTTCACTAACAAAAACATATATTTTATGATTTCAAAAGCATTTATCTTCTTAGTAAAGGTTGTTATTACAATTCTATTGCCATACCATAACCCTTGGCCAAGTATAACATTATTTTATTTTAGGTTAAGGGCATCATTTTTCAATCATCATTCTAATCAAAACATTTATAGTTGCATTCACATGATCTTCCCTAAAGGAATAACTACATTGGCCTAAGACCTAGTTATGTAGGAAACACTCAATTAACAATAGGTTTTCTAACAATAGTTTGACCATTCCCACATCCCCCATTTTTTCCCTTTTGAATTTGATCTCTTTTGTATGTTTGTGTATAACTAGAGCATTAATTTTATAGGTATTCCATGTGTCAAATCAAGATCTACAAAGAGACAAGTCACCATAGATAGAGGTGAACAATCTTAGATTTTTAGATCTAATGCACAGTCTACCTATAAAAAGCTATAGTAGAAGATAACAACACATTATAATCTTGTCTACCTTTTCTAGCCTTATCCCAGTATACAACGAAGTAATTTTTTGTAATGTATCTATGTTTACAAGTTATTTAAAGTATTCACAACTTGCATAATTACAGTCAAAATTAATTTGTTTGTATGGATAATTTTTTATCATTATCCATAGTTTTTATTTTTAGTAATTTACAACTTTTATAAATTATAGAGATATTTGTAATTACTATATTATATCTTATTTAAATTCCTAGATCATATGTCAATAGTTTACATTTCAAATTAGATTTAATTGTAATTCATAATTAATTGTAATGTAAATAGATATACATTTTATTGCAAGAATAACACTAATATAAGAAGGCCACAAAGGAAGTGAAACAATAGTTAAAACCTATAGGATGGGACTTAGAAGCATTCAACATATGGACCCATTATAGAGTCCATGTGTATGCAATGGGAAATGTAGTAGATCTACAAATCAATCCTAGCTCAGAGAAGATAGATCCTAATGACACTTCCAATTGCAGATACATTAGATAATTGGGGTCATGACTAATATGGATCTATTAGACCAAATTAAGGGATCTCGTACCACAAAAATACCACTAGTGAGGGTTCCAAAGCCTCCAATCAAGCAAAAATATGTAATAACCCTAACTAGGTCCTGTGTTTTCATATTCACTAAACTAATAACAAGTAAAGAAAAATCTAATCTAGTGCTCACTAAAGTTCATGGCACAAAGTAGGGGTAATAAAGACTAAAAGTGAACATACATAGAATAAATATACTCATGTCAATGTATACAAAATCCTAATGCATATAAGATAAGTGAAAAAACATATTTTTCTACTCTTAAAAAGGAGGAACAAAGTTAGGAGTACATATCTTCAAAGACAAACCCATCGAGCCTCAATCTCTCCCTTGGCCAAGATACTTTGCAAGAGGTTGTTGTGGTATGTAATGATGAAAATGATAAATCATATCTAAGATATAAAACCTATCAATGCATCTAAAATAATTCTCACAAGATAAGATCCTTATCTCCAAAGAAAGTATGAAACCCTAAGCTTGCTCTTCAAGTAGAATGGTGGATAGGTAGATGCACAATATATCTTGCTCCATCTTCTCTTATCTTACAAATGGTGAAATTAATGTGTTTATATAGGTGGATCTAACCCTAAACATTTATATAAATTTAGGCTGACAAGGTCAACCAGTCAACTTAATATTGTAATTAGCAAAAAAATTCTAGGTTATGAACTATGTCAGCCATGGCTGACTTAGTTCCTAATAAGCTCTGTAAATAACAATAAAAGGTCAATGTGGTCGATATAGTCATGTAAACTACTAAAAAGGGGGTTAGGTTAGGTAAAGGGATAATGAAGGTGGAAAATGACTAGATAAGGGTGAAAATAGGAGGCAAAGCTTATGGGAATGTTTTTAAGAGCTAGTTAGATTGATAGCAAGTGGAAAAAAGGGACAACAATCTTGTAAAGCACCAATGGTCTGCCCACCCCTTTCTCGATACACCCCTTATGGAGTGTACTCAAAGATATTGAAACTCAATGGGTTCCTACAAGATCAAAAACATCAATAATTGATAAATCTTGAAAATATTGTGTATATGTATGCCCCACTTAAACCTCATCATTGTCATGTAGGTGTAACAGGGGATGGTACTTCAGGAAAAGAACATAGCAACACATAATGTTGAAGTTAAATAAAGTGAAGTAAAGAGAAAATAAGATAAATGAAAGGATATAATTGAAAATCACATACCTTTACTTACCTTAATGTTATAGATAAAGAAGGAGATGCAGGAGACATGAAGGTGTCCAATGTGAGGAACATTAAGCGAACCTATAGAGATTAGCAAAAAAGAGTAAAAAATTGAATTTTTTGCAACATGGGCATACAATAGTGGAAAATATTCTCTATGACATCAGGATTCAAAACATTTTATGGTTTGGAAAAAGAGTTAGTAGAGACAAAGATATGAGCAATATAATAAATTTGATGGTAAATTTTTGAAAGGTAAGTAATTTTTTAAAATAGTGAATATAAATAGGGTGAAAAAAAGAATTCATTTGTCATTATTTACTATTATAAGAATAATATAGAGTTCTGATATACCTAGTGAGATATATAAAGAGTGATGATGGCAGGGAGATGATAGTTGAGATGAGGAGGATGCATAGTGGCCAAATGAATGTAGCACAAGTAACTAAAAATTTCAAATTTTTTAGTATTTATTTTTTAAATTGAGTGATTTATAGAAATTTAACAACTAGGAAAACTCTAGATACCAAAATAAACCCTAATAAAATTTTAGGGGCACTATAGATTAAATAAGGTATTGGGTTGAAAGGAATCAAACCATTAAATAACTAAGGCATTTATGGAAATTTAGTCAAAAATTCATGGTAGTGAAATAATAAGGTCAACCAAGTCAACGTAGTTGGTAGAAGAGAAGAAAAACTAGTGGGCCAACTTAGTAGTAAGTGGTCAACATAGTTGGTTAGAGACTAAAAGGGGGTTGACTTATTACTATTAAGCCAAATATGGGTTGACTTAGTACTGAAAAAGGCCAACATGGTTAAAATTAAATTAAAATAGTTTACTTTTGTGAATTTTATAATAATGTATTTTGAATATAAATGATATAGAGGTCTAATACATCCTTTATTATTTGATATTATGTAGAGGTGCCATAGATTATGGTGATTAATTGATGCCTCATGGTTACCTAATTTATTGGAGTGATTGATAGGTATAGATAGAGTGATATTGGTAGCATTAGGCTTAGGAGAAATCATGGAGATGAAATGCATCTCGCTAAGTGTTGATCTCATTGTCATGTTCTTTGGAGCATGGGAATGGTTGACCAACACTTTTCAATGGGTGGTGGATGGGAATGCCATAGACATATGTATCACATTGAAGGATGTACATTCATTATTTGGATTACCTATATGAGGGACACTAGTGATTAAAAGGTCACCAGATGATCCAAAGTAGAGATGAGCACTGGCTAGGTGGGTAACATGCTCAGTTAGGATCTATCTAAAGATAAGGGTGAGCTTATTTGATTTTTATATTGCATAGATTTTGGATATTTGGAAGGTTTTTATAGGACTTGTGATAGTAAGAGTGTTGTGTCACAATTTAGATGGTAGGGTACCATTGTACATGATAGCCTTGTGCCAGTCCATGTTGGATTAGGGAGCATTTTATGATTTTGGGTCTGCCATCTGGGTCTAGCTTATGCTTGATATGTATGGGATGTTGTCTATAGGGTAGAAGATGATGGGACTAGTGGTGTTATTAAGCATATGGATATATGAGAGATTCCCAATGTACTAGTTATGTGGGTTTCCCCATATGGTTGATGATAGGTTACATTAGGTTATTAAATGGAGATAGGACTAGGTAGTGCAAGATATGCCCCAAGTGCTAGCATTGTAGATAGTCACACAATGAGAGATCATGTGGTATTCATATGCACATATTGTTATAATTTGGCTAAGTTGGGTGACTATGACACCATAACTAGATATAAATTGGATCATAGGTCACTATACCTTTTAAGTAGAGTTGTATCTAGTAGCATGCTTGCTAGAAATTTTTATAATACCACACCTAGAGTCTCCTATAATAGTTCTCACATTTTTGGCATGGCATGTGAGAGAGCCAAGGGGGATAGAGGAGGAGGATCACCAATTAAGAGACCAAAGATCAAACCATGGCATGTGAGACCATAGATTGGTCAAACATAACACTAGAAAACTAACAGAGGAGAGGGAATGAATGTGGATGCATGGGTACAAAAGGTATCATTGTGGGCACTATAGTAGGAGGGGTAATGACTACCTTAAGGACACTATCAATGGAGATTCTAATGGTGGGATTGAGCATAGAGGGTGGTGGCATAGGATGACCAAGCAATCAACCAAGGGTAGAGTTGGTTGATAGAAGCACCACTAAAGAGAGGCTCGAGATATACATAGGTGGTGAATCCAAGTTTTTATTTGATAGGTAAGCATTCCATGAGTGATAAAACAGGGAGATGTTGGTTAGTGACATCAATATAGGTAATAAAATGTTGTATTTATTAGTCTTTGATATATAATACTAGTTGTATATGATTATAGGTAGATATATTTTGAGATATATATGTGATTTGTCTATGTAGGTTCTAGTTTTTATATATCCTAAGACATAAGAGACCATATGTGGGTCCTTATTCATCTCAACACTCCATGACATTTTGGATATAGTGTTGGTACCATACGACTCCACCATGCTAGATGATCATGTGTTACCATCTACCCCATCTTAGGTGAGCTAGTTTAGACTAGTGGGGGAGGCTGTGAGGAAGATATAGACACACAAATATGGATTATATCCACTATAAAGGGTGGGATTAGGAGATTTATAGTCTTGGTAATCCCTATCATAGGGGAGAGCTACACATATGGCTATCATGATCCATTTGGGACAAATATAAGCCTAGGTGGCCAACCTATGGGGATAGGTAGTAGGGTTGAGATCTTGGATATCCTCAGTATAGTGCAACATGTAGAGGGGATAGTTTTGGGAATCTATGAGTATCATGGCTAGACCATGATATAGGCACGATGAAGCCCAACCATAGAGATGGACCAATGTATTTTTATTTTTGTAGAAAAAAACATGAGATATAGATATAGATTATTTTGATAGTTGGATGTTGATCTCATGGGTTATATTTTGGTTATGGTTGTTGATGCATGGATATATTTATTTTTAGCACATTTATTTTTATTATATGTATATGCTATAGGAAATATATGTGGGGTGTTTTCTTTTCTAGCATTATGTAATACACATGCATGGTTAAAAAGAAATAGGTGAAAAGGACTTAGAAAAGTATAATTAATTAAAAATAAATGCACTACACACTATATCATGATGGGAAATGTGTAATAAAAAATATTACTAAGTATAATAAACCAAAAAAATGGTAAACAAGAGGGGAAAATGTTTTTAAACCATGAAAAATATTGGCACCAAATTAAAACACGTAAAATTACACTAAATCATGTTGGGAAGTATAAAAATAATGTAATAAAATGGAAATCATGTGAAATACTGATGGTAAATCAATTAAGTCAATTAATCACACTAAATCATGTTGGGAAGTATAAAAGAGAAATAAAATTGATAAAAAATGGTCTTAAATTAATTACACTAATTCAAGTTGGGAAGTATGAAAAACTTAATAAAAATGGTTGAATTCTTACATGCAATCAGAAAATAAGAATAAAAAAGTGAAATAATAATGAATTAATTATAAAACATACTAAGTCAAGAGGGTAAGTATGTTAATTACATGTAACTAATAATCAATCATATCTCATATTTGGCACATGTAATTTCATTGTGAGTTGGGTATTGGAAACTTTTATGAGGAAAGCCAGGTCCTATCCATGGTCTTACACTATAACTCACAAATGGAACACTAATGAGGTGGAAACAATGTGAAAATATGATAAAATGGGATGTTTGGCATGGTATTGTGAAAATTTGGTAATTTATGAGGAAGGATTGGTCCTTTTCAAGGTCTTACATTTCAACTCACAAATGGAATCTCTAGGGGGAGTAACTAGTGAACAAAACAATATTTCTCAAGGTGAAATATTACAGTTATAAGTAGTGAAAATGGGAATGTAAGAATCATAAAATATTCATCTAATGAGAGGACCTTAAGAGACATGAGACACACTAAATCCATGGAAAGACCCTAAGTGACTAGTGATGATAAATATACAGAGGATACCTATTCACTTATAGGCACAAAGATGTGTAGGAAAATAAGTGTGGTACTAAGATCAACTCATGTTGATTATTTTGAATAGGAAAATTAAAATGGACCTACCTTCCCATGATGTGTTTCCTATTCCTTAGGACCTCTTATAGAGTCATCGGTCTACTATGAGGATTGGGTACATGCATGAGAAAGTAGGTAGCACAAAAAGATTTTTTTATTCTCTTTTTCCAATATACAAGCCTATCGCACCCCAATGGGCCTTGAATATATCATGAGGCCAAATATGGAGTTAGATACTTAATTATAAAAATGAGATGTTCTTAGAATCACATCTTTTAGTGTGATTTGACTTTTGAAAAATCTTGAATGTTGCCTTTTAGATCATTTCCTTTTGTTAAATGATTTGGCTTTTGAATTTTTATGTCTTTTAAGATTCCTCCTCCATAAAAACTTGGAATGACCAATTATGAGAGATAAATTGATACACATGAACGAATTTTAGGCTTTTTCTAAAGGAAGCTAAGTATCTAAAAACATGACTGACTAAAATAGTTAAGCTTACCTATGAACTAGCATGTTATCTCAAGTATAAACCATGTGTATGCTTAGTTTGTGATAGGTAAGAAATGGGAATAAGGGGATATCTAAAGTGGATTGGTAAAAGGATATTATAATGAAATGAATTGTTTTCTAATTGATCACATGGTAAATGAGGAATGACTAAAGGGATAAAGGTTTATAAAACTAAGTCACAATAATAATTATCCATGTTTATAGATATAAGATAGCAAAAAATCATGAAAAAGAACAAGGGGACCATAGAAAATAAACTCATGAAGTAGCATGTAATTATGAAAAAGAATCCTTAAGATAACATAAGATTAATAATGACATCATAAACAACATGTAATGTGAAACAAAAGTCATGATGTAAGATAAATAAGAATTTGACACAATGTCAAAGGATGTAAAATAGATAAATGTAAAGTTGGAGCATATGTCCAATCCAATGAAGAAATAAATGAAAGAACACCATGATTATGCTCATAAATACTGATATATTTGTCCACACACATTATTCATAACATATGATAAGTACCTATGAAGTTGAACATGAACAATCACCAAAGTTCCATCAATATTCAAGGAAATTTGAGAAAATACTTCATGTCAAATCTCTTCGATGAAAAATGTATGAATTCTTAAAGTATCAAGTTGATGAGGGATATCATGTAGGGGATGCTCAAGAAAAGGAATGGGAGTAAACTCTATATTATAGTAAGGGGTCACCAGTGGATAATGGTCATAGGTGAAGGAGTCATTAGTGGTGAAGGGACCACTAGGGAAGGAGGATCCATAGGTGAGGGAATCACGGGTGGAGAAATGGTATGTGGAGAAGGGACCATATGTGGTGGAGCCAAAGGGGAAGAGGGGGGAGCCTTATTGAGAGGGTGACCTATGGGAGGAAGGGTAGTATGTTAGAAGTACAATCACTGAGAAGGGGGGTGAATTAGTGATGTAAGATAATCTAATTTAATTCCCAAATATTAAACATTCAACATACATTAACTTTATCAAGCAACATAAACATGAAAGCACATATTGCCAAAGCATACATAAGAGCATACATCACACGAACACATCATATATGTGGGAAACCCTCTTGGGGGATAAAACCTATTGAACCCTAAAATATGGACTAAAATCCTATAAAAATAAGATCCAATGCTTATACTAGCACCAACTGATCAAGGAACACCCATCCCTTAGTGTAGTGAGACACCAATCCTATAAAGAGTTATTGCCCCTATCTAGTTGAGCACCTACAACAACTACACCTTTAGCAAGATTTACCTTACAAGGAGGAACCGACCCCATGAGAAACCAAGAACCCACTTATCTACCTAAAAATAACACCTTTAGCATGTATTTCTACTCTTTAACTAATGATGATGACCTTTGTTTGCACTCTTCACCTCTAATCTCTCTCGATCTTCCTCTAAGACCAACTCACTCAAACTACCTCTTTTAGGCTCATTATGTCCAATGACCTATGTTTCCTCATAAATCAACTTGATAAAACAATAATTATTAATTATCTTCACTCTTTATTGGTCCTTAATGACCTATAGCTTCTCTTTCATAGTTTCTCTCCTTCACTAGAATCCACACATACATAACTAGCACAATTAGTCCAATGAGACCTTGTACTTATACCACTCTCTTCCTTTAACCCATCTTGGTTGGATAAGATGATTTACATATTTTTAATACCTTTTAAATAGGTCCTCATACATGTTACATGTAATAATCATACTCTTTATAGGTCAGTCATTAGCTCATTATCCCCAAACCATTATTAGGTCTTGGTGAGACCTAAAACAATTAGGCCTTCATACTCACACGTTACATGTGAGACTAATTGTACCAAATTAATATTTTACCAATGATTCAAACACATAAAAATATTCTCCAATATCCCATTTATAACTCCCTCATGGGTCCATGCCATCTATAAAAATAACTCAAAACGCAAACCTACCAAACAGGTTTCCTTGCTCTTCAGGCTTTCATACATAAAAGATACAGTCTCAAACTTATGAAGCAAAAACTCAATTATATCACATATAAATATGATTATACCACATTTTTTAACCATTAAGGACCTTTTATACACCTCCATGTTCTTTATACATTTCAACATAGGCTCTAATCACTCAAAAAAACTCTCTCAAAATGACTGCTAAGATTGGTCATATATAGTCAAAATAAAGTTAAGATATTTTGACTCTCCATATCTGATCAAGGTAATATCATGAAAAAAAATGACTTATTATTATCCTTTTATACTTATAAAACATCTCCATACTCATTTTATTCTTCAATTCTTATTTGAACACCTTTAACCCACTCTTGCAACATGGTCACTTAAACTGCTAGTGCATTCATCAAACATAGTCAACTTATAATCCTTTATTCATACTGAATATGGATTTTTAAAACCCAAAAAATACAAATATATGATCCTCATGTATTATAAAACACTCTCCAATAATTATTTCATCTTTAAACATCAAATACTATCAATAACTGTTTAATTATCCTTTTTGGGTTACTTGCAGAACATGGTCAAACACATAGTTAAATTTGAAGCTCAATATATGAAACTATACAAACATAAAAATATTATAATAAATTTTATGGATGAAATTTGAATCCCTTTACAACTTTTCCTTTTACATTAATATAAAAATTTTAATATATCAAAAGTTATAACTCAAAGACCCATCACTAGTTTTCTTTCACAAATTTGAATATTCAAATTCTAACGGTCACTGTTCAAACACTAAACATCAGACACTTTGTCATCATCTCATTCTTCTTAGAAACTTTATAAAAACATGCACTATATATCTCCTCATAATTATCCTATTATTTAACTAAAAATTCTCACTATTGATCTTATATCCTTGCTTCTATGATTGTGCCACTTGACAACTCCACATGCCCTCTACATACCCTACAGTTAGTCTTCCAATGAACTTCCACCACTTGGCATCCCCATGTGCCTTCTGAGAAGATTAACTATTTAAATATAATTAACCTCTAACACTTAGAATCCCCATGTACAATCTTGACTATATGACTCAATATGTTATGTTGGATCATAATCTGCATGATCACATGCTCACCATTGATCTCTATTTGACAAGTTTCACACTCACCATTAGATCTACTACTCAAAATCTATGATTGTGACGCATGTCACTAGCATGTGAAATATTGGCTATTTGAATTTAAACCATGTCTTTTTATCCTTATCCATTCATATTAATTTCTCTCCATTATATCTGTGATCCGATTAAATGCTCATTGTAGATCTTCGATAATGCAAATTTGGCTAAGTATGGGAACTTAGTGAATTCTACCTAAGAAGCCAAATATTCACCTTAATAAATTTTTCTATGATAAAAATAATGACCTAAAATCTAAACCACATGATCACCTTTCATAGGGGAATCCATCCACGTATAAAAATACTCTTGAAACTTTCACACATGTGAAATATGATGTCATTAATTTACTCACTCAGCGTTATCTGTCAAGATGACTACTTGAGCTTAGACATTCATATGACTATTCTGATAAATTACATTCACTTACATAATCACTCTAAGCACTCATAACATCCCATAGGGTCTTTTCAATATTACCATACCATAAATATCATCCATTAATTATTTAACTAGGCAAACACTCTTCAAACCATCAATATGATCACTTTGTCATTTATGCACTATGAACTCATGCTCTCTTTGACATCAATGACAACCTAACATAAATGGCCATACTCAATAATCTCCCCCTTTTTCATTGATGTAAAAACACCCTCATAATGACTTCTTACTCATTTGAACTCCTTCATTATAATCTTTCTCCCCCTTTGACATTAATGACAAAGGGTCTCTTCCTCAATATGCCAAAAATCATTCCTCAACATCATGTATACATTCAAATACTATTTAATATGCTTAGGATACTTACATACTTTAAATAATATTAATCAATTTCTCCCCCTTTGGCATGCACCAATCTAAACTTGGGCTTCTTTGATCTTTGGACCTATCTACCTATAGAACTAACAAGCTCTTTTTGCTCATGCATGAAGATTCAATACCTTGTCAAAACACATGACTTGGTTTGATCAAGTCATCATATCCATCTTATTTAATTCAAAACTATATCAGACATCTTCACACTTCTATCATGACTAAATTATCTTCACATATACTCCCTTGCATATTATGCACATCTTCTTCAAGCCACTCAAGCTAACTGAGTTAACTCCCCCTTAGCTAAACATATCTTCAAATGATATTATTGTCCTATAACATCAAAAAAATATCAAATGGAATCCACCATGCTTCCTCTTAATTTTCAAGTGTCTCTTTGAAGCCTAGATAGAGACACCCTAATCCACAATGTCTTAGAACAATGTGAAACTATGATTTGGCCACAACTCCTCATATTCCTTCTCCTCCTTGGTCATCTGATACTGATAGTTCTTCTTCTTCTTAGTCTTAAGAGTAGAAACATGCTCATCCACTACTATATTCTCATTTTATTTTAAAAATGAATTGACAACACATGGAGATAACAAATTTTCATGGCATACCTTCTCATCTAAAGAAAGAACCTCATCACTAGGCATTGACAACTGACGTTATTTGCATGAAATTTGCTCAACAATAGCAAGATGTTCTCTTGGATCCATGCATCCCTCATAACTAGCCTTAATTGGTACTTTGGTCTTTTCTTTTAGCTTGACTTGACTTTAATTTTGATTCTTATTTTCTATCTAGATAGATAGATAACACATTATCTTGACATTCCTGAACCTTCTTCATATATGATTCCTCTTTTACTTTAGCAAGAAATCCACCTTGATTTTTTATCTCAAATGAATTATTTTTCTTAGTGTTCACTTCCTTAAAATTCCATACCTAGGTTAGTCTTTTCCCATGCATTCTAGTGAATAATCTAGAAATATGTCTTATGTCATGATAATTATAACAGACTACATTATCCATACCTATAGCTAACCAACTACTCTTCCTTCTATAGTTTATTTCCTTATGATCAAACCTGTGACAAGCATAATAATGAACATTAAAATATATTTCATACCTCATAATATTTGGATGCATGATGGATCTTTTCTTGTTGATCTTGGTGCTTGCATCCTTCTTGTCTTGAGTTGACCTCTCTTGCTCTTTCTTAGTCTTATTTACTTTGACAAAAAATTACTCATGCTCATTATTCAATGAATCTATCTTGGTTTTCAATTGAATGCTCTCATCCTTTTTAGCTCTCATACTTGAACTTCCAACCTCTAACTAAATTTTAAGAACTTGGATAGTCTCCTTATCCCTCTTAGCTTCTTTAACCATGTCATCCTTCAATGTATATGCTTTATCCTCAATAATATTTATAGAATTAAGATTCGATTTCAACTCATCATTCTCACCTTTCTTTGAACTCAACTTGGCATTTGTCTCTTCTAACTGAGTCTTGAGATGTATGCATTCTTTCTCTTTTGAACTTAGATTTGTCTTTGTAACCCTTAATTGATCCTCAAGAATGTTGATCTTTTCTTTATCATATTTTGATCTTGATATTGCCTTCAAAGATTATATCTCCTTATTGATCTTGATGCACTCATCCTTAGTAACCTTATATCTTGAGGCCATGATCTTATTCTGAGCTTATTCTTGATCATATGCTCTCATCTCACCTCTATACTTTTCAAAAAGTGCATTGAGTTGATTGTACTTTTATTCACTTTAATTTTAGACATGTATAAGTAACCTCCACTTGAGACTTCAACTCTAGATTATATTTCATCACTTGCTTAGCCATATTGTATGTTGGATCACCTTCAAGTGGTTAAACTTGTAATTAAAGTCTTGCTATGATACCAATTGATAGAGGTACAATCACTAAGAAGAGGGTGAATCAGTGATGCAATATAATCTAATTCAAAAAAAAAATCTTAAATATTTAGTATACATCAACTTGATCAATCAACATAAACATGAAAACACATACATCTAAAGCATACATAAGATCATAAATCACATAAACACATCATATATGTGGGAAACCCTTTTGGGATATGAAATACATTGAACCCTAAAATATAGACTACAATCCTATAAAAACAATATCCAAAATTTAGACTAGTACCAACTAATCAAGGAACACCCATCCCTTAGTTTAGTGAGACACAAATCCCACAAGGAGGTACTGCCCTTATCTAGCTGAGCACCCATAACAACTAGACCTTTAGAAAGATTTACCTTAAAAGGAGGAACCAAACTCCTAGGAAACTAAGAACCAACTCAACTACCTAAATAGATAACCTTGAACACTTGTTTTTACTCTTCAATTGATGATGATCATCTTTGGCTGCACTCTTCATATCCAATCTCTCTCAAGCTGTGTCTAGGACTAACTCACTCAAACTACCTCTTCTAGGTCATTAGGTCCAATGACCTATGTTTCCTACTACATCAACTTGATCAAAAAATAATGACTAATCCTCTTCACTCTCGATTGGTCCTCAATGACTTGTACCTTCTCTTTCAAAGGTTCTCTCCTTCACTAGAATCCACACATACATAACTAGCATAATTAGTACAATTAGACCTTGTACTTATACCACTCTCTTCCTTTAACATATATTGGTTGTCCAAGATGATTTACATATTTTTTATACCTTTGAAATAGGTCCTCATACACATTAAATGTAATAAACACACTCTTCATAGGTTAGTCATTACCTCATTATCCCCATACCATCATTAAGTCTTGGTGAGACCTAAAACAATTAGGCCTTCATACTCACACATTGCATGTGAGACTACTTGGACCACCTTCATCCTTTACCAATGCTTAAAGCACATAAAAATAGTCTCCAATAGTGAATTTATAAATCCTTCATGGTTATATGTCATTTGTAACATGAAATCAACACTTGAACCTACTAAATAGGTCTCTTTGCTCTTCAGGCTTTCATACATAGAAAATATAGTCTCAAACTTCTAATTAAACACTCAATTATTTCACATATCCATATGATTATATCACATGGTTTAACCCTTTAAGACCTCTAATACACCTCCATGTTCTTTATACATTTCAACATAACATCTAAGCACTCAAAATAACTCTCTCAAAATGACCACTCAAACTTGTCATATACAGTCAAAATATGGTTAAGCTATTTTGACTCTCCATATCTGATCAAAGGAATATAATGATAAATAATGTCTTATTATAATCCTTTGAGAATTATACAACATCTCCATACTCATTTTATTCTTTAATTCTTCTCAAAACACCTTCAACTCATTCCTATAATATGGTCACTTAATTTGCTAGTGCATTCATCAAACACAGTCAACTTCTAAGCCTTTTTTCATACTAAATATGGATTATTAAAACCTATAAAATCTAAAAAAATGATCTTTATGGATTATAAAATTCTCTCAAATAGTTATTTCATATTGAAACATCAAAATACTATCAATATCTCTTCAATTATCCTTCTTGGGTCACTTGTAGAACATGGTCAAACACATATTCAACTTTGCAGCTCAATATATGCAACTATAAAATCTTGACTATTTGACTCAATATGCTCCATTATATCATAATCTACATGATCACATGCTCACCCTTGATCTTTATCTGATAGGTTTCACACTCACTATTAGTTTTTTTGCTCAAACTCTATGATTTTGACACATGTTAATATAATGCATGTACTCTTGAATATTTTAAGTTGAACCATGATAATATATCATTATCTAATAAAATTAATTGAAAATTGTTATAAATATGATCTGATTAAATTCTCACCATAGATCTTTGATTATGTAAATTTGGCTAAGTATGGGAACTTAGTGAATTATGTCTGAGAATCTAACTTTGCATCTTAATAATTTTTGTTACGCTCAACCTCATGACCTAAAATTTTAACCACATGATCACCTTTCATAAGGGAATACATCCATGTATCAAAATAATTTTTAAAATTGCACATGTGTAAAATATGATGTCATCAATCTTCTCACTCAAATTTATCTATCAAGATGACTTCTTGAGATTAGACATTCATATGACTATTTTGATGAATTTTTGTTCACTTCCTTAAGCACTAATAACATTCCATAAGATCTCTACAACATGACCATACCATCAATATCATCTATTAATTACTTAACTAGGAAAACACTCTCCAAACCATCAAACTAATCACTTTTTCATTAATTCACTATGAACTCATGCTCTCTTTGACATCAATGACCATGTTCAACATAGTAGGCACAATAATATTCATGAGGTGATCCTTGAGATGTTATTGAAGGATGTGATAATGATCAATATGATGAGTACCACATTGGTGATAGAGATTATATAACTTTTCCATATTTGGGAATCTATTTAGGTAATACTTTTAGGGGAGGTATAGCCTTGTTTGTGGGTTGATAAGTGATTGGCTGCAAGGTGTCAATATATTTCTACAACTTATGATAATTCATGGATGAATGACTATTTGTTATATGGAAGCAACAAATACACTTGTTAGTAGACTTTGTAGATGTACTACTAGGAGGAGTGGAAATAGAAGTTGAGAAAGGTTAATATAATGAATAATATCTAATCCAATGATTGGAAACTTTATGAATATCAAAATATGGCTAATCGGCCCATTTAGTGGACAAAGGAGCAAGTTACGGTGAAGGGAGAAAACCATCACCAAGGGATGGAGTTAGTAGAGAGATTGGGCAAGGCTCGACTGTAGGATCCATATGATCTGAAATAGGAAGAGACTTAGATAGAGAGGAAATGGGAATAGGATTTGAAGTGGGCTCTACTAAAGGAGGTGTTATATGCACAAAAGTTTGAAGGATAGTTGTAAGCATTTCAAGGATAATTTGGCTAGAGGGGTCCTAGTATCTGGCAAAGTGATAGGGACTAGTCATAACATGATCCATAAGAATACTCTTATGAGGATTTTCAAAAATTATAGGTGTGTGCACCATCTCTACCCTATGATCAAGAGGAAAAATACTAAAATTAAGAATGATATAGGATGGAATGCTAGAATAAATACTGAAAGACTGAAGCAAAGAGGAATGATAGAAAATAATTGTAGCATCTCAGGGTTCAATAAGACCTCTTAAGAATGGATCATCTAAGGTATATCCATCATCATAATTAGGTGTATGACTATCAATGGCATAGGTATGGATGAATGTGTCATCTGATGTGGTGTGATGAATGGAATGTTGAGTTTTAGTTAAGACAATAGGTATGTCATCACTAGGTGGTTGACAAGAATAAGGTTAAAAAGAAGGGAGAAGATGAGAAATGATATGAGTGAGAGATTCAAGGTTTTAATCTTGAGATTGATCTCATTAGGCTCATCATCATTAGAATGCAGGAGGTTAGGGTGTATATTCTCAATGAGATCAGGGTGACCATTATAACCTTGGGTAGAATTGACAGGAAAGTTAAACCATTGAGATTCATGAAATGGAATGCTTAGCAAGGGTTTAAGGGTGATAATCTAGAATACACCATGGTCTTGGAATTGTTTAAAATTCCAAGGGTTAGTGTCACATTGAATCTAATAAATGCATCCATTATGAGGAAATTTGACACATTGGTAAGCAAAAGAGGCAACTAATCTCATGTGATGAGTATATGACCTACCAAGAAAAATGTTATAGGATAAAGGAAAGTTAAATATCATCACCTTTATACAAATAGTGATAGGTGGGATGGTGATAGGGATCCACACATAGCCTAAGGGAGGCATTCATCTTTGGTCATAACCTTGACATGTGCTACTTGTGGACTTAAGATTACATTTGGAATATCAAAGGTTCTTGATAAAATCAAGAGAGGTAACACAAGTGCTTGAACCCTTGTAAATCAATGCACTTTTAACTTGGATATCACCAATTTATTCATTAATAGAAAGAGGAGGATCATTCATACGAAGCATAATCTCATCAAGGATCATATAATAAATAAGGAATTTGAGGGAAAGATAAGTGTCCATTGTCCCATCAACATGTATGGACATCGCTTTGCATTATTTTAAAATGCTATCTTCTGATCTAGATAAGGTGGCTTCACATCCTACTAGGGGAGGATGAGGAATGTTCATTTTGAACAAAATCTATATAAGATGATTATGATAATGTGGAGAGGTTTACATAAGTTCAAGAAATGGGATTTGAGGTGGGAGATTAGTAAGCTTTGTGATATGATCCCATTCATCATAACCCATAAGAGGATTATTGGAAAGAGGTGCATAGTGTTGAAGGAGTTCCTCGAAAGGAGGAGCCAAAGTGTATGTGAATTTATGTTGATAAGATGTAGAAGGTTTAATTAGAGGATAAGTTTGTTGATTATCTTGAGAAGATGGGGTAGTTAATGTAGGTTTGGTTTGAGATAGATTATAATAAGTGTTGATAGAAGTTTGAGTATCATTGGTGATGAGTAAAGACACTGGAGGAATGGTATAAATGGTATGAGAAGTGTTATCCAAGGGAGGTGTTGGAATTGGTTGATAAAAATATATAAGGTCTTCTTTCCCCAAATTTGTTAGTTGAGTTGGAAAAGAGTCTTGGATAACATGAAAAGTGTGAAATAATTGAGGAGTGTGGATGGGATGAGGATCAATGAAGGAAACCACCCTTCATATATTAGTCATATTAACCACATTCTCTTTAGGAGTTAGGTTAAGAAGAATGTCAACATTATTGGTATAAGGGGTAGGTTTGTCTAGGTTGTTTTGGTGATTCAAAAGAGGATCTTTATAGATGGCTAAATGAGCATTAGCCTAGTTCAAAGCTTGAGATTTAGATTATGTTTCATGGGCTTTGAAGGAAATGTTATATGCTTGTTGACATTTATGAATGATAGAATCATGGTCAAAATTGGGACCAATAAGGAAATCCATAGCCAAATTATGAAGTTACCTACAAGTCTCATGAAAATGACCCCGAATAGCATGAAACCAACAAAATTTATTGGGATCATACCAAGATTTCATGGGATGAGTGGGGTCAAGTTATCACATAAGAGGCCTTGGTGGATATTTTTGTAATTCTAATAAGGATAAAGCTTTATGAATAATGGTGTTATTTATTGAAGATAAATGAGGATTAGTGATATGGTTAGGAGGGGAATCTTGTTTTGAAGTCTGGTTGGGAAAAATAGCTTGAATATTATGAATGGTATCATAGGAATAAATGACACCATCATTTATAACATCATGAATCTTATTCTTGATTTGTATATGAGTTCCCATAAAATTTTGGGATGGCTCAAATTGATGCATGAGGAAATGTTGATGCTTTCCTTGGTCAATAACCTCTTCCAAAGTATGTGGTGAGAGATTCTAGACCTGATATTACAATTTGGGATAAAGAGTGTTGGTAAACATATGAAAGAGGTTTCCATCTACCATATTATGTTCACATTTTTTAGACAATGTCTTCTATTGTTTGATGAAATATTTTGTGGTTTTGATTTCAAGTTGCTTATAATTGATAAAATGGGCTAAGGTGTTTTTAAGGAGATCATTAGTTTGGAACTCTTGGACTAGAGCATTGACTAAATCTTTCAAAATAGTGATGGAATGAGATTTGAGTGAGTTATACCAATCTAAATCATCACTCGTGAGTGTTTTTGATAATATCTTGGTAGTGGAAAAAGAATTTAATTTGATCTAGTCTTTAGATAGATTTTTAAAAGTTTTTAAGTGGAGAGTAGGATCAGTTGACCCATTGTAATTAATGGTAGGGGTGATGCCTCATATATTGATATTATCAAGTTGAAGATGCTTGATTATTTTTTTTAAAGGGGAAGTTGAAGGATAATATTACCATGGGAATCCCACAAAGGAGGTGGGGAATCATTTTCGTTATGCATTCCCCATAGAACCTGTTGAGGGTGTGTTTGAAGATGGATTAGATGAGTTTGCATTTACATCATTTGATTTACATTGTTAGCTTATAAATCATTCATTTGATTAAATTTTTTTAATAGAATTTTATGGGTTTGAGTGTTATTATTGGCATTTTGTGAAGCATTGGAATTGTTAAGGGTGGCTTGGATACCACTATAGATGTTAGTAGTAGCTTGAGAAGAATTTTTGGTGAGGCACTAGTAGCATGATTTGCTTGTGTGGCCAAACATGTACTAGTAGAGGGATGATAAGAAATAGAACTAGAGGCATGATTACCATGGGTAGTAAATGATGCATTAGTGGAAGAATTGAGAAGAGTGGGTCTTAGAAGAGGCCCACTAGATGTAGAACATTCTATATTAGTAGAGATACTAGGCATGGAGGTGGAGGAAATCAAAAAGGAAGATGTCATGGTATGAGAAGGGGTCAAAATAGAGGGAAGAAGATGAGAATAAAATAAGATAGTGTCCCCAAATCCATGTGATAATGTGGGAGAAGGTGAATGGGGTTCCTCGACTTGACCAATTATCATGAGATGGTAAATTGTAGAAGGATATTTTCCTTGATGTTAAGGAAATTCATTGATAAAGAAGAGCATTTTTGGGGTATACTCTAATTTAGGTTGATCCTCAAATGAGAAGATAGGATTATGAAGTGAAGAGGACTGGGGAGGGGTCCCATAGTTTGTAGTGTGAGTATATACATGCATATTACTTTCATCTATGGTAGGATCCACAAGATGCTTATGGGAGAACCTATTGGGGTTGGTAAAACTCATCATATATATTAAATTCAACTTAGTGTTGTCTTCAAATAGAAATATCATGGTGAAGGAGAAAGATTAGGGAAGACAAAGATAATGCACAAGAGATAAGAAGGGTACAAAGATGACCAAGTCAATTATGTTTTGAAATCTAAGACACAGATAAGAGTACAAGGTCAACCAGGTTGACTTAGTAATACAAATAGGGTATGATACTGAGCTAAGTGTTAGGATCTTAGAGTACAATTGATTACTTTTGTATAAGCAACTAAACATAGAATTGAAACTAGAAGTAATAACTAGAAATTAGAAACATATAAAAACACACTCAGATTGCTACAGCAATCATGGAACAAGATTTTTTAATAATCTTCTTGATTCTTGCAGATCTTCTTGATCTTGATTATCTTGCTCACATTACAATACTGCCCCATGGGTCTCTTAAATAGAATTGAAAGCAAATAATAATTAGAAAAATAGACTCAAGACTAATTTTAGTCTTTACATGCAAACTAACTGTTCTCCTAAAAATAACAATTCTAATTCTGGAAACACCTAAAAATAACACTTCTAAAAATGCATAAAATTCGGTGTTGGTTTGAAGATGACCGATGTCAGCTGACCCCTAACCGATGTTGATCGACCATGGTTTGAAGATGATTGATGTTGGTCAACTCCTAACTGATGTCGATTAGTTTTGACTGATGTCGGTTACTGTGTAAACCCAGCAACCTCCACATTAGCTCATTAATGAAGCTTTTAGCTCCACAACTCAATAATCTCCCACTTAGAGATAAATAGCTGCACCTATACCTATATAGCAACATCCTCTAAACATATCTAGCTTGTTTCTCTCTCTTCAAGTTCAATCTTAAAGACCAACAAAATTTGAATGAAGATTCAACTTCTCCTTTGTTATCATATTTGTTAACATATCAACAGGGTTCTTATCCATATGGATCTTTTCTAGCTTCAACTGTCCATCCTCCAATACATGTCTAATGAAGTGGTACCTAAGCTGTATATGTTTGGTTCTTGAATGAAGGTTGAATTCTTTGCCAAATGAATTACACTTTGACTATCACTATACAATTTGGAACTCTCTTACTCCTTTCCCAACTCTTCCATGAACCGAGTCATCCAAATCATTTCCTTACTAGCCTCTGTGACTACAATGTATTATGCCTCTGTAGTAGACAAGGCAACAACCTTTTGCAACTTTGAAATCTAGCTAACCACCGTTCCACCAACAGTGAACACATATCCTATGGTGCTTCTCCTACCATCCAAGTCACCTGCCATATCCGAATCTACATACCCATGTAGAAAAGTGTTTGACCCTCCATAGCATAAATGCCTACTACTGGTCCCTCTCAGATATCTGAGAATCCACTAAAATACTTTCCAGTGTTCCTTTCCTGGATTGGCCATAAACTTGTTGACAACTCCCACTGCTTGGGCAATATCTGGTCTAGTACATACCATTGCATACATCAAGCTCCCAACTGCTGAAGCATATGGAACTCTACTCATGTACTCAACCTCATCATGTGATTTAGGACACTGTTCTTTGCTCAACTTGAAGTGTCTAGCCATAAGTGTGCTTACTAGTTTTGCATCATGCATATTGAACCTCTCCAACACCTTATTCACATAATCCTCTTGAGACAAAATCAAACTATGATTTTTCCTATCTCTCTTAATACTCATGCCAAGGATTTTCTTTGCTGCTCCTAAATCCTTCATGGCAAATGTGTGAGCTAATTTTACCTTAAGCTCAGTAATTTCCTACATGTGTGAACCTGCAACAAGCATATCATCTACATACAATAATAGGATAACATAACTACCATTATCCAATCTATTAAAATAAACACAATGGTCAAATTGACATTTACTAAAGCCATGCTCTGTCATAAACCTGTCAAACCTCAAATACCATTGTCTTGGAGCTTGCTTAGGACTGTATAATCTTGTCTTCAACCTGTACACAAATTTCTCCTTAACTTTGACCTCAAAACCTTCTGGCTAATCCATATATATGTCTTCATCCAAATATCCATGAAGAAATGTTGTCTTAACATCAAGCTACTCAAGATGCAAATCCTCAATAGCAACTAAAGACAATATAGTCTGAATAGAAGTCATTTTTACTACAGGAGAAGAAATTTCACCAAAATCAATACCTGGTTTCTGTGCAAATCCCTTTACTACCAACCTGGCCTTATGTCTCATTTTTCCATTCTCTCCTTCCTTTAACCTATATACCCATTTGTTTTTTAGTGCTTTCTTTCTGGCTGACAACTCAACCAAATCCCACGTATGGTTCTCTTCCAAGGAATCAATTTCCTCATTCATGCCATGCTCCCACTGTTTTCTGGATTATACCTGCATTACCTCATCAAAACTTTTTGGTTCTCCACCATCAGTGAGCAACAAGTAGTATAAAGAAGGGGAATAATGAATTGGAGGTTTACTTACCCTTTTAGACCTCCTTATGGGTGTTTGAGACTCATTTATAGCTTGTTGTCTACCCAAATTTCCTTCTAATAGTGACCGATCCTGGTCATCTCTAATCGATGTCGGTCTGCACCTGACCGATGTTGATTCCTCTTGATTAATGCTAGTTTCCACCTGAATGACATCGATTTCCACCTGATCGACATTGGTTTCCACCTGACCAACGTCGGTCTCTATGTTTTTTTGTGAGTGATGATTTTTACCCGCAAGCTCATTTTGGATCATAACGTCTTCTAAATCAAGATTTCCCTACTCAAAATTATTCAACCTCTTGAGTTGATCATTATACATCACCTTCTCATTGAAAACTACATCACGGCTTCCAATAATTTTGTTAGTTTCTAAATTCCACAACCAAAATCCAAAATCTCTAAAACCATAACCAATGAAAGTGCACCGCATAGATTTAGCATCCAGCTTCTTTCTATTTTCTTTATCAATGTGCACAAAAGCTTCATAACCAAAAACTCTGAGAAATGAAAGATCTACCTTTTTACCTGTCCAAGCCTCTTCTAGAATTCCACCATCTAGTGCAGTAGAAGGTCCTCTATTAATCAGGTAAATCATAGTATCTACAACTTTTGCCCAAAATTGTAAAGGCAAACTAGCATGCAACCTCATACTCCGTGCACGCTCCATTATTGTTCTATTCATCCTTTCAGCAACTACATACTGAGGTGTCCTTGGAACCATCCTTTCCCTGCGTATTCCACTCATAGAATAGTAACTATTGAATTTATTGCTGCAGTACTCACCACCATTGTCAGATCTAAGGCACTTCAATCTCAAACCTGTTTCATTCTCAACCAAAGCTTTCCATTTCTTAAATGTGTCAAAAACATCAAATTTTATCTTTATGCAATAAACCCATACCTTTCTTGTAGCATCATCAATGAAAGAAACATAATACTGTGATTCTCTAATAGAAGCTACCTGAGTTTGTCCCCACACGTCTGTGTGAACAAGCTCCAACTTGTGCTTCTTTTTTGTTGACCCAGTTTTGAGAAACCTCACTTTCTTCTATTTCTCAAAAATACAATGCTCACAGAAATCTAGATCTATGCTTTTCAAATCTGAAAGCTTACCTTTTGACTTAAAAATATTCATTCCCTTCTCCTCATGTGACCAAGCCTATAGTGCCACAACTTTGTATCTACATCTGAAGTAGATAAAATAGAAGGAGAATAATTAGTAATACAAGTAGATAGATAAAGTGTACCTACTCTCTTACCTTTTTCTAATACAAGTGCACCCTTGAAAACTTTCTAAGATTCAGTTGTGAGAGTTATTGTGCAACCCTCATCACCCAACTTTCCTACAGAAATTAGATTCTTCTTCAGGATGGGTACATGCATGACATCCTTCAACACCCATGTGTTGCCATTCTACAATTTCAGCTACACTTTTCCTTTGCCAACAATTTTACAAGGCTCATCATCCCCTAAATAAACTTTTCCAAAATCTCCATGGACATAATCATTAAAAAATTCTCTATTTGGGGTTGCATGGAAAGAGGTACCAGAATCTAAAACCCATGATTCTACTTTATTATCTAAAGAAAATGTAAGAACATCATGTGCAACAATACCTACAACTTTTGCTTCTTTATTACCTTCATGCTGATTTTCTTTGTTATCCTTCAACCAACAATCTTTCTTTGCATGCCCTTTCTTTCCACAATTCCAGCAAGTTATTCTTCCATTTATGGATTTAGATCTACTTCCCATCTTTGACCTTGATTTCCCTTTCTTGCCCTTCTCTCTTTGCCTTCCCCTACTTTCAACACTTAAAGCATTACCTGATGTTTCCCTAATGCTTTTCCTATGAATTTATTCATTCAAGATTACACTAACAACATCATCAACTTTCAAGATATTTGAAGCAGATGCAATATTACTAACTGCCATTATCAAACTATGCCAACTTTCAGATAAAGAGCATAAGATTAAGAGAGCCTTAATTTCATCATCAAAAACTATTTTGACTGAATTTAACTGATTTACTATTGTATGGAAATCATTAAGATGACTAGATACAGATCCACCTTCCTGCATTTGCAAATTAAATAATTACTTCATAAGATATACCTTATTCAAAGCTGAGGGTTTTTCATATAAATTTGCCAAAGTATCCATTAACTCTACTGTTGTCTTTGCCTGTGATAAGTTGGAAAACATAGAAGCTGTCAGGCTCAACCCTATAGATCCAAGAGCCTTTCTATCAAGAACATTCCATTCTTCATCTTTCATATCTGTGGGCTTCCTTGAAACCCCACCCAACGGTAAATACAAATCTTTTTGATACAGATAATCTTCAATCTGCATCCTCCATAATTGATAATTCTTGCCATTGAATTTCTCCATTCTTAGTTTACTTTTTTCTGCCATTGCTTTGCTCCCACTCAATCAGAAACTCTTGTGAGTGAATTCTATAATCATCAAACACTAACATGCTCTGATACCAATTGTTAGGATCTTAGAGTAAAATTGATTATTTTTGTATAAGAAACTAAACACGAAATTGAAACTAGAAGTAATAAGTAATTAGAAATTAGAAACATATAAAAACACACTCAAATTGCTACAACAATCATGGAACAAGATTTTTTAATAATCTTCTTGATTCTTGCAGATCTTCTTGATCTTGCTTATCTTGCTCAAATTACAATACTGCCCCATGGGTCTCTTAAATAGAATTGAAAGCAAACAATATTTAGAAAAATAGACTTAACACTAATTTTAGTCTTTACATGCAAACTAGATGTTCTCCTAAAAATAGCAATTCTAATTTTGGAAATGCCTAAAAATAACACTTCAGAAAACACACAAAAGTCAGTGTTGGTCTGAAGATGACCGATGTCGGCCGACCCATAACTAATGTCGATCGACCATGGTCTGAAGATGAATGATGCCGGTCGATTCCTGACCAATGTTGGTTGGTTCTGACCGATGTTGATTACTGTTTAAACCCAGCAACCTCCACTTAGCTCATTAGTGAAGCTTTTAGCTCCACAACTCAACACTAAGAAGGGTACAAGGTTGACAAGGTTGACTGTGTACTATAACCTGATTAGTAAAAAGGAAAACAAAGTCGACCAAGTCAGCTTAGTACTATAGATAAGGAAAAATACAATCTGATAAGGATATAGGGTCAACTAGGTTGACTTAGTATTTTAACCAAATTAACAAAAAAGAGTAGAAGGTCAACTAGGTGGACTTATTACTACAATATAGGAAAAAGACAGTCTTTAAGAAACTTTTGAATAGAATGACAGTGTACTAAAAATAAGGAAATTTTTTGTAATGTAATTTGAAGCAAGAAATGGAAGAAAACACACAGATAATTGGATCAATGAAAATGATCCAATTGGGGCACACATCACAAAACCTTTCACCAATGTTGGCTAATGAAATTATTTTCAATACAACACACAATGATTAGAGAGCAAGCAATCAACTAAAAAGTAAATGCTAACTAAGTGCTCATCTTAAATGTTGTTAGATTATTATAAAGTGTTATTTTAAGTGTGATAGAGAAGTTGGCTGAAAATAGGGAATTAGAAATCAATCTATGGATGATTTCAATATGTTTAGGTTGAAAGGGATTTATATCAGTAATGGTATTGGCTTGTTATTAGGGCCTACCCCCTCAATTCACAATCCCATAATGATAAGGGTGTTGGGTGATTTTATAATATATACTATTAACCACATGTTTATACTTAGCCAGAAAACCAAGTCAGCTTCCCCATTGGTGATGAAATCCAAGTAGGTAGGCCTTGGTAAGACCAATGTTAAATGTGTTTTGAATATTATGTGATTGGTAGTGTGTGAAAAAAATATTAAAATAATAAATTTAAATAGGAATTTGAAAAACCACCTATTTAGACTATGTGAGATACTCTAGGCATGTAAACAATTAAAAATGAAAGGGTGAATTAATTATTAGAAAATAGTTGTTAATTCCCATATTATGAATGGTATAGAGTTAGTTTAGATGACATTGTATGCAAATAGTATAAAACAGAGTTGATTGGTTCATTACTATTTTGTAGAAGTAAGAGTCTTTAAGAACTAGGTCAACAGGTAGACTTAGTATTTTAGATAGAAGATAGGCTATTGAACTAAGTCGACCAAGTCAACTTAGTTTGTTTTAGGATTCCAATTTTAAAGATTGTAAACTTTCACAAAATATAACTATAATGAAGTACTAAATTAATAGAGAGACAAAGAGAGGAACCTTGGTGGGTTAGAGGATGATGAGGATTGAAAATTTTCTATTTTAGTGCCTTGAATGTTGCTTGCAAGTTCTAAAAAACTAATTTGATTGGTTGGACCTTGTTCTATAAAATCCTATTTGTTGAAGTAAGATAAGATGATTAATTCAACCTGCATAACTTAGTTTGTTATTCTGGATGTTGACTAGAAGACTAAGTCAACCTGTTCAACTTAGTTTGTTATCTAGATGTTGACTGAAAGACTAAGTCAACCTATTCGACATAGTTTGTTATTTGGGACTAAATAAAAGTATTGTGTTGACCTATTTGATCTAGTAACTTGTATCTAATGAAGACCTACATAGAAAAAATATAGACATTTTGATATGACTGTGTGTTAAACCTACACACATAAGTTAGAACCATACCATCCTGTTCAACATAGTATTACAAACATATAAAACAATAGAATGATAGAAATGAAAATGTGAAATAAAACCTACAAGGGTTATATTCATGTCTGGTTCACCAGAATGTATACAATGGAAAATGCAACATATCTACAAATCAATCCTATCTCAGAAAAGATAGATCCTACTTACACTTTCGATTGGGGATACATTAGATAATTAAGTTCATGACCAATATGGATCTGCTAGACCTAATTAAGGGATATCTTACCATAATAATATCACCAAGGAGGGTTTCAAATCCTCTAGTCAAGCAAAACTACGTAATAACCCTAACTAGGTCATATGTTTTCATATTTACTAAACTAATAATAACTAAAGAAAAATCTAATCAAGTGCTCACCAAAGCTTTTGGCACAAAGTGGGGGTAATAAACACTAAAAGTAAACATACATAGAATACATCTACTCACATCAATGTATACAAAATCTTAATGCATGGAAGATAAGTGCAAATGCATATTTATATACAAAAAGTGCAAATACATATTTATCTACTCTTACAAAGGAAGAACAAAGTTAGGAATAATTACCTTCAAATATGAACCCACTGAGCCTCAATCTCTCCCTTGGCCAAGGTTATTTATAAGAGGTTATTTTGGTATGTAAGGATGACAAGGATAAATCAGCTCTAGGCTACACAACCTATCATTGCATCCAAAAGACTTCTCCATAAGGTAAGATTCATATCTCCAAAGGAAGTATGAAACCCTATGCTTACTCCTCAAGTATAATGGTGGATAACTAGATGTGTAATATATCTTACTTCTTATTCTCTTCTCTTATAAATGGCAAAATGAATGTGTTTATATAGGTAGATCTAACCCTAAACCTTTTCATATATTTAGGCCGATAAAATTGACCTAATCAACCTAGAATTATAATTGGAAAAAACTAACTAGGTTATGAAATATGTTGACCATGGCCAACCTAGTTCCTAATAAGCTCTAAAAATAATACTACAAGGTCGATGTGACCGACATAGTCTGTAAACTACTAAAAATGGGATTAGGTTAGGGAAAGGGCTAATGGAGATGGAAAATGACTAGAGTTAGTTGAAAAATAAGAGACAAAACTTAAGGGATTATTTTTAGGAGCTAGTTGGATTTATAACAAGTGGAAAAAAGGGAAAACAATCCTATGAAGCACCAATGGTCTACCCACCCCTTTCTCGATGCACCCTTTAGGGTGTGCACTTAGAGAGATTGAGACTTGATGGGTTCATTTAAGATAGAGAGTGTCAGTAATTGATAAAGTTTGAAAATATTATGTGTATACACCATGTCCCTACCTAATAAATTTAATTTTTTATTAGTTGAGAATAAATAGCTGGGTTTGCAAAATATAATTTGAAATTGTTATTGACTATGTAGATTATAACCATGATCACTTATATGACAGTTAAATTACATCTAATTTGACTATGGATAGACATTTTTTACTAATTAAGGGTGTTTATATTTACAAGTATGATGATGAGTATCATGATCATAGTGATTATATTGAGCTAGAGGATGTCTTGTTATACTCATGTAATGCCCCTAATGATTATATATAAGATGAGGAGGATAATGGTTAGGATTTAGGATAGATATCTATTTTTTATTTGGACTCTAACTCAAATGGAGATGTTAATTTCACTTTTTTTATTAATGTATCATTAATAAAACATTTGTTTTATTAGATGTTAATTTTTAATTTGGAAATCCTTTGGTTCCTCATTAGAAGACTATACAATCAATGCAATCTAAAAGAACTTAAAACATTTAGACTTTTCATGTCTCTTGTATTTATAACAATTACAAAATGTAAAAGATTTGTGATCATGAAAAGTGTTAGAAGAAGGACAAGGAGGCAAAGAAGAAGATCATGTGGAATTTTTTTTTAAAAAAATTAAGGATGATATCTTTTGAACTGTGCAGAAAGCTTCTCTTTAACTAGTTTTATTTAATCAAAAACAACATCAAGAGTCTTAATATGAGTGTATTTCAACTAATGAAATAGGTGTGTTTTTGGATCAATCTTGAAATTTGGATGGAAAATTTAGCTTCTTCTTGTACCTTGATAAATATACTCAAATATTTGAATTAATATATGTTGTCCTAGACTGATATTTGAGTTTCCTAATGTAGCCAAAGTCCAAAAATTGCATTTGAAGTTTATTTTCACTATATATATATATTTTTTTGAGATTTAGTTTTTTGTAAATGGGCATGAAATTTTAGTTTAAATACACCCGTAATATTTATTTATAGGTATATAATAATGTATGGTTTGTGATGAGCCACACAATTCACTCATTTTTGTCTTTTAAACCTTCCTTTTTGATCTTATATAATCAACACTCTGTATATCAATGTTAGCTCTTTAAATCAATTTTTCCGAAAATAACAATAAATGAATATATTATTGATAAATTTAATGCTTTGTGTTTAAATTTTTTATTTATGGACATAATAGAGTTATTTATCATTGTCATTATTTTTTGGATTTATTACTAATGAAGCAAATGTAGATCTTAAAGGTAATTGTGAGTAAAAACACACTCATATCAACTATAAGTAATAAATTGTGCAACACCTATAACATCAACTATAACATTCACATCAAACCCATATCAAAAAGGTGAGTCACCTATAGCATTCACAGTGCACCCAAAGCAACTAGGTGAGTCACCTATAACAATAGTTGTAAATGAATTTTTGGGACTATCATGGTTAATTAATATATTTAAGTGAAAATCTCCCATGGTTTGAGTAATGAAATAGTTCCTAATTTATAATTAAATGATAATTTAATTTTAGATTGACCAATCCTTATTCTTTCCCCATTAGACTATCATTTTATAGTTGTTGAAAAAATAAGTGTTTTGTTTTCTCATGTTGTGTATCTTATTTCATTTATAATGGGTGATTTAGATATTCCACTATAACCTATGATGTTATAAATGATAAAATAAAGGCCAACCTTATCTATTTAAGAGTAGGACAATAGGATGAAAAATGAATAACTGGAATATTTAGACAATAGAATTATTGTAATATTTATGTAACTCTACTATAGAAATATTTACATTGCTACAAAATCATTTAATGTAATCAAAGTGTTTTGGAGTAACACAAGTGTAGCAAAGGAATTTATTGGAATGAAATTCTAACTAAAGAGGGTCCACTCATAAGGAATTATGGTAAAAATCCCATTTATTGATTAGTTTCATTTAATTATGTTGTGTGAGAATTCTTATTTACTTTCTAAAAAGTGTGCATATTTTGAATTCATATTTTACTTTAGTATATGAAAAAAAATCAGTTGAGTATCATTAAATTTCATGTATGTACTCTCAATACTATGTATGAATCTTCCAAACATAAATAAGGAATCAATTCCAATAATTACTTTCTTATAATGTACTTTCTTCAAGCGTAATTTACTTCTCTATCATTTAAATTTTGAAATTACCTTTCCATATACATAAATCTTAGTAATTTAACTAAAAAAAGTGACTATTTCCACACAGGAAGTTCCAAAACCTTCCCCCAAAAATTCCTTTGAGTTGACAACTAGTGAAGTAGCATTATTAATAAATCAAACAACCACCCCTCAGTTAATTCCATCTGGTTGTATGTGAGTGTTTTCTACATCTATTTATTTGATGGTTTGATTTTACTCATCATTTTGTACATTTTTTCCATGGAAAGGTATCAATAATTAGGATCATATAAGGTTAGTTTACATATCTCTCTTTTTAGATTAAAACTTTTTGTTTTCTAGATTAGATTTCCCATTTTGTAGATTAAAATTTTTTGCTTTCCAAACTATATTTCTCACTTTATAGACTAAATTCCCCATTTTTATTTAAATTTACCACTCTGTAAATTAAAATTTACTACTTTACAACTAAATTTCAATTTTTTTATTAGATAAGTCAAAATAAAAAAAATCCACCTAGTTATGGCATTAAATGTTTGGGTCCATGAGTTCTGCTATGGTTTCACTAAGTGAGATGAATATAGGGAAGATGATGGCTAGATTCATGATTGTATTAGTAGGTAGTGTCTCATCATTGGTGGTTGGGTTTTAAAATATAATGGTAATGAGCAATAGGGCATGGAAATTAGGTGTTTATGAAGGTGTTCATCTAGGACATAGTAGTTTTGTTGATGTGTTGTAGGGGAAGGGAGATCATATGCTATTAGATGCTAGGACATAATATAGTGATGTAATTTTTAATTGATTCAAGTGTAAATCAATGGGGATGTCTATGGAGGCTCAGTTCCCTTCATTTTTTGAGGTTGGGGAGGAATAGGGCTTTCATGTGGATCCTACATTGGTTATCCCTATTGTCATGTTTAATAAGGAAGATCTTGAGGTTATATCTAAGAGGGAATAATGGATTTCTTCCCAAGGTTTGATATGAAAATTTTATAGTTTTTGGCAATCTCTTTCTACTCTTCATGGGTGGATTTATAAAAAATGGTAGCATATTATTGCAGGTAACATTAAAATTCAGCCCTGTTCAAGATGGGTCTTTATCCTATTTTTTTATTCTATTAAAGATAAAGAAGTTGTGTTCAATGATTTTTATTGGGCATGGGATAATCATATTCTCTTGGTTAATCCCTGACATCTAGATTCTAATGCTTAGACTGAAACTTTCAACACCAAACATATAGGATTAGGCTTCCAAACCTTCATTATTATTTTTGGGATGATTTGGTGTTTAGGGCCATGGGGAACACCATTGGGGTATTTTTGATGATTGATGAAATGATTGAAGAAAGGGGGAATTCCACATTTACCCATATTTTGGTAAATGTAGACATTCATAAAGATATTCTCGCATAGGTAGAATTGAAGGTTAGAGACAAAATTTTGATTCAACCCCTGGACTTTGAAGGGATTCCTTTTCAGTTTCATAGATGTTTTAAAATTGATCTAGTCAATTAGTGTCCAAGTAACAAGTTTAAAAAACCTAGTCTTTGGTAGAAGGAAGCAAGGATCAAACATATTACAATATAAGTTTCTAATGATAGTGGGGAAGAAAGTGGGGGGATATAACTAGTTCCTAAAACCCCTATGGAATATGAGGTGTAGACCTAGAAAAATAAGGAACCTTGTTTAGAGGTTATAGTTAAGGTGGGGGACATATTATCAAAGTCTAAAATTGTGCTTCTATAGAATAATGTTAACATTGATACAAGTGAAGATTCATTAGCCCAGGCCCCTTTCATTGGAAAAGGATTGACATATCCAATATCATTACAAAATTTAGGGGATAATCTATGTAACTCCATACCCATATTACCAAATCTTGAGGAGGGGGAGAATGGAAATTTATGTGTTCTAGGAAAAAAGGTAAGGAAAAAAAGGATTTTAAACTTTTGAACATGTCTCTTAGATCTCAAAAAGAAAAATTTATGAGAGAGATTTTGTAACAGTAGTTCTAGTTTAGGATTATTTTAGGGCAGCTGTATTTGTTTGAAAATATTATATCGTGAGGCCCTATATATGTCATTTTTATATGTCTTTTAACTAAGATTGGGTTTTCACGGTTGTAATTATCTATTCTAGTTATTTAGACCTTTTTATCTTATTTATTTTACAAGGTCAAGTCTCTGGTTTAAAAAACCTATTTTTACCAATAATAAAAAAACATCCACCCAAAACTAACTTGATGTAAGGCAAGGTAGACACAATACAAATATGATTGATTAGGTGTATTCATCATGATAGGGTTCAATTAGGTAGATTCTTGCCTAAGAGATTGAGTATTGTTTCAAAAACATAAGCTGAGAAATCACTTGTAGCAATTAAAATACCACCCATAGCTAATCCATAACTTTTACTTGTAGCTTTATTAGAAGAGGTAGTAGTTGAGGAGTGTAGACATCCAATTATGACCACTACCATGTCAAAATTACTATTTTAAATGACTTCCTATAATAATGCACAAAACCACCAAAATGCTCTGATTTATCCACAAACGTCATGTGTAATTCCTTATTCATGTCAATATGTTTCTAATTGGGGATTTATCTTACACACAATTGTTATCTTTTTCTAATTCATCTCCAATCAAATTATGACCTAGGAAATTAATGTTTTTGACCAATAGTACATGGAAATTAATCAAATTCTAAGAATTATCAAATTCCTAATTAGATTCACTTAACTAATTAAATCCAATTAAATTCTTAAGTGAAAAACCCATTTCAAATTAGTAAATATCTAATTTTGAAAAATGAACAGTCAAAAAATATATAAAAAGGTGACACCATCATGACATAAGTAGTCACAAACTCAAAAATGCAAGCCATGTTTAATCAATGCAAAAAATATCTAATTTTTGAAATTAATGCCTATTAGTTGGTCCATTCTTTCAAATATTAATTAAAACATTAATTGCATTTGGTCTTCAAATTTGAATCAAGTTTGGGCCACACATCCTGATCTTGAGATGGATGGTCCATATCATTTTATCCAAGCTATAAATACCACAACCATGACCCTTTTCTATTAAGTTTATTAGTGCAAAGACATAATTCAAAATTCAATCTAAAAACTTCAACCATTCAATATAAAAACTAAAACCATTCTTCCAAATTCCATCATGGTCATTCAAATTCCATTTTTTATGATTTTTAAACTCAAGTGATCAAATATGTCATATTGGGGCACCTTATTATTTACCATCTAGGACCACCCTTTTTGGGGCCATTTTATTTATTTCTTCCATATCTTTTTGAGATTCCATGCCCATCTTTCATCCCCACCTACCCTCTCGAGGGGGCATCATGGGTCACTAGTTATTTATTCATCTAATTTTTCAAACTTATTATTAAGAAATTTTTCTTTATTTGAAAATATGTTATGTCATATTTGTCTCACAGTGCCTTCTCAAATAGGGAAAATATAGACACTCAATTCTCATCACTCTCATGTCAAAATTACAATCATAATGTTTTCTGGTAATAACACATGAATCACATAAACACCCAAATTTTTTCACATACTTGGCATGCATATACACACAATATGTTTAAACTTGATCAATTACTGATGCTTTATCTCTTGTAGGAACCCATCAAGTCTCAATTTATTTGAGTGCATATCTTAAATAGTGTACCTAAAAAGGGTTGGATAGACTATTAGTGATTCACAAGATTCTTGTCCCCTATACCACCACTTAAAATAAACACAAATCCATCCTATATGTTTCCCTAAGATTAGACACCTCCATTACACATTCCTCTAGGTAATTAACTACCTCAAATAACCCATACATAATCTAAGCCATTTTTTACCATCCTAAAAATGCAGTCAAATGATTTAGACATATCTTAAGTATTGAACACATCATAGGAAGTTGACTTAGTCTGAGATCTAACTATAATATTTCCATACAACTAGGTTGATTAGGCTGACCACATCAACTAAAATTTTGGAAGGTTTTAGGGTTATATATAGTTATATAAACACATTCTTCACCTCATTTCCAATAGACAGAATCATTCATTTGTGTTTCTTTATCTGTTGATCTACCATTCTACTTGAGGAGTCATTGCTTATAATTTCATACTTCTTTGGAGAAGAATCTTGTCTTATGGGAAAAGTCTTTTGGATGCATAGGAGAAGTATTATAGGCTAGAGATGACCAATCTTTTTAATCCTTAAAAATCAAAATAACCTCTCATAAATCACCATTGGCCAAGAGAAAGACTACGACTTGACAAGTTCATCTTCAAGGTAAGTATTATTAACTCTTACTCCTCTTTTTTTAGTAGATATATTTGCATGTATAATGGCTTATGAATGTATTTATATCTCCATGCTTAGGATTACCTCTAAATTGACTTAATTAGAGTTATTATTTTAATGTGTATTGTTTATGTTTATTATCCCCCATTTGTGCCATAAACTTTGGGGAGCAATATATTAGATTTAATTTACTTTGTTACAAACCATAAGACCTAGTTAGGGTTATTATGTGGTATTATTCGACTAGAGGTTTTAAAACCATATCTACTAATATTATATAGTAATAGACCCATTTTTTAGGTCTATTGGATCCATATTATTCATGACCCTGATTGCCTAAATGTACCAACAAGTGGAATGGTTAGTTTTATTTATCTTCTTCGAGCTAGGATTGATTTATAGATCAGCTTCACTTTCTCTTGTATATATTTTTTTGAACCTAACGTGAACTAACCCTCTAAAGTTTTCCTTCATAATTTCATTTATTTTCATTTCTTATTTATTTCATTTTTGTATTACTAAATTGAATCTATCGACTAAGTATAACATTATGTGTACAGGTTTTAACACACAGTTGATCTGATTGAATCTATTTGGATTTGTATAGGTCATCATCAATTACAAATAAATGAATCAATTTGATATTTTCACATACAGGTCTTCAAACTTAGTTGACTCCATTAGTATGTCAAAAATCTTCATCTAGATGACACAATATAAAAAATGGCAATTCAACATTATTAAATCATTGGTTCATTCTAATCAACTTAGTCATTTATTTTCTTCATTTTAGTCTTATTTTTCATAGTTTTTAGTTCTATAAAACTATAACCCTAAAGTGAAATAATTAAACTATATCTATTTAGTTTTGTAATTGTTTCTTGCTTGGAAGAATTAGTTGATTTATTTGACTATGTTTATTTAGCCTATTTCTTCAATAGATAGAATTGATCAAGTTGATTATGTTATATACTATTTACATACTCAGTTGACCTAATTGACCCAGTACTCTTCAAGCAAAGGAATTAATTCACAATGGTGTTAATTAATTCTTATTTCATTTTGTTGTCTACTTGTTTAAAGTAGCACACATCGTATAATTAGGAAAGCTTAATTTTTATATTTAGTCACATTATTTTTTTTTGTTCACACACTACCAAATCACAAAATATAAAAAATCATTAAACAATTCTACCCAAAGTCTACCTACTTGTATTTCATCACCAAGGGAGAAGCCAACTCAATTTTATGATTGATTATAAATACGTGGTTGATGGTATATATTAGCAAAGTAGCTGACATCCTTATCATTGTAGGATTATGAAGTGAAGGGATAGGCTCTAATACAAAGATACCATCACCAATATTGATCCCTTTCAGCCTTAAAAACCTAGAATGAACTTTATCGTACCTCTTACTAGTTCCTTTATAAATCCAAAATGCCTTATCACATATATTTTTAAAGATATAAATTAAAACATTTAGGAATGAATGTATATATTACCATTTCTATTTTTTAGAATTGGTGCTTATTCTTTGTCAATTTTATGTTGTATTTTAAAACATGTATTGTCCAACATTGGTACAAGGTTTGTGTTGTGTGCCATAACTAGATCAACTTGGTTGACCTAGTTGCCTATGTGTTTATTTCAATTTCTTTACTAATTAACACTAGATCATCCAAAGTCATAACTATCAAAACCTATCTTTACCCTCATAACAAAGTTGACCCACTCAAATGTGTCTCCCACAGTGTTCCTTTCCATATAACACAATCATTCTATTCAACCCAATCTATCATAGGATGGTATTTTACCCCTTTATAGAACACAGTCATTATGTCTAACCTAGTCTTTCACAAGCTAGTCTTTTTACCCTTTTATAGGATGCAGTCATCTTATTCAACCTAGTCTCTTATGAGCTACCTATTTTGTTTACCTTCAACTCAAAATTAACCTATATGATTGTGTGTCTTACATATGTTCTTATTTTAAACATCTTTAGAACATATTTGACCTATTCAATTTTATTTTTCAGTGTGTCATACTTATTTTCTTATAAAACAATGTTGACTAGTTCAACCTAGTATCATACCAGTTTATCCTCATTTATAATAGGTGTTTATCTTACCTCCTTTATCATGGATTATTTATTTTATGATAATAGATATTTTAATCAAACAAAAATGATAAATTTCACTTATCTTAATAAAATTCCTAAAACACACTTTGTGGTACCTAACATAGATCAAAGCAATGTCTATGTTACCACCCACACTACCATAGAACTCTTCCTTCTTCTTCCATGGGACTTAACCCTTTATTTATGAAAAATTTATAATATGAATATAACCTTGATTACATGATTTAAATGATCATTTTCATCAAAAAAAATACTCAACATAGAGGTAAGGATCCTACAATCAATTCTAATCATGATGGGACCTCATTTTAGAGAAACCCATCACCTTCACCTAAATTTTCCATGGGATTTGGGGTAAGTTAATTTTTTTCATCTAAACCTTTCCTCTCTATCATGTCTCCTTATCACACTATGACATCATCCTCTATGTCTTATTTTACCTCCATGCCTAGTGTTTTCATAAACATGCCAGGTTCAACCTTTAGTGGGGATATTTAAAATACCCACACCCATACCCATACTACTAGTGCATCACATGCTATTAATATTTCTTACTATATTAGTGCATATCATACTACTAATGCTTCTTATGATAATAGTTTATCTTATGTTGCTAATACTTCTTATGATACTAGTGCATCTCATGCTATTAATGTTTTTATGCTACTAGTGCACCTCATACTACTAGTGCTTCTCATGCAACTAGTGCAACACATGCTACTACCTCATCTCATAATTATGTGCATCTCAAGATCTTAAAACATCACACATAACTAATGCATTAAATTTTACTTCTACTATTCAAATTAGTGCTCAAACTAATCAACTATTATTATAAACTCTTAACCAAACGGATACATATCAAACTAAGTTTTCAAATGTAAAATCACCTATTACATCTTAAAAAATAACACCAACATCCTCAATGGGGACCACAAAATCCTAATCCCCCCCAAACTCCCCTTATGGATTCACATGGTAACCTCATACCACAGCCCCCACTTATATAAAAAAACTATCAAACACTTACAAAATTAACCTCTTGTACCTCAAATTGCCAACATTGACATAGGGTATATCACTCCCACTATCACTTATAATGAATCTATGGATCCTACCTTACATCTAAAAACATTTAAACATATTAGTTTAAACTTATTACTTTTGATGCCACTAAACTTTTATCTAAAAAACCTTTAGGAGATGCTTTAGATTGGTATAATAAACTTAAAACCCACTCCATTACTATTTTAGAATACTTGGTCAATTCATTGGTTCAAGAAATCTAAACTAGTGATCTTCCTAAAAATAACGTAGCTCATTTCATCAATTGTAAACAATTAGAAATTGAAATGACACAAGATTTCATCAAATGATGGAAAGGTTTGTCTAATAAATCTAAGCATAGTATGGTAGATGAGAACCTTTTCCACTTATTTACATGTTCTTCATCCTAAATTATAATATCATATTAGGACTCTTTCCCCAAAAACTTTGGAAGAGGTTCTTGACTAGGCTAAATGTCGATACCTCCTTATATGTTCATTTGAACCTCCCAAACCTACAATGAGAACTCACGTGCTTGTCAAAGATAAAAAACACCATATAACCAATGATGGTGTAATAGATACTTATGATTCCATATACACCGACCAAGCCATTGATCCAAATAATACCATGGAACATGTTCCTTTACCTCCACCTAATAACAATTCTCATTATAATCCCACATTATCTCAAGTCAATCATAACAATGTGCACAATCATATTTCATTAGCATAAATTCAAAAATGTCATCCAAGACCTTTACCAAGAGATCTTAACCCTACATGTCATATTAAAACATGGTATGATCCAAATAAATTTTGTTGATTTCATGCAAGTTGGGTCCACTCTCATGAAACTTTTCACCAATTTTAAATCTTGCAATGGACTTTCTCCTTAGACCCTACCTTGACCATGAATCCCTTTTACATAAACATCAACAAGCTTATGACATAGCACTTAAAGCTCATGAATCTTAAACTAAAAATCAAGGTTTAAATCAAGCCAATGCTCATTTAGATATCTATATAGATCTTATTCCTAATCATTAAGATAACATTGATCAACCTACCCCTACTACCAATAACATTTAAATTACTATATTTCTTAACACCAACAATAAAAATGTGGTTAACATGACTAATGTGAGGAGAGTAGTTGCTTGTATCGATTCAATCCCAATACCTAACCATTATACCTATTCAACATTTTTCATTATTCAAGACACTTCCCCATCCCATATCATATAATTGTGGCATGTATAACCAAAAAACATATAATAGTCACCTCCAACAACACAAATTGACCATACCTCTCATACAATTGATATAACCTCTACTCTTTCCCCAAATTCCATATCTCACATAAACATCCCTCAAAATTCAAACAATATATCTTCTACTCAACCACATGAAATACTTCAAAAAATGACCAAATTACCTAATGTCAATCAACCTACTTTAAACCAACCTAAACTAAACATACCCTATCAACATAGTTTCACTGCACATCTAACCCCCCTTTAATATATTTATTACAACATTATTCACCTTTATCCAATAATCTTCTAACAGGTTATGATGAATGGGATCATATCAAAAAAAATCCCATCTTCCATCCCAAATTGATTTCTTATAACTTATGATAACTTCACCTCGCCATCATAATTGACTAATGAAATTATTATTCAAAATAAACATCCCCTGTCCTCTACATATAGGGAAAGAAGCTACCTTATCTGGATCTAAATATATCATTCTCCAAAATTTTGAAGAAATGTTCATCCATGTTGATAAAATAATGGACACTTCTCTTTCACTTAAATTTCCTATCTTTTTCATGAACCCTGATGAAATATTGATTTATGTAAATGACTCTCCTTATTTATTAGCATAAAAATAGGTGATATCCAAGTTAAACATGATTTAATCAATGAAGTATCAGGAACTTATGTTGCTTCCCTTGACTTTAATAAAACACTTGGATACTCTAAATGTAACCTTAAATCCACATAAAATACATGCCAAGGATATGATGTAAGATAAATGCCTCCTTTAGGTTGTGTTTGGCTTCCTGTTATCATTCCTCCCATCATTATTTATGATAAAGTCATGATATTTAACTTTCCACTTTCCTATAATATCTTAATAAATCGATCTTGGACACATCACATGTGAATATTTGCTTCATCTACATGCCAATATGTCAAATTACCCTACAATGGTGTTATATATAATATTCAAGGGGACATGAATCCTTGGTTTTTTGAATAATTCCAAGAATGAGGTGTTTTTAAAATGCTAGGAATGGGGACACGAATCCTTGAACCCTTACCTAGCATTCTATTTCTAGAATCCCAATGATTTATTTATCCTATCAACTCTATTAAATGTTATAATGGTCATCCAAAATTAATCAAAAATATTCTTCCTAACCTCCTAGACTCAAATGATGATTAACCAGATGAGATAAGTTTAAAGATAAAAAATTGTGATCTCTCCCCTAACAGCATTACTAAACTACCTCCTTAATCCCATCTACAACCTTTTGATGAAATACCAACTACTCTAACTAAAACTAAACATTCCATTCACCATGCTTCCCCAAATGATTAAATATTTGATGCATGTATTATTGACTTACATACACTTGATTATGATGATAGTTAGTCTTTATATGACCCATTTTACCTGGATTCATTCAAGATAAAAATACTAAGGTTTTTAGCTATCATTATTATTTATTAAAATATCTCAATTATTTATCTATCATTCCTTCTCTTATAGTAATTGATATTAGTTTTTCATTTACTATTCATAGGTTAGATATGGAGCACACATGTACTACACCTCTAGTCACTATTGAACATCTTAGGAGTATTTATGAACCATGCCATGATTGGACCTTATCATTTTGAAAGATATCATGATCCTTCTAGTTTGCTTCCTCATTATATTTTAGCCACTTTACTTTGACCCACTACACAACTAGCCATATATACGAATGAGCCTAGTCCAGTCTTTGCCTCAGCTTCTCCCTTCCTTGGTAATGGTTTTATCCCATTACCTAATATCAATCCTCTACCATCACAATGGGTAGATGATCCCTATCATGATATTCATAGATTTTTTGGTCATTAGACCAAGGATTATCATCTACATTAGTAGCACCAAGTTTCTTCCTATACCACTTCATCTAGTAGACCTCCACCATCTACTATTAGACATATTTATTATTTTCATGGTACATGCAACCATTCCTCTACTCATTGTCAAAAACTTAGGTAGTACATTGATACACTACATCTAGTTATAACATAGCCTAAAGATAAGACTATCCCACCTTTCAAGCTACTTCTAGATTGCATCCCTAAATATTAGGAAGTATATTGTCTTTGGCATCAGTGCACTACACATCATACTAATAAGTGTCAAATGTTTGAACATCTCTGAGATTTCCCATGGTCTACACTAGAACCAATTATTCCTTATATTATATGTCACTCATGAATGAAGGCTCCTCCTTCTTTGTTGACTACACCTCCACATAGATCCACATATATCATTCATATTTATATTTCTATTCCTTGAATTTAGTATCTCACATAAGAGGTAGCACATGAGCATCACTCTTCTTACACCACACATAATTTTTCTATAGAGATGATACAAAAGGAAGTTTTTTCATGAATTTCTATGAAGACAGATGAGACTTTAACTAATTTTAGAATTCAGCTACATAGGGATGTGTTAGATGTTATGGATGGCATTCATGGTTGGATCTATTAGTATTTGTGAACACAACATGGTGTTTTATCACATTATTTATCATTCTACTACATGATTGGATCGGATTCATGATTCATTTATATATATTATATTTTTGAATATTTATCAAACATGTTTTCACTTATCTCTTTTACATTAACCATTATATTATGCTTTATGTATTTTACATGATTTCATTCTCTATAGCTTTCTCTTATGGATTATTCTTATTTTTCATGGCTTTAAACTTATGCTTATGGTTTCAATTCATTCACATGTATTCCTTTATCCTCTCTTTGATGATTTTTTGATACTTTTAACTCAAATAAAGATAATTATTATTATGACATGGTTATAAAACTTGCATTCCCTTAGTATTTTATCTTTATCATATGATTATTTAGTAAACATTACTTCTCATTGTACTAATTATATACACTGATAATTTAATCTCCTTTTTCCCTTATTTATTTTTCACATAGTAAGCATACATAGGGTTGAAACTTGAGATTACATACCAATTCATAGGTACACCCAAGTTGTTTAGTTAGTCATATATTTAGTTACTTAGTATCTTATAACCAAAGTCTAAATATAATTTGTGTGTATCAATTTTATCACTCATGTTGGCTATTCAAAATTTTTATGGAGAAGGAATCACAAAATCCATAAAAATTTTAAAATCCAAATCATTTAAATAAAATAAAATGATCAAAAAGGAAAATACAAAATACAAAAGTCTAATCACACTAAAAGATGTGATTTCCTATTTTTAGTACAAATCTTATTCCTAATCAAAGCTCAAAATCCATAGTTGGCCTCATGATAGAGCCAAGGTCTATTGGGGTATGATAGATTAGTAGATTAGGATAGGAGAATAAAAAAATCTCTATGGTGCTACCTACTTTCTCATACAACTACCTAATCTTCACAGTAGATTGACAACTCTATAAGAGGTCCTAAGGAAAGGGGAACATGTTTTTGGAAGGTAGGTCAATTTTACTTTCTTTGTTTATATAACCTTCATGAGTTGATCTTAGTATTTCACCTATTTACCTATATAATTTTGTGATTATTACAAGTAGGTATCCTCTATATTTTGATGGTCACTAGACTAGTTTCCTTCTTACCTATTATGCCTCATGTTTACTAAGAATTTATTATAAAATCCTATGTTTGATTTTTAAACTCCTTATTTCATTAAAATAATCCCAATATTTCCCCTTGATGAATATTATTTTGTTAACTAGTCATACCCCTAGGGTTTCCCTTTATGATTTGTAGTCTAAGACCTTGGATAGGACCAGGCATTCTTCATAAAATATTTTCTTATTTTTTTATTTATTACCATTCACTTCATTAGTTTTATCCTTATGATTTATAGTATAATACCTTGGATAATACTAGGCATTCCTCACAAATTAGTGAATTAAATCCAATTAATATGTTCCAACATTTGTAGTCACCTCATTGGTGTTCCCATTGTGAGTTTCATTAGAATACCTTGGATAGGACCAAGGATTCATCACAAATCATTCCCATCAAGTTTTTTACTATGACCAAGTCACAATATTAACCTATCAATATTACATGCTTCAAATTTTAGATAATTTATTTTACATTATGATTTACATGTCATTTATGTACTTCCCATCTTGATTTAGTATGTTTTATGTTTACTTAATAAACATATCACTTATCTTCTCATTTTTTGATTGCGTGTATTTTTATAATCATTTTATTACATTTCTCATACTTCCCATCTTGATTTATTATGATTAATTTGATTTATACTTACAGTTAGTTTTTATTTTCATACTTCCCATCTTGATTTAGTATGACTAATTAACTTTATTATACATTTATTTTTATTATCATTTATTATAACATATTTTCTACTTTATTAAAAAAATCACACTTCCCATCTTGATTTAGTATGACTTATATGTGATTTAATTTTGTGAATTTTATTTATACATGGTTATAAACATTTGTTACTTTTACTTTACCATTTTGGATTTACTATTTATTCATCTTTTGTTTCTACATGTTTCCCATCATGATCTAGTGTGTATTACAATTTATGATTATTTATATACTTTTCCAAATTATATGATTTTATTTTTAACCATGCATGTGTGTCACATAATACTAAAAATAAAACATACATCATATATTTTCCATAGCATATACAAAAAAATTAAAATATATTCTCTAAAAAAGAAATACATCCAACAATAACATCTGTACAACCCATAGATCAAGAAATGTCCATATCAATTTATAATATGAGTCTGATAAAATATAATACAAGTACAAATATAATGTATACATCTCTAAGGTTTTGCTCCATCATGTCTATCTAGTGGCCGAGCCACACTATGTTGGGGATCAACCAACAATGTTGATTACTATGTGAAAGCAATAAAATGCGGAATTAAACCAGAAAGATAAGTAACTAGAATCAGAAAATAGCAAATAATAAGAGATACAAGAAACCACCCTGAAAACTTGTATTAAACTCTTTACAGAAGGAATACAATTGAAGAAACTTCTTTTCTTCCACACCTCTCTCAGATGTACAGATCTCTTTCCAGATCTCTTTCCCTCAAGATCTCTCTCTCTCAATTACAATCAACTCCAACACTTGGATTGATACACATATAAAATTCTTGTACTGTTACTCTTACATTACAATAAGCTATGAAGATCTATCCTATTATATAATAATTAGGAGACATGAGCATACAATTATAGCCATTAGATGCACCTCCTAATCAAGGGCTCAAAATCGTCTTACTAAAGATAGAGATGCGGACTTGAGACTAACACTTAATCCTATCATGCAAACATTCTATTATGTCAATGGAAATAGCATTCTGGATGCACAGGTGACTGATGTCAGTCCCTGCTTGTCTACCTGTGACCGACGCCAACATCTCCTACTTGACTCCTAACCGATGTCGGTCACTCTAGACCGACGCCAGTGACTATGTAAATCCTGCAACTTGCAAACTCGCTCATTTGGTGAAGCTTTTAGCTCCACACCTCAACAATCTCCCACTTGGAGATAAACAGTTGCACCAGTACCTGTATAGAAATATCTTCTAGATCCTCCATCTTCAAACTCAATCATGAAGACCAACAAAAGTTGAATGAAGATTCAACTTCTCCTTTGTTACCGGCTTGGTTAACATATCAGCATGGTTCTTATCTGTATGGATCTTCTCCAGCTTCAACTCACCATCCTCCAATACCTGTCTTATGAAGTAGTTATTTAGTTTGGAAATGTAGGAAGGTGGATCTGTATCTAATCATCTAAATGATTTCCATAGAATTGTAAATCAATTAAATTCAGTAAAAATAGTGTTTGATGATGAAATTAAATCTCTATTAATCTTATGCTCTTTACCTGAGAGCTGGCATAGCTTGGTAATGGCAGTTAGTAATACTGCATCTGCTTCAAATATTTTAAAAGTAGATGATGTTGTTAGTGTAATCTTGAATGAAGAAATTCACAGGAAAAGCACAGAGGAAACATCAGGGAATGCTTTAAGTTTTGAGAGCAGGGGAAGGCAAAAAGAGAAGAGCAAGAAAGGGAGATCAAGGTCTAAGTCAAAGGTGAGAGGTAGATCCAAATCCAAAAATGGCATGAGGATAGCTTGCTGGAATTGTGGAAAGATAGGGCACATAAGCAAAGATTGCTGGTCAAAACGTAAAGAGGACAATCAACATGAAGGTAAAGAAGAAGCAAAAGTTGCAGGTATTGCACAAGATGCTCTTATATTCTCTTTGCATAATAATATAGAATCTTGGGTGTTAGATGCTGGTGCCTCTTTTCATGCTACCCCTAATAGAGAATATTTTAGTGACTATGTCCTTGGAGATTTTGAAATAGTTTATTTAGGGGATGATGAGCCTTGTAAAATTGTTGGCAAAGGAAAAGTGCAGCTAAAAATGCAGAATGGAAACACATGGGTGTTGAGAGATGTCATGCATGTTCCCAGCTTGAAAAGGAATTTGATTTCTGCAGGAAAGTTAGGGGATGAGGGTTGTACAGTAACTCTCACAACTAAATCTTGGAAGGTGACCAAGGGTGCACTTGTATTGGCCAGAGGTAAGAGAGTAGGTACTCTCTATTTATGTAATTGTATTACTAATAATTCTCCTTCTATATTATCTACTTCAGATGTGGATGCAAAGTTGTGGCACTCTAGGCTCGGCCACATGAGTGAGAAGGAAATGTCTATTCTTAAGTCAAAAGGTAAGCTTTCAGATTTGAAATGCATAAATCTGGATTTTTGTGAGCACTATATTTTTGGGAAACAGAAGAGAGTGAGTTTTCTCAAGACTGAGTCAACAAAGAAGAAGCATAAATTGGAGCTTGTTCACACAGACGTGTGGGGACCGGCTCAAGTTGCTTCTATTGGAGGATCACAGTACTATGTCTCTTTCATAGATGATGCTACAAGAAAGGTATGGGTCTATTGTATAAAGAATAAATCTGATGTTTTTGACACTTTTAAGATTTGGAAAGCTATGGTTGAGAATGAAGCAGGCAAGAGATTGAAGTGCCTGAGATCTGACAATGGTGGTGAGTTCTGCAGCCACAAGTTCAACTGGTATTATTATATGCATGGAATATGTAGGCAAAGGACAGTTCCAACGACACCTCAGCAAAATGGAGTTGTTAAAAGGATGAATAGAATAGTAATGGAGCATGTAAGGTGTATGAGATTGCATGCTAGTTTGCCCTTAGAGTTTTGCGCAGAAGCTGTGGATACTGTAGTTTACCTGATTAACAGAGGACCCTCTACAGCGCTAGATGGTGGAATTCCAGAAGAGGCATGGATAGGTAAAAAGGTAGATCTCTCATTTCTCAAAGTTTTTGGTTATGAAGCTTTTGTGCACATTGATAAGGAAAATAGAAAGAAGTTGGATGCTAAGTCTATGAGGTGCACATTTATTGGTTATGTCTCTGATGATTTTGGTTTCCGATTTTGGAATCTAGGAACTAACAAGATAATTAGGAGTTGTGATGTTGTTTTCAATGAAAAAGTGATGTATAGTGATCAGCTCAAGAAGTTGAATCAATATGGGTAGAGCAATGGAGAATTGGATGAGGTGACGGTCCAAAATGAGCTCACGAGAATGAATTATCACAGACAAGAAAACACAGAGACCGACATCGGTCAGGCAGGAACTGACGTTGGCAATACAGGAACCAATGTCAGTCAGACAGTGACCGATGTCAGCCAAGAAGGAACCAAGGTCGGTCAGGGAGAACCAACGTTGGCCAGTAATAGGCCTGGAAGTGACTGAGGTCGGTCACTATCAGAGAATTTGGGCAGACAGCGTGTTGTGAATGAGTCTCAGATGCCCATCAGGTGGTCAGAAAGGGTAAGTAAATCTCCAATTCGATATTCCCCTTCATTATTCTATTTATTGATTATAGATGGTGGAGAACTAGAGAGTTTTGATGAAGCAATACAGGTGTAATCCAAGAATCAGTGGGAGCTAGGCATGAATGAGGAAATTGATTCCTTGAAGGAGAATCGAACATGGGATTTGGTTGAGTTGTCAGCAGGAAAGAAGACACTGAAGAACAGATGGATCTATAGATTGAAGGAAGGTGAGAATGGACAGATGAGATATAAGGCCAGGTTGGTAGTGAAAGGATTTGCACAAAAACTAGGTATTGATTTTGGTGAGATTTTTTCTCCTGTTGTTAAAATGACTTCTATACGGATTGTATTGTCTTTAGTTTCTATTGAGGATTTGCATCTTGAGCAGCTTAATGTTAAGACAGTGTTTCTTCATGAAGATTTGGATGAAGAAATATATATGGATCAGCCAGAAGGATTTGAGGTCAAAGGTAAGGAGAAGTTAGTGTGCAGATTGAAGAAAAGTTTGTATGGCCTCAAGCAAGCTCCTAAACAGTGGTATTTGAGATTTGATAGGTTTATGACTGAGCATGGATATAGTAGGTGTCAATCTGACCATTGTGTGTATTTTAAGAGATTGGATAATGGTAGATATATTATTTTGTTGTTGTATGTAGATGATATGCTGGTTGCAAGATCACACATGCAGGATATCTCTAAGCCTAAGGTGAAATTAGCTCACACATTTGCCATGAAGGATTTGGGAGCAGCAAATAAAATCCTTGGCATGAGTATTAAGAGAGACAGGAAAAATCATAGGTTGATTTTGTCTCAAGAGAATTATGTGAACAAGATGTTGAAATGGTTCAATATGCAGGATGCAAAACCGGTAAGCACACCTTTGGCTGGACATTTCAAGTTGAGTAAAGAATAGTGTCCTAATTCATATGATGAGGTAGAGTACATGAGTAGAGTTCCATATGCTTCCGCAGTAGGGAGATTAATGTATGTAATGGTATGTACTAGACCAAATATTTCCCAAGCAGTGGGAGTTGTTAGTAAGTATATGGCCAATCCAGGAAAGGAGCACTGGAAAGCAGTTTAGTGGATCCTTAGATATCTGAGAGGGACCAGTAGTAGGCATTTGTGCTATGGTGAGTCAAACACTTCTCTACATGGTTATGTAGATTCAGATTGGCAGGTGATTTGGATGGCAGAAGGAGCACCACAGGGTATGTTTTCACTATTGGTGGAACGGCGGTTAGCTGGATATCAAAGTTGCAAAAGGTTGTTGCCTTGTCAACTACAGAAGTAGAATATATTGTAGTCACAGAGGCTAGTAAAGAGATGATATGGATGACACAGTTCATAGAAGAGCTAGGAAAGGAGAAAGAGAGTTGCAGATTGTATAGTGACAGTCAGATTGCAATTCATTTGTCTAAGAATTTAGCCTTTCATTCAAGAACCAAGCATATACAGCTTAGGTACCACTTCATAAGACAGGTATTGGAGGATGGTGAGTTGAAGCTGGAGAAGATCCATACAGATAAGAACCTTGCTGATATGTTAACCAAGCCGGTAAAAAAGGAGAAGTTGAATCTTCATTCAACTTTTGTTGGTCTTCATGATTGAGTTTGAAGATGGATGAGCTAGAAGATGTTGTTGTACAGGTATTGGTGCAACTGTTTATCTCCAAGTGGGAGATTGTTGAGGTGTGGAGCTAAAAGCTTCACCAAATGAGTGAGTTTGTAAGTTGCAAGATTTACAAAGTCATCGGCGTCAGTCAGGAGCGATTGACATCGGTCAAGAGTTGAGTAGGAGATGTTGGTGTCAGTCATATATCGGCTAACGTCAGTCATAGGCAGACAGGCAGGGACCGACGTCGATCACCTGTGCGTCTAGAATGCTATTTCTGTGGATAGAATAGAATGTTTGCATGATAGGATTAAGTGTTAGTCTTAAGTCCACATCTCTATCTTTAGTAAGACTGTTTTGAGCCCTTGATTAGGAGGTGCATCTAATGGCTATAATTTTATGCTCATGTTTCCTAACTTTCCTGTAGAAATCAAATTTATCTTCAAGATGGGAACATGCATGACATATCTCAACACCCATGTGTTTCCATTCTGCATTTTCAGCTGCACTTTTCCTTTGCCAACAATTTTACAAGGATCATCATCCCATAAATAAACTATTCCAAAATCTCCATGGACATAGTCACTAAAATATTCTCTATTAGGGGTAGCATGAAAAGAGGCACCAGAATCTAACACCCAAGATTCTATATTATTATGCAAAGAGAATATAAGAGCATCTTGTGTAATACCTACAACTTTTGCTTCTTCTTTACCTTCATGCTGATTTTCCTCTTTATGTTTTGACCAGCAATCTTTGCTTATGTGCCCTATCTTTCCACAATTCCAGCAGGCTATCCTCCTGCCATTTTTGGATTTGGATCTACCTCTCACCTTTGACTTAGACCTTGATCTCCCTTTCTTGCTCTTCTCTTTTTGCCTTCCCCTGCTCTCAAAACTTAAAGCATTCTCTGATGTTTCCTCTGTGCTTTTCCTGTGAATTCTTCATTCAAGATTACACTAACAACATCATCTACTTTTAAAATATTTGAAGCAGATGCAGTATTACTAACTGCCATTACCAAGCTATGCCAGCTCTTAGGTGAAGAGCATAAGATTAATAGAGCTTTAATTTCATTATCAAACACTATTTTGACTGAATTTAATTGATTTACAATTCCATGGAAATCATTTAGATGATTAGATACAGATCCACCTTCCTACATTTGTAAACTAAATAACTGCTTCATAAGATATACCTTATTTGAAGCTGAGGGTTTTTCATATAAATTTACTAAAGTAGTCATTAACTCTACCGTTGAATTTTCCTGTGATAAATTAGATATCATAGTAGATTCCAGACTCAATCTTATAGATCTAAGAGCCTTTCTATCAAGAACCTCCCATTCTTCATCTTCCATGTTTGTGGGCTTCCTTGAAACTCCACCTAACGATAAGTATAGATCTTTCTGATACAGATAATCCTCTATCTGCATTCTTCATAATTGGTAATTCTTGCCATTGAACTTCTCCATTATCTATTTACTTTCTTCTACCATTGCTTCTCCCACTCAAATAGAAATCCCTGCAGAAACCCCTGTGAGTACCCTATAATCAACACACTAACCAGATTTGAAACACATGTTAGTCAACCTGAGCTCTGATACCACTTGTTGGTATCAGCAACCAAGCTCTGATACCACTTATTGGGGATCAACCAACAATGTTGATTACTATGTGAAAGCAATAAAATGCGGAATTAAACTAGAAAGATAAGTAACTAGAATTAGAAAATAACAAACAATAAGAGATACAAGAAACCACCCTGAAAACTTGTATTAAACTCTTTACAGAAAGAATACAATTGAAGAAACTTCTTTTCTTCCACACCTCTCTCAGATGTACAGATCTCTTTCCAGATCTCTTTCCTTCAAGAGCTCTCTCTCTCAATTACAATCAACTCCAACACTTGGATTGATACACATATACAATTCTTGTACTGTTACTCTTACATTACAATAAGCTATGAAGATCTATCCTATTATATAATAATTAGGAAACATGAGCATACAATTACAGCCATTAGATGCACCTCCTAATCAAGCGCTCAAAATCGTCTTACTAAAGATAGAGATGTGGACTTAAGACTAACACTTAATCCTATCATGCAAACATTTTATTCTGTCCATAGAAATAGCATTCTGGACACACAGGTGACCGACATCGGTCCCTGCTTGTCTACCTATGACCGACGTCGGCCGATATATGACTAATGCCGACATCTCCTACTCGACGCCGGTGACTATGTAAATCTTTCAACTTGCAAACTCACTCATTTGGTGAAGCTTTTAGCTCCACATCTCAACACACTACCCATAGATGCTTATTACTAACCCCTCTAAATAGTCAATTATAATTAGGCAACCCAGGATCTCAGACCATCAACTTGTCCCTATAGATTTCCCATCTAGACCTACACACATCCAAGCTCTATAATTGTATCCATATGGGTATCTCACTCCTGGGCTAATGCCTACTAGGCTCAAGCCTCTCCCTCTCAAGCTATTGTGGGTAGTCATGGGTCCTCTCCATGTGTCTATCCACCTAGTTAACTCTCCTACCAATCAAAACCATTTAGCATATGTTTGGGTAGATGGTACCACAAGGTCCTCCATAACATTAGTATTAGGATTCCCTATCACTCTATTAAAAATATCTTAATGGCCACCTCAGACAATGATGCCCCCTTTAAATTCCTCCTTAGACATATCTATAAAACACACAAACCAAATATACATTAGATCTCATGTGTGTGTATCCAAAACATCTATCCATACCAAGTAAATAAATAACTATGCAACTAGTCATACATTAAAAACACACAACTTAAATCATTACTTACCAACATTGGTATCACCAACCATGACCTCCTCATTAGTTCAACCATTGAGTACCTCTATTATAGGCTATCTCCTTGTAAATAAAAATCTTGGAGACACCACTCATGTACATTGTGGTCCTCTCCTCATTTGTCTCTCTATAGACCAACTATGTCTATCTTCCACTATGGGATATCCATGCACAACTATTATCTCTTATGTCCTCTCCCTCTAATGTTGCCTCTATCTCCTAAGTTCTCATGGTGGTAGCTATAGTGATATTTATTTTCCCTATTATGGATTCATATCAGCCTCACCTGCATCCTCACCCTTTGCATCTAATACTATCACATCCTTTATCTTGATCTCTAGCTTAACTACCCTCAAATATTGTCCTTGACCTACCCATGATCTCACTTAATGAGGCCTAATAATAGGAATCTCTACAAGTACTCCTACAAACCCTCTACCTCTAGGCTCTATAACCTGTCATGCCCAATAAGCAAGAATTACTAGGGGATCCACCAGATGTTGTAATCCCATCTATCTAGGTACACAAGCTTTAATATGTGGCTCTACCCATGAGGTATAATGCCTTATTTTGTGCACACGTGGAAATATAGTAGCCACAGTAACCCAAGTCAGCTAATTAGTTATAATATATGTATAGGGATATAGTATAATCTACCCATGAGTAACTATTTGTAAGGCTATAACATGGGGCATAGCATGTAATGTATGATCTTGTTACCACCTCACCACATGAGGTAGCCTATCATCCATAGCATGGGGAGACCTAGTTGGTTGGTACATAGGAAACCTCTCATTTATCCAAATACTCAATAAAATCATAAGGCCCATAGTCTTTTGCCCCTGAATCAGCATGCCATATATGTCATACATGAGTTGTACCCAAATAACTAAGCCCAAATCATATGGGGCACCCTGATCTAAGATCAACTAATACAAGGTAACCACATATAATGGTACTTGTTATGACCAAATTTTGCACCCTAGGAGAAGTTTGTTCAAGCCTTTAAAAATTTGGTGAAACATGGGATTACCCCTAGACCTATGGGTTGTCTATAATAGGGGTAAAACTCTAGATTGAAGGGTTAGCTCCCCTTGATGAATCACTTAGGATCATACATTAATCAATCACTTGATAGGAAAAGGGATAGAAACCTACTATAATGAGGTGATGCACCAAATATGTTTTGACCACTACCAACCAACTACATGTGCACTTTTAAATTAAGAAAACTAACCTTACATACACTACTCTTAATCTAAATATCTCAGATGAGTTTTTCAATGTGAATATTATGATGGTTTCTTAGGCTAGGAGGACTAACCAAGAGGTCTTTAATGACACTAGAAGATAGAAAAAGTCACTCAAATCTTGCACTAAACTCATACACTTCACATGACCTACAAAAAAATCTTTTAAACTACATCTAGGTGTTAGAAAAGGATAACATGCTAAGGAAGACAAGTTAATTCACTTGACAAGATCAACTATTCTCATATGCACACTAAGTACAGTCACAAGATAAGGTAAACTAGTTGCTTCTCATTTATCAAAGGAATACAAATGGGTAGGAATTATTCATACCCAAGTGGAGGAAACAAACCTATCCAAAAGTGTCTCAATATATAGATAATGTGTGTGTGTGTGTGTGTGTGTGTGTGTGTGTGTGTGTGTGTGTGAGAGAGAGAGAGAGAGAGAGAGAGAGAGAGTAGGCAAGTGTCATATAAGTTAAAATAAGAAAATGAGTTATATAATTGTCTCAATAAGTCCAAGATTCTATGTTTATCTCCTCTTTATATGCTTTGACCCTCCAAGTGGCATGGGAGTTAAATTTTTTGCTTGACACCTTGACTATCTTCTTGAAACTCCCCTTTGTTTTGACATGTTGAAAGACAAGTGTCCTTATTGATGGTCAAATAATTTTATATAACCTCTTTTATATACTCTTTAAACTTCTCATCTAACCCAAATAGGTTCTCCTTAACAAATCATCTCTTTCTATTGCAAGGTGTCTAGAGGGCTCTTCATCCTCTATTTGATGATGAGTATTATTACCCTAACTATGTGTTTGAATTATGTGACCCATGTTGGTTACTTCAACTATTTTTCCCCTATCTATAACTCTAATGACTTGATGAATTGATGACTTGATAAGTCCCTTCAATATTTCAAGTACTCACACAAACCACTATTAGGTTTTGAAGAGATCTTGAACACCTAAATAGTCTAATAGATGATCGTGTGTATGCTTGTATTTTAGAGATTGACTATATTAGGTCTCCAGACCTATATCCAAACCTCTCTAGTGATTTTTTATTATCACTATGTATATATTAAACACTTCTAAAATCCTTATAACCATATACTCCACCATTATCACTATGCAAGGCCAAAATCATCAACTGACTATATCTAGAAATTTGGATTTTTGACTGAGTGCATCACTTCTTAGGTAAGAAACCAATATTCACTCCTTTCTAAAAAATCATAAAGTTTATAAAGGGTTCTATATCATGTTATTATTTAGATTATAATATCCTTTTCAATGTCTTTAACCTCAAACTCTTTGTGCATCACTGTCAACATAGTTAATTTCCCTAACAGGCTGTAGGAGTTAATATGAATAGTCTTGACTGTGTATGCTACTTTTAGACCTTAAGACAATCCTCAAAATTTACAGTAGCTCAGTCATGTTATTTATGTCTTTAAACACTTATAAAATACTTAAACCTCTATATTTCCATCAAACATCACTATCTTAGACCAACCTTCTCTCAGTAGTTGTAGGTGGCAACATAGGAAGGTCTAAGTGTGTATGTGATGAGTTGTCCTTATTCAAGTTTGTATGGTAATATAAAACCATTAATATTCATTAGGATCCATTTTCACTATATTTACAAGTTAAAATCATTCTCAAAGCATATATTTAAACTTTGCATCCATTGCTTCTCTTGCAGTCTTCTAGGTCTATCTTTGGAGTCTGGTTATGTAATCTTGAATTAGTCCTTTCTCAATTTGTAATTGGTATATTATGGTGGCCACATCATCATCAAGAGTTTAATTTCATTGAACTACCAAGATCATAACATCTCAAATAATTTCACAACCTTTGCTCTTACTGTCAACTTCTACCTACAATCTTGTAGGTGACATTAGGTCCTTAGGCTTGGTATTTTAGCCACCTCTTAGCTTTAAATGTTATTGGAGACCTCCACCAGTCCAAAAAAAATTCAAATTGAGAAAATAACCATAATTATAGTGATTTAATTCCTATATAACCTTTAAAATATATTGACAACATTAAATCTACCTAAATTTGTAGACCTACAAGTTGCATAGGGACTATCTACAATCTTGAGTTCTTGAAGCTTAAGAGAGTGCAACATGACTGCTAGTGGATAAATATTATTGATTATTATTGTACCAATTCACTTATAATGAATAATACAACTCCAAATATCCTTTAATAACATATTCAAACACTTCCAACTCAATTTTTTATTGGCATTACAAACCATGAAAGGTGCCTTACTCAAAATGGCCAATTGGAGTATTGAATGAGTGTCCATGGGAGAATACTAGTAGAATTTTTAGATAGGTGAATAATATTTCTAAACACCATTAAAATACATTCCAAAACATTTTGAACACAAAATTTTTTGGGTTGAATGCATACATATAATTACAACTTGAAAACCTCTCTTACATGGTGATTGTCATTCATTCAATGACTTATACCTTCATGGAAATATTTAAAAGTACTTTAGGATACTTGAGAGTATTTTTTAATACCCATATAAACTTTCTCCTTTAGAAAATATTCCACCACTCTGTGTGGAAATCTCAAGAAAGACCCTTATCATGGTTGACTAGTTAATTTTAGACCCTTAACTTCTTAGCGATTGTTCATAAAGCTAAGGAAATGATTATGAGAAATAATAACCAAATTTTTAATCTTACCAATACTACATTCAATTCCCAAATTTTTAGGCTTCCACCTTCTCTCTCTTGGTCATAACATCCACTTCAATTTTGCCTATGTGAGTTTGTGAAGGAATCGATAGGAGATATATGATGTTTTTGGATTCATTTTACCTTTTAACTACTAGAGAATCATTTTTCAGGACCTAAAAACACCTAATCATGATGACAACCTGATTTATCTACATATTCTCTCTCCTCCCACATTGTACTTGATTGGGATGCCTTAAAACTAACCTTTTTGCCCATAACTAACTTTTATGACTTGAAAATCTTTAGTTTATACCATGAAATATTTTAAGACCCCTAATTACATCACTTTACCTTTCACACATTTTATAAGGCACCAAAAATGACCCTTTTTTACTTAGGAGACCCAAATAGACCAAAACACATAAAAGCGATTTACCTTAAACTTTCCAAATTTACCTTAATAAAAGATAATAAGGTATTTTGGACTCAAATAGGACCTCCTAAATCACCTAAGGTTCAATTTTTTACTATAGGGGTCCAAAATTAGATAACAAATTGGTGACTCATAGGGGTAATATGCATGTTATGCTGACTAGACTAGTAACCATGTACTTTCATTAGGATATGGAGTCATTTGCACTCTAAGACAAAAATTATCAAACCTTGACACTTGAATAACAAGTCAAATTTATAACCTCAAGAACACACAAAATGAAGACACACACACAAAAAATAAAAGAGAGGAAGACACACATGTGCTAACTAAGTACTTAGGGAACATAACAAAACAAAAAACAACTAGCTATGCACAACTAATGTGAAGACAACTTCTTCCTCCTTAATCAAATGGGAAGATTGTACTATCTCTTACTCTATGAGATGAAAGGGGACATGAATCAAATTGCCTTTTGAACCTTGTTCTTGATTTCTTCAACTCTTTTATGTTTGCCAATATTCTTGGCATGACTTCAAGTGAAGTAATGACAGTTACAAACATGTCACCTATGAAGGTGAATTCTTCTTGTGTTTTAACACTCTTCTTATGAGACTCTTCAACTTCAAATTTTTCCAATGGTGTTTCATCCAAGCATGGTTCTTTGACTTTCATGGCATCTTGAATGACATTAGGCTTTTCATCAACTATTGTAAGCTCTTCAAACTCTTCAAGGAACTTTGCATACTCAACCCAATCCTCATCATTGTCCTCAATAAAGACATATTTTTCAATATTCTTATGTACATGACCTTCAACCCTGAAAAGAGATTCAAGCTCTTGAAGGAGTTCAATATCCTATTGCCAATCATCTTTGCTTTCTTTCTCTTAAAGAACCATAGTTTCCTAAAATTCATCTTCTTCCTCATGGTGTACTTGATCAACTTCACCTTCTTGCTCATTATGTACTTGATCAACTTCTTCTTTATTATATGAATAATATTCATCCTCAAGGCTAGCTTCAACTTATTCAAGTTTTGTACTTTGAAAGTTATCATATTGTCCTTTAATAGGTAATGCATCTACAAGAATGTCTTCAACTTGAACAATAGGAGGTGTAGGCCTTTAAAGGCATTCAAATTATTCACAAATCCCATTGGAATTCAACCACAAAAAATCTTGGTCCATGGATTCAAAAATAACTTTGTCTTATATTAGTTTTTCAAAACTAACCTCTTGATATTGCTCATGAGTCTCAACCAACTCAGTTGATGTGATATCTCTTTCAAGCACCTTCTCTTTCATGCCTTGATCAAACACTTCATTGGTAGTAAAAAAATGATCTTGATCATATTTTTATTCACTCAAGAAGATGTATTTATGCTTGTCTTCACCAAGGGGATCCCCTATAGTGAAATTTTCATGATAGACACTTGAGTCATTTTCCTGATCAACTATAACTTTGGCTTGATCTTCTTCTCTTATCTCACATAGGATGCATTATTCTTCAAGAATTGATGATGTGAGAGGGTGGTGAACTATTTCATGGGTTGGAGAGGGAGTATAAGGTGTGGTGAATGGCTCATGAATGGGATTGGGGATGGAGAGAATACTCTTACAATTTGAGGGTTTGAAAATGGGAGATTATTGAAGGAATTTTTTAAGGTAAAGAATGTTGAATTGAGCTATAGACATTTCATTTTCTTCAACAAGCACCTCACATTTCTCATAGCTTTTTTAAGGCTCTTAATTAGTTGCAATCTTATCTTCCACCTTCTCAATTAGAATCTCATTCTTGTTTTAAATACATTCTTGGATAGACCTTCAAGATAGACAATCTATAGGTTATTAGGGAGAGGTAAATGGGGCTTGATTAGGCACAAATTTTACTTTGTCTTCCATCTCTTGATCTTGGTTCTCTTCAAGTAATTTTATATTCAAATCCAACTCTTTTATTTGCATATATATATCCTCTTGAAATAGATTTTATTGAAGGTGATTAGTGGCCTCATGAGGATAAGTATCATAAGAAGGTTAAGATAAAGTATAAGAGGTCTCTTGAGGAGGGGTGGGAGAGACTTTTATAGGTTCAGATTTCTCTTTTTCTTCAAATCCCCAATCTATCCTTAATTCACCTTTCCCACTCTAAGACTTTACTACTTGATTTTAGCTTGGAATTTGTCAAGACTCCTTGGTTGAGGAAGAGAAGTGGGATGTTGGCTTGAATCAACAAGTTATTCTATAACAATCTCCTTTTCTTTTTGAATACTATATTGGATTGAATTCCAAGAAGGGAAGGTTTAAGGAACACATGGAATATTTAGAGCACTTGGAGATTCACTTGAAAAGTTATATTGGGGAGGAATGGGTAGCATGTATGAGAATTTAGATGAAGTGTAAGAAGACACATAGGGATGATGGAATTAGACCTATTGTCCTTCATGAACTTTCAACATATCTTCTATGATTTGAATGAGACCACTTACATCCAACATTTCACTTGAGAGGCTTTTCCAATTTACTCTCTCAATAGGTGTCCATTCTCCTTTCAATAGATTCAATGAGTCTCTCATGTCATGAATGAGATGGAGAGAAATATATTTACCATGTTATCTTTGAGTATGAATGTCTAAAATGTATTTCTCATAATCTAAGATAGTTTGATTCAAACTTTAAATGGATTGGTTTGAGGAACAACTAGAGACATCTTGATCTTAAGAAGGCTACTCATATGCAACATCATGGTCATGTAGAAGAGAAATAAGTTGACCATAGGATTGATATGAATCATAAAGGGGGTAACAAGCTTGATAAGGCTATTGAAACACATGGTTGGTTTCATAACCAGGTTGATAAAGAAGGCTATATGGCTGGTATGAGTCATATTAAGGTTAATAAGAAGGTAAAAAATAGAATTTTTGTTCACATCCAGCCATCCCAACTTCATGAGTCAAAGGAAAACACATGATACTATAAAAAGCTTTCACAATAAGTACTTGGTCTGCTTAGAACCATATTATTGCATTCAAATTCATCATTGGTGTTTGGTTGAGTGCCTCCAAATGCTGATAGGTAGAATAAAAACACCAAAAATTATTCCAAAACTTTGAATCTTTATCTCACCAGGTGTGTTAGAACTATTATTTTTTTTAAAATAACTCTAGGAGAAGGTTGTTCAGACCTTTCCAAATTTTGTGAAACATGAGATTATCTCTAGACCTATGGGTTGTCTATAACATGGATAAGCCTCTAGATTAAAGGACTATCTCCCCTTGATGAATCATTTAGGCTCACAAACTAATATATCACTTCATAGGAAAAGGGAGAGAAACCTAATATAATGAGGTGATGCACCAAATATGTTTTGACCATTACCAACCAGTTGCATGTGCACTTGTAAATTAAGAAAACTAACCTTACATACATTACTCTTAATCTAAATCTCTCACATGAGTGTTTCAATGTGAAGGTTGTGATGGTTTACTAATCTAGGAGGAATAGCTAAAAGGTCTTGAATGACACTAGAAGATATAAAAACTCACTTAACTCTTGTACCACACTCATACACTTCACATGACCTATAAAAGAAGCTTTCAAACTGCATCTAGGTGTTAGAAAAGGACAACATGCCAAAGAAGACAAGTCAATTCACTTGAAAATATCAACTATTCTCATATGCACACTAATTATAGTCACAAGATAATGTAAACTAGTTTAATCTTATTGATCAAAGGCATAAAAATTGATAGGGCTTCGCCATACCTAGGTGGAGGATACAAACTTAGCCGAAAGTGGTTTAATATATAAAGAATGTGAGAGAGAGGAGAAGTAGGGTGTAAGAAAGAGAGTAAACAAGTGTAATGTAAGTTAAAACAATAAAATGAGTTATATAACTATCTTAACAGGTCCAAGATGCCTTGTGTATCTCCTCTTTAGATGTTCTAACCCTCTAAGAGGCATGGGAGTTGAATTGCTTGCTTAACACCTTGACTAGCTTCTTGAAACTCCCCTTTGTCTTGAAATTTTGAAGGATAAGTGTCCTTAATGATGGTTAGATTATTTTATCTAACCTATTTTCTCTACCCTTGACACCTTTTAGCTAACCCAAATAGTTTCTCTTTGACACATCATATTTTTCTCTTACAAGGTGTCTAGAGGGTTCTTCTTCTCTTTAGGCCTATTTTGCACACAAGTGTCAAAACTTAGTTTAAATTACTTTAGCTTGTCCAAACTTAATGTGGCCTATTATAATAATATCAAACTTTTAAAAATCCATTTTACGGTCTCAAACTAGCCCCAACAAGTCATTCTCTACCAAAAGCCTCAATTAGGCCTCATCCCTTATTGCCATTTTTTGTACAAACCTCCTTACGTGGAACAAAGTAAAGAAGGTGTTGAGAATATAAGGGAATATTTTAGTACCCTATATGGCTTTATATCTCAAGGTTAAATTTCATTCTCTAAGAGAGAGTGGAGATGTCCTTTTTTGCTCTTTCTATCTGCCAATTAGGCCTAATTAGGCCTCTACACCTAGAAAGTGAATTTTGGCTCTAAATTCATCATGCACATGTGAAACCACTAGTGAGTGTGTGTTTAAATTTACTCATTACAATAATAACATCCATGTCAATTTTGGGATTCTAAAACATTGTTCTTATAGCCAAACCAAGAAATGGCCAAAAATAAGCCCTTCACAAGCCTATTTGGATTGCCTTACAAAATGGAGTTTTAGTCACTTTCAAGGGTTCTTAAGCAAATTTGTTAATTTTAAGAGATGAAATAAGTCTCACAGGACCTCGTATAATGATTTTGAAGTGTCCATCTCTCTAAAATCCTTGTAAAACACGTAAAATAGTGCATTTATGGCAATCTATATAGTAGTCTATACATATTAAGTATATGTGGATGAACCACTTAGAGTCTAGAATAATATTGAATAGGTTTTAGGAGAAAAATATTGAATAGGTTTTAGGAGAAAAATATGTAATTAGGCATGATTTAGAAGCCCATCTCTGAAAATTGGTCACTATTGGGTTTTAAGAGAGGTTTAAGACCTATTTGGGGTCTTAATGATTATTCATAAAGAACAACCCCTCTCTCTCTTAATGCCACAATATTATTGTTATGGGACCCCTATAACACCTCCAATGAACATTTGAGCCCATGAATCTCCTCATGAAAAGTGTGAGCAAAATTTGATGACCCTCAGCTTGAAGAACAAGCATTTTAAGGGGTCTGAGCAAGAATGAGGTCTATAGGTGTATGTTTTAAACTTGATTCTTATTAGGTTAGAGACATCCCTCCTAACCTATTTCAATATCTATCAAGCTTCATTCTTTCATTAGGTCTCCAACCAACCCATTATTTTAGGTCTAAGGTTCTTGAGTCAAACTATCAATCCCACCCTAACTACCTACATTCACTTGGTTCATCATTGACAGGGTCTGAGTTCTTTATATAACTTTTATACATGCTTGTCACCATCTCGATATGGGTTCTCAATCTCTATCGAAGCTCCAACTGGATCTAAGACTGCCTTCGTAAAACTATCAACACACGTAGGCCTAGTAATGTCTATATAGGGTCTGATGAATATGTTTAATTTCATTATTGTTAAGTCTAAGTTCTTGATGGAGTGATGTTCACATCACTATTTCAATCACATTTTAACATACCTTTCCCTCCTTCATATCTCTCTAGAGTCCTTGAACTAGTCCTTTAAAGCAAACACAAACCTTGAGAAAGTATGCAAGTTGTGTGACCCTTGTTTAGTCTCCTAGTTTTCAAACTCTACTTAGAGTCTCTTTTACCTCAAGGACTTGGTAACTTTGAACTCATTCCCATCTTTTAAATATTCCCTCAAACCATTGAGTATGATTTTCAGAGACCTAAGTCATCCAATCGTAAACCTATAAATGATTTTTCTTACCCTGACTATGTGTTTGAACTATGTGACCCCTATTAGTCACTTCCTCTATTGTTCCCCTGTATATAACTCCAATGACTTGATGACTTGATAAATCCCTTAAAGCTTTCAAGTACTCACACAAACCACTATTATGTTTTGAAGAGACCTTGATCACCTAAGCAGTCCAATAAATGACTATGTGTATGCTTTCATTCTAGATTTTGATTATGTTATGTCTGCATACCTATCTCAAAACCTTTCTAGTGACTATGTCTTATCACTGTGGATTTATTAAACACTTATCAAATCCATAAAACCCTAGACTCCACCATCACTGACTTTAGGTGGCATTTTGAAAGAGTTTTGACTGAGTGCATCACTTCTTAGGTACAAAACCAATCTTCACTCCTTTCTAAAAAAGCAAAAAAAAATTCAAGAGTTTTGTATCATGTTATTTTTTAGATTATAATATCCTTATCAATGTCTTGAACCTCAAACTCTTTGTACATCACTTTCAACATAGTCAATTTCCCTAATAGGTTGTAGGAGTTAATATGAATAGTTTTGATTATGTATGGTGATTTTAGACCTTAAGATAATCCTCAAACTTTCCAATAGATCAGTCATGTTATTTATGTGTCAAAACACTTATCAAATTCTTTGACCTTTGTATTTCCATCTTACACCATTGTCTTAGACCAACTTTCTCTCAGTAGTTATAGGTGGAAACATAAGAAGGTCTAAATGTGTATGAGATGAAATGTCCTTATACAATTTTGTATGGTACTATAAAACCATTAATATTTATTAGGATTCATTTTCACTATATTTCCAAGTTCAAAGCCTTTTCAAACTTTGCATCCACTGTTTCTCTTACTGTCATGTAGGTTTATCTTTGGAGTTTATTTGCCTACTCTTGAATTAGGCCTTTCTCACTTTTTCATTATTATCTTATGGTAGATACATCATCATCAAGAGTTAAATTTAAATTCATTACTAATATCATAACATCTCAAATAATTTCACAACCTATGCTCTTATTGTCAACTTCCACCTACACTCTTGTAGGTGACATTAGGTCCTTAGGCTTGGTCTTTTAGCCACCTCTTAGCTTCAAATGTTCTTAGAGACCTCCATTAATACAAAACATTTTAAAATTGAGACAATATCCATAATTATAGTGATTTCATGTCTGTATAGCCTTTAAAATATATGACCAACATTGAATTTACTTGAATTTGTAGACCTATAGGTTACACAGGGACTGCATGCAATCTTGAGTTCTTGAAGCTTAAGAGAGTGTAACATGACTACTAGTGACTAAATATTATTGATTATGATCACACCAACTCACTTATCATGAATAATACAACTCCAAATCTCCTTTAAAAAACATATTCAAAAACTTCCAACTCAGTTTGTTATTGGCATTGCAAACCATGAAAGGCACCTTGTTCAAAATGGTGAATTGGAGTATTGAATGAGTGTCCATGGGAAAAAACTTCTATAATTTTTAGAGAGGTGATAAATATTTTTAAACACCATTAAAATACATTCCAACATGTTCTGAACATAAACCTTTCCGGTTTGAACATAGACCTAGAATTCTAACTTGCAAACCTCTCTTACATGGATATTACCATTCATTCAATGACTTGTACCTTCATGGAAAGATTTAAAAATACCTCAAGAGACTTGAGAGTATTTTTAATACCCATACAAACTTTATTCCTCATAAAATATTCCACCATTATGCCTGGAAAGCTCAAGAAAGACCCCTATCATGGTTGACTAATTGATTTTAGACCCTTAACTTATTAGCGATTGTTCATAAAGCTAAGGAAATGAATCTAAGAACTAATACCCAAAGTTATAGTCTTACCAATACTAAAATCAATTTCCAAATTTTTAGACTTCCACCTTCTCTCTCTTGGTCATACCATCCACTTCAATTTTGCCTATGTGAGCTTGTGAAGGAGTCGATAGGAGAGATATGATGTTTTTAGCTTCCTCTTAACTTGTAACTAATGGAGAATAATTTTGATAGACTTGAAAACACCTAATCATTATGACAACCTAATTTATTGATATATTCTCTCTCCTCCCACATTGTACTTGCTTGGGAAGCCCCTAAAATTGAATTTTCTTGCCCATAACTGACTTTTATGATTGAACCTATTTGGTCCATACCATGACATATTTTAAGACCCCTATTGACCTCAATTTATCTTTGAAAAAAAAATTAAGGCACCAAAAATGACCCTTTTTGAGTTAGGAGACCCAAATAAACCAAAACACATAAAAGAGATTTACCTTAAACCTTCCAAATTTACCTTAATAAATGATAATAAGGTATTTTGGACTCAACTAGGACCTCCTAAATCACCTAAGGTTCAAATTTTTACGTATAGGGGCACAATTTTGACTAGGGGTAAAAATTGGATAATAATACCTTCTCATATGTCTTGTGACACAAAACACTTAATATCACAAGTCCTATCATAACCTTCTAGATATCTATAATAGTTAAGATAGACACATCAAACAAACATATCCATAATCTAGGATAAATCTATCTAAGCTAGTCACCTAATAAGCTAGGGTTTACCTCTTCTCTTTAGCCTCTGGTGCATCACAAATAATGGGAGTCCTGATAATGGTAAGTCCAAGCAAAACATGGACATCCTTCAAGGTGATGCCCACCTATATAGCATCCTCATCCACCTCCCACCACAAAGTGTTGGTCAGTCACTCTCATGCTCCTAGGAATATGATGAGTAGATCAACACTAAGAGGAATCCTCTACATCTCCATGATTGATCCAAATCATAAGGAGGCTAGTTATACTCAATCATCATCTGTCAATCTCTCTAGCAAATCTGATAACCAAGATACATCCACCAGGTGCCAAAATCTCTGTTGTCTCTGCAAAAATGTCAAACACCATAAAATATATTAGATATCGATATAAAAATGGTAAATATACATTCTTAAAATTTATAAATTACTAAAACTTAACTACTTCATCAACATTTTCTTACTATTTTCTAGTTTCCACCTTTTTTTTACACAATCAACCATTTTTATACTAAATCGGCCATGTCACCCCTCTTTACAAACTATGTCAACCCTCTGTTACATAATTAGCCCATTTTTATAAATATAATTAGACATTTTTATACTAAATTATCCCTTCCCCATCTTTGCCTACTAGTTTGGATTTCTTATATAGAGTTGACCCCATCTAACAAACTGTGTTGGCCTCTTACTACATAATAAATTGGCCAACATGCAATAAGTCGGCCTCGTCCATTTTTTAACTAAGTTAGCCTTATACTAGATAGTTGACCACCCCCAATAATACTAAGTTTACCCTCTATTACATAATCAACCACTTTATTACCTATCACTCTTTCCAACTGAGTTGGTTGGGTTGACTCTATTTGAAAATGGTGGTGACTTTTCAACTATTTACCATTAATGCCTTAGGTATTTATTGGTCTGACCCTTTCCTACCTATTGACTATTTTGACTAAAAATAAAAATAATTCAACTCCCTATAGTACAAAACTTGATATAGGGGTATATTATGATGTTATATGGTGTTTCATGGTCTTATTGATGTCATTTGATGTGTTATTAACCTTGGTCATAGTCAAAATTACTCCTAAGTCTTTCATGTCACTTAAGGTCACTATTTTGAGTCATTTATGAGGGTCTTATAGTTTTCCTAAGTATATAAGTGTTCAAAATTATTCTATAATGTCCCTCATGTCAGATTATTGCCAATCATGTTAGTTTTAACTAAAAATGTGTAGGTTCCTAACTTAGATCAAGAAAATAGTTAGAAAAGAGGAGGTTTTGGCAGTTGTATGGCCTATACATGTGTTTTGACACGTGTGTAATTTTATACAATGAATATTCAAATTCCCTAAGTTTACTTCCACATTTGATCTACTTTGGAATTCTCAAAATTAGCTTAAAACCATTCTACTCCATCACTCTTCTTGGCATGTAGAATTGGTTAATAAGTGTTCTCATAGTATGGACAACAAGAGTGGCTTATGTCAAATGCCTTTAAGGAATTTTATCACTCTGATTCCACTTCCATTTCATGTTATGATTTTAAATATTGGTTTCCCATGCTTTATGAACCAATGCTAAGAAGTTAACTACTCTTTTTTGCATGCTAATCCCCATACCCTATAGGTTTTCTCTTTATCTAAGCTGTTCTCTACAAACCAATGGATTAAAGTGATTCCATAAGTTGTGTAGATATTTATCTCATGGTTTCCATCTTTGATTGCATGTTTGAAGGTGATTTGATGAGCCAAACATCTCAAGTTTCAAGTTGAGATCACTAATGGAGTTGCAGGCATGATTTATCAACTATGGAGGTTTTCCTTTCTTATAGTAGTTTCAAGAAAAATTATGTTGATTTTTCATGCTCCTCAAAATTCATGACAATCACCCTCTCCTTCCAAGCTTAGTCTCAAAGGCTAACATCAATTAAGTTATAGTCAAATAAAGAACATAATCAGTTCTCTATATATATTCACCCACAATCAGCTCAATGTGTATGAAGGTTTTGAGAAAATCCATGGAGATGTAATGAGGATTTTCAACAAGTGTTTAACACACTCTTATAACATGATCAATCAACTTAAATTATTCAAATGACACATGATTGAATGTGATAACTAGTTATCCTATATACACAGTCCTGCAATCTAATGTACACCTATAAGTACCCTAAAAGAGAATAATCATGTTGAATTGAGAATATTGGAGATGGTTTCAAGTCCTTCAAGGTTAAAAGGATCAACTTGAGGATTGGTAAAAGTTATAGGATTGATTATAAGCCCATACACTATGCATAGTTTCCATGTTCCACCTTCACTTCCTTGTGTCACACCTACATATGCACCTACAAGTCTCCATAGAGGCCTAAGAAGATTAGAGGGCATGACTGAGATAGGTATGAACCTTCATAAAGGTTTAAAAATTGAGTAATGTCATAAAAACCAATGTTAAATCCATATATTAGTATGCATACTTGAGGAGTCATGTTCATATATGGAGGAAGAGTTTAGGGACTTGTTACCTTAATTCCATTGAAATAGGGCATTGTCCACATTTGGTGCTATCATATAATAGGGTAACATGAAGCCTAAATGGATTTGAATGCTTCCATCTTGTATCCCAAACCTAGGAGTGGGACCTTGACCAAAGAGTGTGAGTTTTTGGTCCCAATATATGATGTAAATGAGGTCTCCATTCTAGATATTCTTCACTACAGGTTTTCAATGTTTATTACAATGCTTTAAAATCCAAATGACCTTATAGTCCTTGGAAAATAAGGAGCATACCACCATGGTATATGACACTATTTAATTAATAAGGACACTAGTGTTTCAAATAACATCAAGAATATTTTAAGTATAAGATATTTAATTATATCATCATCTACAGTTATGCCCTTGCCTTCAAAAGGTTCACCTACAATCTAACTGTAGGTACCTGTAAGTTCATAATGTGAACTAAGAAATATGAACCCTATAAACATGAACACCTATAGTTTGGAGATGATTACAAAGGCTTAAAATAAACCTTAGTATGTGTATCATAGGTTTCAAATGTTGTAAATCATCTACAGACCTATTTTGCTCTCAAAGAAGTCACCTACAATCAACTATAGCATGACAGTACACTAGAATATGGTGGTTTAGATGTTGGCCTAACATGGGCATGAATTGAACAAGTCTAAATGTATTTAAAATAGTATTAAATACTTAAATAATATATTGGAGAGTGAGATATAAGTTTTATCATAGAAAATACCTATATGAGAGTTCCAAGACATGTATTTATAGTTAATACACAGTATACTATCTACAGACTAGATCTAAGCTTGGAGAGATGTGAGGAGATAATATAAGTTGTTAGTGTTGACATGTGTGAGATGTCCTTAATAATTATGATATAAACTTCACCTAATTCTCATCAAATGGAAACAAAGTATGGATGGTTCCATGTTTTAACCTACAACAATGCTTACAAACCCTGCATAATGAGTGTGTTCTACAGAAGTTTGTCTTAGGTTTTGGAATTTTTGAAGGTGTTATAAGTGTGACCTAACCTTAAAAATTATTAATAAATAATATATAAGACATATTCAAGCCACTCATAACCTTTTTCTACTTGAGATAATAGGGTAAGTGTCTTTTATTCTATCTTAGATAAAGGGTACTCCAAGAGAGCCATACCCTACAGGTCTATCATAATAATGATAAGGGAAGGTGAAAATGAGACATATATCACTAAAATAATATGTAAGGAGTTGAGGTTAACATTAACCATCATGGAAAACAAATCACATTTGCTAGAATCCAAACATGGTGGCCTGAACCCACATAGGTGCAGTTAAGCTTAATAGGCCTAGACTAGGCCTAATGCCTAAAAGGAATCTAATACCATTTCTAGGGTCAAGTGAAAATTATAAGGCATTAGAGGGCATTCATGGATAAATATAAGTTTATTCAAATACTTTGGTTTGTAGATAAATCCATATAGTGTTAGAGGTACAATCACTGAGAGGGGAGGTGAATCAGTGAGCCCAGATCTTTCAATTATAATTACAGTCCTTTCAAACTATATATATCAACTTGATCAAAAAAAATTTAACAAGAGATCTCATTCATTCAATTAATACATAATATCAAACACATAACACATATTTCCTATCGAAAACCCTCATGGGGAAAAAAAGCCACTCTCAAGCCTATAACATAAATGGACTACTATCCTATAAGAAATTACAAACAAGAGACTAGTCAACTCCTTTAAACTATAAAAACTTGATCATGTCTTCCTCACTAAAGGTATTTAGTGAAACACATGTTTCATAAGGAGCAACTGTAGACACCTAAAACTGGCCACTGATAACCTCCAATCAAGGTTTGGCCAATTTCTACCCAAAATACACATTTTGATCTAAAAACACTAAAACATGCTAAATAATGTGAAACTGACTTATTCAAGTGCTAATTTTGGCTAGGGTATCACTAAATATGGTAATTCAATTTATGGGCTAGCTAAATTTGATCAGATCATTTTGAGTTAAAATACTAATTTTGTACCTAAGTGCTCTAGATTGCTCTTTCCTATCAAATACTTTTCACAAGACATGTGCCTTCATTTATTTTTTTGGTAACATCATAAATGAGATAATGGATCTAATGCATCTGACATCACCTTCCAATTCTAATCTATTCAAAATGTTGACTAATAACAAGGCATTATGATCAATTTGAGTAATTTGTGCACAAAGTGCTTAAACATGCTTAAGAGATAATTAACCCAAATCAAGGCCTAATTAATAATTCTATTGAAACTTGTTGAAAAAATTGTTTTAGAAATGAATATTGAATATTTTCATCATTAGGTGACCTCATTTCTTGGGAAGACATCCCTAGGCCATAAGTGCCATAAATATCAAGATTCATGCCCTCCATACCTCATTAATGTCTTCCATGATGCCCTACATGCCTCTTAATTTCCCCTTCTTCCAATGTCATGATGAGGATAATTACAAACTTAATTCCAAAAATTGAATTAATCCTCAACCACACATCTCAATTTTGAGATGGATGGTTCAAGTTGATTCTAGACATTTGCAAAAAAATTATAAATAGAGAGGCCATGAACATCATTTCTAAGCAATTTTGGTGCAAAGTTATTATGCTCAAATATCTTTAAAAGCCATTACAATTAGTGTTACCATGTTAAATTTATTCCAAGCCAGAAGCTAAAGGTGCCAAGGAGAAGAGGAGATAGCCAAGCCTCCTTTGATGAAGACATCATGAGCAAAAAGCTAAGTAAACCACCATTACAAAGGTATTTGGAGTATCTAAGGAAGGTGAAGGAATTCTTATGTTTAATTCATTACTTTTTAGTTGTGTTGTCATTTTTTTTATTGACTAATGTCTCCTTAGCGTCTAGGCCTAGAGAAGTTATGATTTTAGTGTGTTTCTTTTATTTTGTTTTCATTTTGCAACTAACACCATACTAACCATCCTCTCTTGAGTCAAATTCCTAGAACACATAATGGCACACTCGGTAAGACCAGATGCATCTCACACCTAAAGAAGATCATTCCACAACTCTAAAATATTTATTTAGACCTTTAAAACTCTTACAGCTTGATTTTCTAACTTTATTCTTCCACTTTTTGTTTGCTATGGTTTTACACAGTAACCGACATCAAAATTTAAGACCAACATCAGTTGCATGGCTTAACCGACATCAGTTAGGTAATCAACATTGATTAGCCTAAGTAACCATCATTAGTGGTAATAACTAATGTTAGTCACTGTGTTTTTCCAAAAACACAAACCTAAGACCTCTTTTTTGAAAGTTCATTGTTTCAAATAAATAAGAGCTTCAAAGCTAAAGGACATGTTAACATTTTTTTTGCAAGACCAAGCTTGACATTTTCTCAAAACATGTTTAGATCACCTTTTGCATGCTAAAAAATAAATTAGTAACCTTGTTTTCATTTTTAAAAAAGAATTTATATGTTTTGGGTGAATGTTTTCAAAGTTTACAACTAAGACCAAGGGGTCAAATGAACACCACTAAATCTTTCATTTTGGGTTTAAAATTGAATGCACTTATCAATTCTTGTTTGCAATAGTTGTTTAGATTAGATTTTATTTGGAAAAAAGAGGGATTTTGCATGTATGCTCTTCTATTTGTCCCCTATAGGGAACCCTTGGAATCAAAAGCACCATTCCTGTTGCAAGTAGCCTAGTCCAAGGTTTAGAAAGAAAGTCATCTAAAACACTCTCTAAAAACTCCTTAAAGTTTGGGTGACCTTAAAAATGACCCTAAAGTCTTTCTACTTTCATGTTCTCTTTATTTTTATGTAAACTTGGCTTGTAAGGGGGATGTCATTACCTCCTGTGAGTTCTTTATGGAAGCTTTGACTTGGGGTTTCATCTCCCAAAATTGACTTCATTTATTTATTTTTTCATAAGCCATGTCAAAATAATGCATTTAAGTTGTGAAGGGTAGTGTTATGTTGCCCAAATCATGTTAAAACCATTTTGAGCCTTTTAAAGTCTTTGAAACATAACATTGACCACATTATTCAAGTATGCTTACACTGTTAGCCTGCTCAATTTGTTTCAAGACTTGTTTCACCTTATATCAAAAACCATTTGTTTCAAACCATTTTGTGTGTACCATTTGGACCTTTGTCATGTGTCCTTATGCTATTTGATCTTGTCTAGCTTGTTTGTTTAAATCCTAGTTTTTAACATTGAGTTTTCAATTAGCCTTATGAATTTTGGATCCAAACATTGATTGATTTCTATTTAAGCCTTAATTCATGTGGTTGATACACCGATCTTTCTCTTTTATGTTGCATAAATTTGGTTAATCGATTACCCAAATTTGAAAACTATTAATGGTTTGTTTGTTTAAATGTCTATCATTATCATTGTTTATGACTTTATTTGGGAAAACACGATCTTTATTCAAAGAACCGTTTGTCTTATGCCTTATGCCAACTGATCATGTTTATGTTTGATTCTATGTGCTGAGTCTATGTCAAAGTTGTTTTCAAACTTGTTAGATTAAAATCAAATCACATTAGCCTTCGTTTCAAGTCTATATTTTGATGCCATTTAGCCAAAACTCCTAGCACATGATTGTTTGTTTGAGCCTAACTTTTAACTCTGCATTTGGATAAAAGACCTAGTAACAAAACTTTTTCATTTCTTAGTTTAGACCTTGTTTGGAACACTTTGACCTAGACCTTTGACATGCCAATTTTTATTCATATGCTTAACCTTTTGTGTGTATGACCTTTGACATTAGAAATTTGACATAAGGCTATTTTATGCCAAGTCTTAACACAAACCATTTTGGAGATACAGCTCCACCTTCAAACCACATTAGAGATACAACTTCACCCCTTCAACCAAGTTGGACCAAGCTTGAGCCATTTATCCTTTGGACATCATTTTTTTAGAGTTTGTAGAACTCTAAGCCTTTTTATTTTCAAATCTTTCATCATTTACATGAATATGTCTCACTACAATTATGGTGGAGTCACTTACAAACCAAATTATGATAGAATGTCCACACAAAATGACCTTTATGGCCTTTTTCAAGACCCCAATGGTGCTAATATGGTTTGTGAGATAGATTTCTATCCACGTCATATTAATCATTCATGGGCACAAAGTCACATATCAACTTATGATCCAACTTAAGACCTTGGTTGGTATGAAGAGGTTTGTAAGGAGGACTTTAAACATCCAACTATAGATAATGTTATTTGGGATATGAATCCACACCTTCTTTGTAATAATCAGTACATGAAACATAGTCAAGAACCAACTTATGAGCCAACTCATGACTGGGATGATATGGTTTATGAGGAAAAATTGGATGATGTTGCTTGTGCAAACAATCAAGTTCCATGACATCCTTTTGTTATCTGATCATCAACTACCCCAAACCCTCCTTTGGATTATATGAACTATCAAGCTCCACAATATCTAAGGTGTACCATTTCTATACCAAGACCTCATCCTTTGGTTTGTGCAAGCAATCAAGATCCACAATGCCCCTTCATCATAATAGGACCTAGTTCTTTAGCTTGTGTGGAAAATGAAGCCCCAAATTTCACTATTATTACCATTTCAATACTTCATCCTTTAGCTTATGCGAGCAATCATGCTACCTAATGCCCTACCATTATCCAACTGCAATTCATTCTTTGTCCATTACCAATCTCATCCAAACCTCAATTAATCCAATCATTTGAAGACCAAGCTCTATTTAAAACTAGTATATTCCAACTCAATGGAAACCAAGGCCAAGAGAACCAACCAATCAGAGATTTTTTTGTTAAATCAACCATTTTTTATAAGTCAACCTATGATAAATTTCCTATTGATCTTATATCATTTGTCGAAGAGTCTCACTCTAACAAACCAGTCTTTACTAAGTCACTTCTTAATGATTATAACCATCTTTAGGCAAATCATTACTTTAACCATGTGCCTATTTTTCAAGAGCCTCCTATTGACAAGTTAGTCTCTGAGGAGTTGTCTCTTGACCTATTTCCCATCCTAGAGAAGTTTCACTTTGATAAACCAGTCTTAGTGGAGCCCATTAGGCCATCATAGGCTATTACTAGTCCAAATCCAAATATTTAACAAGACATCATTGTAACAAAGTACCCATTATATGAAGAATCAAAGTTAGATTCAAGTTCTATTCTTGAAATAATATCAAATTTAGCATCAGAATTAGAATCAAAATTAGTCTCAACATTAGATTTAGAGTCCTTTGAGTTAGAATCATATTTAGAAGAAGAATATGTTCATGGTTGTTACAACATTGGTTACACATGCCTTGAAGATCAATTTGAATACATTTATGATCCTTATATGGTTTTTGAGGATGAGTACTTTAGCTTTGACACAATTTATCCTAGTATTTTCTATAAGGATTGTGCAGCCTCTCCCCATTTCACACCATTCCACAGGCCATTACCATCAACCAAAATAGCCATATTATTGACATTCCATCTCCTACAAGTGTTGATTGGGATTGAAAAAATCACACTTTTTTGAACTACATCTATGGTGACATAGTATTTAAAGAAGACCAAGGAGGCTAAGACCACATTCATATAGAAAAAGAACACTCTCTGAGTGAAACCTTTTCAAAGGTGCTAGGGGACAAGCAAAGTCAGAACTCAACATCTTCTAGTGAAACCTTTTCAAAAGTGCTAGAAGATAATAAAAGTCAAAAGTCAACATTCCTTATTGAAATATTATTGAAGGTACTATGGGATAATCAAGCCAAATTTATCGGTGAAAACCTCATTCAGCCACCAATAGCTGAGCATAAAATTTCTTCACTACTTGATGAAGACAAAATCAAAGATCAAATCAAAATAGCTTCCAATCTACAACCTAATCAGATGGTATTTACTTTCAAGATCAAGTAACATAAAAATATGATGGTCTTATTGATATAACAAGTCTTTGACCCCACCACAACCAAATTTATGTTGAATCTAGCATCAGTGACATTATGTGTGACTGAAAGTCCTAATCTTCATTTGTTTCCCCACCATTATACATTCCATTATCATCTACCATTCCATTTCATAATCAAACCTACCATCTATTATTTTTCCCTATTTATCAACCATGATCACACTTTTCTTTGTAGAGGATACAAGGATACCTTGTCTTGATGTTTGAAGGAATTAGAATCAATGACTAATGATGATCACAAAAGCATTCTTGACAATCAGATCTATAGGCCATTTTGATAGAGTACCTATTTATATGAGGTGTACACTAGAAATTAACATAATCAAATATTTTATTTGTATTATTTTTTGATTAGGATGTCCATCTCCCTATCAAAAGGAACAATAGAATTGAAAACCACACCCAGGCCAAAAACATATACCATACCATTTCACATTACAATGTCATTGTCATTATTACATATCATTTTGCCATTGTCACATACTCTTACCATTTACCCCATCACTTGGGGGCAACCCTCTTACCATTTTATCCAATATATCTAGACAATCATTATCTATAGCAATACCATGTCATCCTATCAATCCATTCTTATCTAGACCAAAGCCTATTTTTAGTCATCCTATCCAATCCTATTTTGTTCTTGGTTACTTTGGTTATTCCCACACCTTTTATGGGGGGATTCCAATCAATTTTCAATAATCAATCAAACTTTTGTTTACAATGATAGTCTATGAAAGTAGTGCGACAGTTGATCTAGCAAGATATCTTTCATCCTATCAAGTTTGTTTATGTGAGCCTAATTATAACCGCCTATGGGCAAATCAGTGTCTCACCAGTCTTGATACTAATTATAACCACATATGGGAAAATTAGTATCATTGACCTATGTCGTTATATCTTGTTTATAACCACCTATGGGAAAACTATGGGCAACACTTATTTATCATGCATTGTCGCATCACCTTACCATTATTGTTTTCATTTGACTAGCCATTTGCCATATTTGAGAACTTGTAGGGAACCTAGTTAGTTTTTATTAACCTTTTATGTGGATAGAATTACTATGACTTGAGGTCATTTTAGGACTATGTGGGTCATGCTTAATTGATGTTGAGGTCACCTCAGTCCCCATTTTTATATGCTCTCACCATTTTATGAGTAACCTAAGTCAAATGATCTCACCATTTTATGAGAAGGTATGTTGTCATTCTCTAATGAGTTAAGATACCTTAAAATGACAAAAAACATTCATAACATTTCAAAAATCCAAAAATATTTTTCCTATCTAATCCTAGTCAGTTATCCTCGATCAACCTTACTGGGGCATGGCCATTGTTAGGATGCTTTCTTTTACTTTTATTTTCAAAATTTTTGTTTGTTTGTTTATTTATTTGCTTTCCTATTTGTTTGCTTTTAGCATTGTTGCCTTGACTCAATCTATATGTGTTCATTGGGTGATTCCTTGAGCACATTATTCTTGAGTCTATCCATATTCATGCATCAACATTTTCATCATGGTTTATATCATTGGTGCATTACTTTTGAGTGTTTATTTGATATCGAGAGTCAGTTCTTATGCATATTTTGGCCAAGTCTTCATGGTGTTCTATCATGAAGCCTACCATCACATGCTATATCAAAAATTAGCTTCAGGAAGGTCTACAATCAATAGAGCTATAGAAGTTTCTCTTTGGTACCTTGGAAAATCATCCCATCCCACCCTTGATCAAATCAATCCAATGAACATTCTAGTTGTATCATTGATAATCAAGATGAGCATCTCCTCACTGATAGGTAAAATTGAATCATTTTATTGATCAATCTCATTCATCTATTTATTTCTTTCATCACTTTTCACTTACTCATATTTTAATATATATTCTAGGTTATATCCTTGAGTTATGCTTTCTAATCAGCCCTAACTGGGGCACCATCATATTTATCCAATCCATGTCATCTTAATGATTATAATTGCCTATGGGAAAATCATTATTTTGACTTTTATTATTGATTATAATCACCTTTTGGAAAATCAATAATATTTTTAAATCAATACACACAAGCATTTTCTCATTTGGATTAATCTCAACCATGGGTTAATTCCACCTTTCTTCTTGATTCTTTTCGAGGGACTATCCATCAATAAATGTGATGGCCATTCCCTTGAGGGGGCATCATCATAGGCTTCCCAAAACCATTTTGGAGCTTTGTTCTTCAACCATCATCTTCTTCTTTTTGGCATATAGTCCATTTCTCATTCTTTGAGAATGCATTGCTTTGCCTATGGTTTGCAACATCTTTCCTAATAGGGGCAAACTATAGACACCTAAAACTGGTCATCGATAACCTCTAATTAGGCTTTGGCCAATTTCCACCCAAAATGCACAATTTGATCTAAAAACACTAAAGCATGCTAAATGATGTGAAACTAACATATTCAAGTGCCAATTTTGGCTAGGGTATCACTAAATGGGGTAATGGAATTTATGAGCTAGCTAAATTTGATCAGATCATTTTGAGTCAAAATGCCAATTTTGCAACTAGGTGTTTTTGATTGCTCTTTCCTATCAAATATTTTGCACAAGGCACGTGTCTTCATTATTTTTTGTTGGTAACATCCTAAATGGGATAACAGATCTAATGCATATAACATCACCTTCCAATTTTAATCTAGTCAAATTTTGGACCAATAATAAGGTATTCTGATCAATTTGAGTAATTTGTGCATAAAGTGTTTAAACATGCTTAAGATCTAATTAACCCAAATCAATGCCTAATTAATAATTCCATCGAAACTTTTTGAAAAGTTTTTTTTGGATATGAATATTGAATATCTGCATCATCAAGTGACCTCATTTCTTGGGAAGACATCCCTAGGCCATAAATGCCACAAATATCAAGATTCATGCCCTCCATGACTCATCAATGCCTTCCATGATGCCTTCCATGACTCTTAATTCCCCCTTCTTCTAATGTCATGATGAGGATAATTACAAACTTAATTCCAAAAATTGAATTAATCCTCAACCACACATCTCAATCTTGAGATGGATGGTTCAGGTTGATTCTAGACATTTGCAAAAATCTATAAATAGAGAGGCCATGAACATCATTTCTAAGCTATTTTGGTGAAAATTTATTATGATCAAATATCTTCAAAATCCATCTTAATTAGTTTTACCATGCCAAATTTATTCCAAGCCACAAGCCAAAGGTGCCAAGGAGAAGAGGAGATAGCCAAGCCTCCTTTAATGAAGACTTCATGAGCACAAAGATGAGCAAGCCACCATTACAAATGCATTTGGAGCATCCAAGGAAGGTGAAGGAATTATTGTGTTTTATTCCTTACTTTTCAGTTGTGTTTGTCATATTTTTTTGTTAATGAATCTCTCCCTAGTGTGTAGGCCTAGAGATGTTATGTTATTAGTGTGTTTCTTTCATTTTATTTTCATTTTGGAATTAACACCATACTAACCATTCTCTCTTGAGTCAAATTCCTAAAGCATAGAAACTACCCCTAAGGAATAAAAAGTATTTTACCTTAGAAATGATGTCTTCAACACCTGATGATGGATCTCTATTTATCTAACCCCTACACAAACTCTCTCTCTATCTCATATAAGCCTCTCACATAAGCACACCAAAATCTCTCTCCTTCACTCAAAATATCCAATAATGCACATTTATACCTATTTTCATATACTTAAACTATAAGATCACCTTTTGGACATCATAATTATGACCTATATGTCATACACATATTCCTTAATCTGTTATACTCATTATCTCATCAACTGGGCACTCTAACTCTCCTCATACATAATCAAACCTAAAAAATCACTATTATGACATCATAAATATGAACTACAGGTCATACACACCATTATCAACTTTATCTTCCCCTCAACCCATTCACTGAGCACACACAACCTTCACCTTGCCTTTGCTCACCATACACAATCTCTCAAAATAGCCTCTTGAGCATACTCAATCATTCTACCTCTTCTAGGATTATGAGGTCCAATGACCTATTTCATCACCCTCATCACCTTGTTTAAAAAATCATGTCTAATCCTCTTTAGTCTCTTTTGGTCCTTACTAACTTGCACCTTCTCTTTTAAAGGTTTTATCCTTTACTTGGCTCCACATTTGCACAAGCCTCTTCAAGTCTTTCACAAGCCTAGAACCCATCTCATTTTATTCCATAATTTATGAATCAATCATGAGTTAAAAATATTAAAATATTTCCTTATTAGCCACAAAACATGCCTTCACCCTTAAGGCATCTTACATGGGTCACACTTAAGCACAATCCACTTTCAAATAGGCCTAAGTCACTTTTAGGTTGTATGGAGACCCATTCAGCTCTTTGACACTTCTCTAAGCAAACTAAAACATAGGAACACTTTATAAATGCATGGAACCATTCCACATGATATATAGGTCCTTCTTAATTTCCAACATCCATCACAATACCCTTCTACATAATCATAAATTACTCAAACAACATTTTGTACATATAGTCACCATGAACGAATATATAGATACCTTATAAACCTTTATTCATACTGCATATGATTTTTCAAACCTTCACAATGTACACATATCATTCTTATGAAGTCTTCAACACTCCCTAATATACAATTCATCAATAAACATCGAAACAACATTTACACAAGCTTAAATATTCCTTTTGGGTCACTTGCAAAATACACATGAACATATAGTCAAATTTTAACTTTCATAACTATGACTATACTCAATTTTAGATCTTTAAATCTATATTTATATATTTTACTTGGAATCCTCTACCACTTTGCTTTTTACACCATGATAAAATTATATCTAGATCAAAAGGTATGGCCAAAATATAGAACACTGATTTTTCCTTTACAAATTCAAATATTCAAATGCAAATGGTCACAGTTAAACTTCAAACACTAAGCTCACATCTCATGTCCTCTTAGCTTTGGATAAATCTCACACCATTTATCTTGTCTAAAAATTAACATATAAGCACCAATGCTCAAACATTAAACCTTGAACATGTTGACCTCATCCTATGCAATCTAGAAACTTTGACTCAACATGCTCTGTTGATCTTCTATATGTAGTTCAGTCTTTAACAATGATAAACAGATATCACTTTTACCTCTTGAATTTAATACACACCATTTATCTCTATCTATACAATCATGCACTCACCATTGATCCTTTGAAGAATCTCAATCTTTATCTCTACTCAGCATTAAACATTGAACACATGGTATCATTTCATTGCTTCCTAACTTCTTGGAGTAACATGCTTGATCGATGTTTCTTGAAATTTAACTTGTACACATTTAAATAAAGTATAGGAACCTTGTTTATCTACCTAGAAGGTTAATTTTGCATAGTCATATCTTTTACCTAACTCACTTGCATGTTCTAAATTTTGGCCCATATGATCTCCTCACATAGGAAAATTCAACCATGTGAAAAATTGATCCTAGAACCCTCATATGTGTGAGATATATTTACATTAAAATGATTTCTCAAAATATTATCACAAAGCCAACTATGCTTATAAACTTGTCTAGTAGGCCAAATTTTAACATGCATATCTTTTGATGTACTTCGATGCTTGACCTAAAAGTTAACATAAATCAACCAGGAATAAAAATGAACAAACCCATATGATCATCTTATCCCAAAATGTCCACATGTGCAAGATATGATACCATAAAAATAATTACTCAGCTCTTCCTTGCCTTATGCAAATTTGGCTATGGGAAAATAATAACTGCCTAGGAGCCCAAATTTGCACTTGCATATCTTTTGTAAAACTTAGGTGCAAGACCTTGGATTTAGCACATAATAATTAAGTAAAATAATGAACAAACCCATGTGACCATTTCCTCCTAAAACCTTCATGCATTTGAATGTTGACATCATCAACATTCTTACTTAGATATTTGAACATAGAAAACACTGTCAAAAATGCTTGAGAGCCTAACTTTACACCCGCATATCTTTAACTATGATTAGGTGCATGACTTAAGAATTATCACATATAAACTAGGGACTAAATTGATCACAACCAGATGACCAACTCCCCCTGACTCATCCACATGTGGCAATGGTGATGTCAACAAACTACCTACTCAAATTTTCTACCATTGGACCCAAAATGTCTAGATGAGAATAATGATGATCCAAGTGAATTTCACTTATGAACACAAGCTCTCCAATCATCCTTGACCATTTATAATACCCCTCAAAACTCTATACTCATCCTTTAACATCTCTAACCATGACAAAACTAAATATCAACCTAGCCAACGTCAAGCACACTTTGACAAACACATTACACACTTTGTCATTATTACTTAAGCTATCAAATTACTTTATCCACTCACCAAGACACATCCATGACATCATTATCAACTCTCAAAAAATTTCCCCCTTTGTCATTGATGTCAACTAACATCATATAGTAATATACAACTCACCTTCTTTCTCTCTCTTTAAGCACTCTCACAACATGAACTTTCTCCCTCTTTAACATAATGACAAAGTGGGCACCAAATATTCCTAAGGACTTGAAAATACTACCAACAAGAGAGGACCACCTTAGAAAGATGATATAAACTCCCCCTTATCTTGAGCATACCTCTCCTTGCCTTTATAAATTCCTCTTACTCAATGCCAACACTCTCTTTATTCAAGCACTGCAACCAATGAAGAAAGAACACACCCAATATTGAAAACTAATGGAACACATTAAGAAACATATGAGAGGGACTCCCCCTAACAACTCTAAGTAATTTCACCTTTTGAACATCTTCAAATCTCCACATACCATGAAGAACCACCACATATGCTAACTAGCCTTCTCTCTCAAACTACTAAAAAGACCACCAATATAACTTCATGCCACTCACCAAACAAGAAACATGATCTTAACCAACCTAAAAACACCCATTCTAACCTTTCACTATAGCTCATTCACAAACCTACTACCCAATTAGGCCTCCAATTTGACAAAATCTTGAATAACTTGAGAACTAAAAACCTTCAAATCTCTATGAAGTTTGATTTGAAAACCCATTTGGCCCATTCAATATATTAATAAGCCTCATATCTCAACTCAGGCAAACCACTTTTATAATAGAGCCCAAAACCCTATAATCTCAAAATAAATAGAGTCAACAAACCTCCTTCTAGTCAACATCCACCTCTGAAACTTCTTGTATACCTAGAGACAACCATTACACACTTTTGGACCAAAAATTGAGCTTCCACACTATTGGTAACCTTGACTTCCTATAACCCATTTTAAGACCTACATACTCTTAAGCACAAACTAGAAAACCCAAGAGCAAACAAAAATCTCCAATTTGACTTTAACATAACTTCAAACCACAAAATCACCTGGATCACATCACAAAATAAGTGTGCAGACCATTTTAATCACTAAACTCTTCTTGACATTTCACCAATCTTATTATGCCATTTGGAAACTGCCATTCCCTTCTTGCAGACTTTGCACATACTACCAATATTCTTTCATGACAAAAAACATTAAACTAGGCTAAACCATGCATTACAAGCATGTCACCAATTGATGAAAACATTGTATATTCTCCACCTGATGTTGACTTAGCTCAAAAAATTGAGTCATTATCATCATGAACACATAGTTAGGGTTTGTATACATCAAAACCTCAAGCCACTATGTTTCATCCTTTGGGATAGTTCTTCAAAAACTAAGAGTAAACATTACACATAAGTATACCAATCAACAAAGTCCTTCATAGTAAGCCAACACATATTCTTTTGACCTTCTTTGTCTTGAAACATAAAACAAGACCCAACCAACATCCACCATGCTTCCTCTTTCTAAAAAGTGTCTCATTGAAGCTAAGAGGGAGACACCCCTTTTGACATGCGAGACTAAAAGTCCTAAAACTTTGGAGACTCCCATATCTCCATACCTTTATTTGAATTTCAGTCTTGTTTGACCTTGAATGAATCATTGACTTCATTCTTTTCTTTAGATTTTTCAATAAATGGTGTTAACAGAATATATTAACTTTCCTTCATGTCTATCATGGCAAATAGACCATCTTTGGTCTCAGTCTGATCTCTTCTAAAAGGCTTAGGTTTTCATGCCCATTTTTGACATCTTCTTTGCATAATATGAGATCCATACACACTATTTTGCTTTGAGAACTCATTCAACCTATTCTTTCAATATCTAGCAATGTGACCAACTTTTGTGACAACCAAAACAAACAAGATCATTCATACCTTTTATTTGATGATGATTGTGATATTTTTCTATTTGGAAAAAAGACAAATTCTCTTAACAGTTTTGTATCTTCTTCATATATGATTCCTTTTTTTCTCTTGACTGACCTAAGTTATGACCTTTCCATGACCCATTGTTCCTTCTTCCAAGGCTCCATGAATGCCCATACTTGACTGACTTCCTTCTTTTCTTCTTTCTTGGGCATGATAATAAACTTACCTCAAGAGAATCAACATGTGCTTTAGTACCTTTGATCATATTCCTCATTTTATGATTCCTCTTCTTCTACTCCTTTAATTCACCAAGTGCAGTCATGAGCTCATCTTCTAGATCAACTTCTTATTACTCACTATAATCTTCTCTACTTTTATGGTAAGTTTCTTTGTTAACCATGATGCCATTTTATTTTGAACATAAACTTGTCTTGGCATTTACTAGTTGAACCTTGAGATCATTGATAACATTCTCATCCTCTTTGGCATCTTTCATCAAAGTACATATATGCTCTTCAAGTGCCTTGATCACAGCCTTCAACTATTTATTCTCTTTCTTCAAATATTTAGCCATCTTTGTATTGAATTAGGATCTCCTTCAAGCTATTAAGCTTCCTCCAAAGGACCTGATCTGATACCAATTGTTAAAAGTTATAATCACTGAGAGCGGGGTTGAATTAGTGAGCCCAGATATTTTAATTATAATTGTAGTCCTTTCAAACTATTTAAACAATCAACATATATCAACTTGATCAAGGAACATTTAACAAGAGAGCTCATTCATTCAATGCATACACAAGATCAAATGCATAACACATAGTTCCTATGGGAAACCCTCATGGGGAAAAAAACCCACTCTTCAGCCTACAACACAAATGGACTATTGTCCTATAATAAATTACAAATAAGATATTGGTCAACTCCTTTAGACTAGAAAACCTTGATCATGTCCTCTTGACCAAAGGTATTTAGTGAAATACTTGTTTCACAAGGAGTAACTACCCATAAGGAAGACTAAGTCATTTAGACCCTGCTTTAAACACCTCGTCCTTAGAATTGATGTCTTCAACACCTGATGAAGGATCTTTACCTATCTAACCCTTACACAAACTCTCTCTCTCTCTATCTTATACAAGCCTCTCACATTACCTTAATATCTCTCCTTCTTCACCCAAACTATCCTCATATTCACATTCAAACCTATTTACATATCCTTAAACTATAGGAGTACCTTTTGGACATCAAAAATATGACCTCCAAGTCAAAGACATAGTCCTTAATCTGTTCTACTCATTAACTAATAAATTGGGCACTCTCCCTCTCCTCATACATAATCAAACATACAAAAGCACTATTATGACATCATAAATATGACCTATAGGTCATACACACCATCATCAACTTACTCTACCCTTCAACCCATTAACTAAGCACACATAGCCTTCACTTTGCCTTCATTCACCATACACACTCTCTCAAAAAAGACTCTTAAGCATACTCACTCATTCTACCTCTTCTAGGATTATTAGGTCCAATGACCTATGTGATCACCTTCATCACCTTTCTCAAACAATCATGTCTAATCTTATTTTCTCTCTACTTGTCCTTACTAAACTACACCTTCTCTTTCAAAGGTTTTCTCCTTTATATGGCTCCACATTTGCACAAGCCTCTCCAAGTCTTCCACAAGCCTAGAAACCATCTCATTTGATCCCATAATTTGTAGATAAATTATGAATTAACAAGATCAAAATATTTCCTTTTTGGCCACAAAGCATGTCTTCACCCTTAAGGCATCTCACATGGGTCACACTTAAGCACAATCCACTTTCAAATAGGCTTAAGTCACTTTTAGGTCATATAGAAACCCATTTAACTCTTTGAAACTTATTTGAGCATACTAAAACATAGGAACACTTTATAAATGCATGTACCCATTCCACATGATTTATTGGTCCTCCTTAAGTTCCAACATCCATCACATTACCCTTCTTCTTAAGCACAAATCGCTCAAACAACATTCTATGCATACAGTCACCATGAACGAATATATAGCTACCTTATAAACCTTTTTTCATAATGCATATGATTGTTAAGATTTTCAAAATGAACATAGAGAATCCTTATGTATTATACAACACTCCCAAATATCCATTTCATCAAGAAACATCTAAACAACATCTATACAAGCTTAAATATTCTTCTTCGGTCACTTGTGGAATACACACAAACACATAGTCAACTTTAAACCTTCATAAATATAATTATACTCACTTTTAGATCTTTAAATCTATATTTATAGATGCACCTTAGAATCCTCTACCACTTTTTGGTTTACACCATGAGCAAATTTTGTCTAGATCAAAAGATATGGCCAAAATACATAGCATTAGGTTTTCCTTTGCAAATTCAAATATTTAAATGCAAACGGTCATAGTTAAACTTTGAACACTAATATTGAATCTCATGTCCTCTCAAATTTAGACAAATATCACACCATAAATATTATCTAGACTTTAACACATAGGTACCAATGCTCAAATGTTAAACCTTAAAAATGTTGATCTCATCTCATGCAATTTAGAAACTTTGACTCAATGCGCTCTGTCGATCTTCTATACGTAAGTTGGACTTTAAAAATGATAAAAAAAACTATCACTTTGACCTCTTTACTTTAATATGCATCATTTATATCTATATTTATGATCATCCACTCACCATTGTTCCTTGGAAGAATCTTTATCTTTATCTCTGCTCAACATTAAACATTAAACACATGACACCATCTCGTTACTTCCTAACTTCTTAGAGTAACGCACTCTGTCGATGTTACTCAAAATTTAAATTATGCATATTTTACTAAGTCTAAGAACCTTGTTTATCTTCCTAGAATTCCAAATTTTCACAGTCATATCTTTTACCTCGCTCACTCTTATGTTCTCAAATTTGGGACATATGATCTCTTCACATAGGAAAATCTAACCATATGACAAATTGATCCTAGAACACTCATACATGTGATATATATTATAATTAAAATTCATTCTCAATATATTATATCATAGATCTAAATATGCTTTAAAACTTATCTAGGAGGCCAAATTTGAACATGTATATCTTTTGATGCACTTTGGTGCTTGACTAAAAGTTAACACAAATCAACTAGGCACAAAACTGAATAAACAAATATGATCACCTTCTCTTGAAATGTCCACATGTGTGAGATATGATACCATAAAAATGCTTACTCATCTCTTCCTTACCTTATGCAAATTTTTATAAGTATGGGAAAATAATATCAAATTGCCTAGGATCCTAACTTTGCATTTGCATATTTTTTGTTGTGCTTAGGTGCATGACCTAGGATTTAGTGCATAAAAACTAGGAAAATACTAAAAAAACCCATGTGACCATTTGATCCTAAAACCTTCATGCATGTGAATGATTAAATCATCAACATGCTTACTCAGTTCTATTTGAACATAGAAAACACTATCAAAAATGCTTGATATCCCAACTTTACACCCACATATCTTTGACTGTACTTAGGCACATTACCTAAGAATTCGTGCACAATAACTAAGGACTAATGTGATCATAACCATATGACCAACTCCCCCTAACTCATTCATGTGTGAAAATGGTGACATCAACAAACCACCTACTCAAAAAAAATTCCATTAGACCCAAAATGTCTAGATAAAAATAATGATGATCCGAGTGAATTCCACTTATGTACACAAGCTCTCCAATAATCCTTGACCACTAATAAGACCTTTTGTATATTCTCAAAACTCCATACTCATCCTTGAACATCTCTAACCATGTTAAAATTAAAGATAAACCTAGCCAACTTCAATCACACTTTTACAAACACATTTCACACTTTGTCATTGTTACTTAAGATATCAAAGCACTTCATCCAATCACCAAGTCATGTCCATGACATCATTAAAAACTCATTAACATATAGAATCTCTTTCTTGGTTTAGAAACATGACAAGGTACACAGAATGTAGGGAAGAACTTGAGAAGCCATGTTAAGAAGCTCATATCTATATATATTTTTAGCATGGGAGATTAGGGAGTTAGGAATATTTGGAGAGGCTCCCATATCCCTACTTTGTGGAATTTATCCAGGGTTTGGATGTCACAGTTTTGTGAACAATTCTTAAGGGTTTGAACTACTCAAAACCTCCAAAACCATTTTTAATGACCCAATGGTAAATATAAAGAAGTAAAGTCATCTAAATGAGTTTATTTAACTTAGAAAGTGATTGGGACTTGCATAAGACTTCCCTAGGCTTCTTCTCATCAAATTGGCTTCTACCATATTTGTATAGATAGGGTAAAAAATCGGTTTCCTTGATATATTTTGATTTTTTTAAGGTATAAAGGAGTTTTAAAATATGAGGTCAAATAGGACCTAATATAACCCCCCATGTGCATTTCCTAATTTAGTTAATCACATAGGTATCTCTACAAGCACCTTCACTTCAGGCAGTCCAAATTGGCATAGTGAATGGAAGGTGATCACCAAGTGAGAAAGTGATACCTTAAATTAGGAGGCCTTTTAAGGTATTAATAATGGTTTAGGGACATAATGAATCTTTATAAGTTTCATACCATCCCTTTTATAGATTAGATTGAATAATTGATAAGCATTTTGGTGCCAAATGTGAAGATAGGCTTGAAAGAAGGATGATAATAACTACAAATAGTGAGAATGTTTGTCTAGAAAAATATTGATGATTAGGAACACCTCAAATTCATGTTTGAGCTTGTTTATAACCCCCCCCCCCATCATATTTCACATGTGGAAATTATTCCCAGTCTATTGTGGAACACTCAATAAAAGCCAATGATGAAGATAGTTTCAAAGAAGCTAGCTGAAGGGTCTTATGCTAGACTTAGGGAATTTTCATACTTTGAAGGGAAATTTGTCCAAAGGGATCTTGCATGGTTCATTTCATACTCTAACCATTTACAACATAACTAATTTTCATGTCTTGACAAGTGGCATTGTGACCCATGAACTCCACTTCTCTCTTCCCTTTCTCACATTCTATAAGAACTAGCCATTTTTGCTCTTGTATATAATTCCACACCATGTATGGTGAAGCCCTATAGGTTTCATGTTGTACTTTGCATTTTAATAATATATTAGATATTTCTTTGAGTTTATAAACATCTTTTCTAAATGTGCAAAGTGATGTATGGTGAGGTCTAGTGATAAACAACTAATCTTCTCTTCTCTTTGTCTTTTCATGTTTGGTGCAACAAGTTCTCATTATAACAAGTCATATGTAGTGTAGTTATTATATTTGTATCCCTTCAAGTTTGTAAGTGACATTGAGTTATCTCATGAATATTAGCTCTATATTGAAATACTAATGTTAGAACATCTTAGGACTTTGAAGCTAGTGGTGTAAGTCTTATTTCTTAGTACAAGAAGTATGATGATCTTGTGTAAATCCTTATGGTGTATCACCCCCTTAGAATAGTTTATTTTCATGCATATTTATGCATCTTTTCCCACAAGCAATTAGTTAGCATAGGTGATAAACACTTAAAGGTTAATTCAGGGAGATAGCTTTTAAATCTAGAGGTCTACCTCTACTATAGACAACCCACAAACCTAGAGGCATTCCAATGTTACCCAAATCTTAGAGTAGGATTGAAAAACCTCCTCTAGGGTGCAAGATTTGGTGACATCATTACCCATTAACTCACTTTTTTCTTAGTCTACAAAAATATCTTAGGGTAATTTTTGGTACCTAAATTTTCCCTAATACCTATTTTCCTGTACCTAGATTAATTTTAATAAAAATTACCAAAAAATTAAAATTAACACATCACCTACCTGATTTATACTGGCTTCTACTATTAGGTTTTCTCCATGTCGAATTTATCATCTCCTCACCATGGTCACTTTTTGTGCTCATAAAAGTCACTCAAAGTTCTATTTTCTCACAATAAAAAATTACAAACGAATTATTTTTTATCCCAATTTATATTTACAATTTAAAATTCTTTAATTACCAATTATTTTCTCCCAGATTCTATTTTTCACTCATAATTTTATTTCTACTAACTCTTTTTTTGAACCAAAAGATGTTCTAGAATCCTGACAATGTAGATTTCTTTTTACATATTACATCTATATTTTGAAAAAAAATCAAAATTTCACTTATTTTATAGATTTGCCTATTGTTCCCTACATTAGTCACCTTTTCATTTCTCTCACCTCATTTCTATTGTTGCATCCTAATTCCTTGCCAAGCAAACCATTTGACTATTCATGGATATTTATAGTGGACACGTATGATATTAATTTATATTTATGATTAAGCTTGAGATTTATGTTATTATGGGATAGTAGAATTTTGCTTAGTTAGATGATGATACATTATTACTTACTGAAATTTGGTTAATGTATGTGTTTACATTTTTATCATATTAATGTATTATTTCAATTATATTATTACTTTATGATTATCATGTGATATGATATAATTACCTACATATTGTGAGGTATACATATGATAATTCATCCCTTGATCATGTCAGAGGGAGAGCATCATTAAAGAGGGTGATGTAGATAGAGACGTTGAAGGTCTAAAGAGAGTTGGTGAAACCCTGCACACACACACGTAGTAGTTAGTACATGGTAGAAATGAATTAAAAATAATTGATTATCATGTGTTTATTTATTTCTTAGGATATGGTTTTCTATGGATTGCAAGTATAGGTAAATGTCGTAACGGATATGTTGTAGTTATGGCATGTCTTGTCATTAATAATGTTAGGAAATTTTTTGGTAAAGGTAAATTTAAATATGGGTTATTTGTGCATTTCAAAAAAAACCATTTAAATTGTTATAACTTGTTTAGATGTTAATTTAATTTAATAAATTATGATAATTAAACATTCCATATTAATATTTATTAAAAAATGGAAATTATTTTGAAAAAGGAAAAAAAGAAATAATTTAAATAAAAGAAAAACTAGAGTATAAAAATAGAAAATCTAAAAAAAAAAGGAATTAAAATATATATTAAAATTAGCAAAAATAAAAAGAAAATAAAAAAGGAAAATCTAAAGCTTTGTAAAAGCTATGCTACTCCTATTAATCAAGGGATTTTTAAAAATGGAGATTTGATACGAATCTTAGAGAGTTGGGAAGAGTGTAGTGAAACTGGAAAGGAGAAGAAGGAAGTAAGGGCACGATATTAGAACAAAAGCATCAAAAATTTCAACAAGTAAATTTTACAAGTAATGTAATTCAATTCTAGAAATTATGCAGATAGAAAAGTAAAGGGATTTAGAAGAGGGTTATCTGCTTGATAAAAAATATATAAATCAAAGAGAATAGCTAAGATTTATATATGTCATAAATATATTTTTTATATTTTAAATCATGTAAGGCCTAGATATAAACCTGCATCATATTTAGTTTGGTAGTGTCAACCTAGACAACTAGGAAACAAGTAAAGACTGTAGTTTTCTAAAAAGTCTTCTAAGACATTGCATGCCATTTTAGATCATTGTAATCAGCACTTAGAAACTATAGTATGTAATTACTAAAACTCCACTTAATTTGATAGCATATAATTTATAGATACATAATACCAAATACCTATATTTATGCTTTACTAAATACCCATAATACCTGTAATGGTATATATGATTTTGCTAAATAGTTGACTTTTACTGAATACTTGCAATATAAATTGGTTTACATGCAATATTAAACACCAACGTAAAAGTTAGTATTACTATTTAGTAAGCAGGAATTACTATAATATCAAAAGGCATGTTCTACTAGCCTATCAACCCCATGACTTTATCGATGTTTTTTTGTGCTCAAGACACCGCTTAAGCTCACAGCTGATATCAAAAATTATAATAAATGGCATCAATAGTTTCAAACTAAGTTATGGTGAAAAATGGAAATAGGTATATATAGATTGAACATGATATATTCCATTGATTTGTACAATTATAATATGTTATTATTCAGAATTTAGTCACTAAAGTTATCAATCCAATATGATATGTCAACCAATATATATTATACAAATCATAGTCTATGTTATAGTTCATTATTTTAATCCTGGCATCAACTTCCAAGAGAATGACATACTTGTGTATTCCTAATATTGAACTCTGTATACTTCCAACACTACATTTGAACATTAATTAATCTCTCCCTACAATTTTATATTGTTATTTCATTGTTGGCATCTAACTCTAGGTTGAATCCATGCTTGTTGAAGTCATTGGTTCCCTATAAGGCATCACCCTATACTCTTTACCCAACTAGATGAGTTTCTCAAAGTATATATATATATATATATATATATATATATATATATATATATATATATATATATATATATATCCTTTATAGAAATATTTCAAAATGTTAGCAAAAAATAATATATATAATAATATATTTATGTAAATTTATGGTAAAAATAGCTAAGATATGAATAATGAATGTTCATTGGTTTATATCAACAATGTCCATGGTATAAATGGTGAAGGTATAAACATAAGTATATATTGAAAATGAGTGAATCAATTATTGATATATCTCTTTAAAAAAAGAGGGGTTATACTAAATTATATTCGGCATACCATAGTTTTTCATTTTAATATTCATGTATTCATTGCTTATAATTATTGCTACCTTTCATCTATAGCTATTTATCCCATTTTAAACTAGTTCATTGTTTATATTGTATGTCTTGTTGTCAAAATATAAAAACAACAAATGTATTTAGGTAAGCATGTGTCATTAATGAAAAGAATCAATGATAGCATGTGTATCCATAAGCTATGAACATAGTTGTGAAAATGTCAGGAAAACATACCTTTGCATGTAGGCATCAGTTAATGCTAAGGGAATTTATTTTGATATGATGAGGATATTTTAACTTACCCATATATTGAAGTAAAAATCAGATGGATTTTATTAATTTGACTTCATGTAGAGCACAATAACATAAATTCAGCTTTTAATATAAACTTCTCGAGTTTTATAAAAAGATTTCCATAAATAGCTATAGTAAGACAAACCTTGTGGAGTATCAAGAACACTTGTTATATGAAATCCATTGTATATGATTTGACATTATAACAAGTTATTAAATTATGATTATTATCAAAGTGCTTATTGTAAATGGGTGTAAACTTGACTATTAGTGTATATTAAGACTCTGGGGGGTGTTCTTGTCTTATAAATTATATTTAAGAAATATACACATTATAGCTTTATGTGGGTATGAAAATATGACTCTAAAAATATGGCAATGTGCATTTTTATGTTTCATATGAGTTTAGATTTGCTTATTTACACTTGATTATTTGAATAAAATCTTAGGTTTCCATGAATGTGTGACTAATTAAATTGAATGATTATGGATTCCTTGTAGTTATGTTTGAACACTGGACTATGGTAATATGGGTTATCATAAAGTGTAGATAAAATAGAAATGAATTGGCACTATTTTAATTCCATGGTTATTGTGTGTTATCCAAGTGGTATAATTGTATTGATTATTTATATTATGGGGTAGACAATAATATAAGATTCATGCATATGAATGATAGAATAAATGTATGTTACAGTTACTCCTAACTTTAACATGCCATGTGATGTATTTTCTATTAGGATGTAAATTTTGTGAATCTTATGGTTGAATTGTATTTGACCAATCTGCATTGCTATTGTAGAGCAAGAAATGAGATGGACTTCATTGGCTTACTAGTATTGCAATGATAGATGAAGGTAGTTCGATCAAGTGGTGTGTATGAATTTGATTGATATATAGATCACTTTTATATTATTATTCATGATGCTTGGTCAAATTAATTTTATTGATACATTATAATTTTATGAGTATGGGTTACATATATGTGTAATATATTGTAATAGATTGAGTTTTTTATGATACATTGCATGTTTAGTTAGTTATAATTCATACAACACATGAGTACTTGCTTGTCTCTCTAGATTTCAAAGCCATGACTATCTACTCATATGTGAGGAGAGGGCCATATCTTGATGGGATTAGTGTTGGGAATAATTGGTCTATGTTTGGTGTGAAAAATCACTTGAACGATGCTCTCCCTTTCCATAGCAGTACTAATTATCAAGATGACACTTGAGATTGTCACAAATAAGTAAATTTTGGGAACTATGCTTCAAGGAAGCCATGTATCTTATTTTTACATTATATTATATTATAATTATTATTTAAAACTATCATGAAGAGTTTTAATTATTTATTTGGCAGTGGTGACTATACATTTATATCAGTTGTGGTTGAGTTATTATAATTACTAAATCTATACTTGAATTTTGACATACTCTTATGATGTTATAGATCCATGATTTACAATGTAATATGATTTGGTTTCCATTATTATGCATTAATACCTTATTTTATCTTATTTATATTCTAAAAATGTAATCTATTTTAATATGTGTATATTAAAAAAAACCATGCATTTATAGGTCGATCTCAGTGGGGATGTTATATGTGGTATCAGAGATATGGCTCAAACTCTAGGACCTAATGAGTCCACTAACATTTTCATATCCTTCTATTGATAGAAATAAGGATGGTGAAAGTGAAATTTTCTAGAGAAGGACCTTTAAATTCTAATGATAGTAACCCTCTATTTTATCTTAGTTGATTTGTCACTGAGTAGTTAGGGAAGATGGACCAAATTCTTGCAGTCATGAATGAGACCAAAGATTATATTATAGCTCTGGAATAGGTGGTTCATGGCCATGAGGAAGAGGAACAATAAGATGAACCTAAAGAGCATCCAACTAATCAATAAAATCCTTAGGATGCTAGATCATAGGTTGTTATAGAGTTTCCCAGAGACATGAAGAAGGTGAACCCACCTAAGTTTGATGGTACTATTCTAGGTGATGGAGATGAGGCATGGATAATAGAGATGGAGAAGTATTTCAAAATTTTAAACTAATCTAAGGTCACTAAGGCAGTATGGGGAGCATACTAATTGGCTGGTGAGGTAGCTACATGGTGGGCTAATAAAAGGTTAGAAATGAATCTAAATTTGACCACCACCACTTAGGATCAGTTTGTGGCTTTATTTAGATCACAATGGCTCCCACTAGTTTATTTTGATTATAAACTCATATATTTTTAGAATCTAAAGTTGGGTGACATGTCAGTGAATGAGTATTGGGATCAGTTCACTAAACTATTGAATTATGTACCTCAATATCAGGGAGATGAGCGGTTCAAGATCAATTATTTTATCATGGTATTGAGGCCCCAAAGTGATAGAGAGGTAGATGTTCATTGACCTTCCACGATAGACTAGGTCTTCAAGAAGGCAGTGAAGCATGAGTAGAAGTTGAGGTCTCTTTCACAAGCCAAAGACAAGTTCAATAAAAGGTTTATAAATTCTAAGTCAACCTTCAAGAAGAAGAGTTGGAAATAGAGGAGTGGAGACTCTAGGAAATAATTTAAAAACTAGAATGCCAAGTTCAACAATGGTTTAGGAAATAAGAAATAGGGTAATGAATTCAAAAATGGTTTCAAGGGAAACCAATAGAATATCAGGAAAGGATCACTAAAGGGATGTTTCATTTGTAGAGAGGATCATTATACTCATGACTTTATGTAGGACAAGTCTAAGGTAAAAGGCTATGATCCTTAGTTGAGTGGTTTTTAGCAATGGATCCATGTAACAGTTGATAATCAACAAGCCAAATATTAGACATTACCTATTAAGTTATCGGGTACTTTGTTTGACCATCTAGTTGTCATTTTGATAGATACAGGAGCTAATGAATATTTTATAGCTCTTAGGATGCTTAGTAATTTTACTAGAAGACCTGGTGTAATGGCAAATTCATGGTTATTATAGTATGGGAATGACACAAAAGTCATGGTTGATATGTGTCTAATTGAAGTGGAGATTAGGTTGCCCAAATTTATAATAGTTATGGTTTTATATGTAGCACCTTTAGGATCTTATGATGTGATCTTAGGAGTCAATTGGCTCCCAAAATATAAATCCAAGGTTGACCATTACCTAAAGAAGGTTGAGTGTCTTTATGATTTTAGGAATTAGACATAAATTTAAGGTGAGAAGAGAGAGTTGAAGCTTAGGTAGATGTCAGCTATGTAGCCTAAAAAGGCCCAGGGAAAAGGGTGCCAAGCATTTATTATTAAGATAAATTAAATAGAGGAACCTAAGGAACCATCTCTCAAAGATTATCTATTTCTTAGATATTTTCATGATGTGTTTCTAGATGAGTTACTAGTTTTTCCTCCTAGATGTAAGTATGATTTTTCTATCAACATCATACCTAGTTCAGAACCACAATTTAAGGCATTGTATAGGATGAAAACCACTAATTTGGTTGAACTAAAAGCTCAACTTTAGAAATTATTAGCCAAGGGGTTGGTCAGGCCAAGTATGTTACCATGGGGTGCACTGGTTATCGTTATCAAGAAGATGGATGGTACCCTTTGACTATGCATTGATTATAGAATGTTGAATAAGGCAATCATCAAAAATAAGTATTCATTACCTTGTATATATGATCTATTCAATCAAATACAAGGAGCAACTATATTTTATAAGATTGATCTTCAAGTGAAATACCATCAATTGAGGATTCAGGATGAGGACATTCAAAAAATGATATAGACACTATGAGTTTATAGTGTTACCATTTGGATTGACTAATGCTCCAACAACATTCATGAATCTCATGAATAGCATATTTAGAGATTACCTTGATCACTTTTTACTAGTTTTTTAGATGACATTATTATATATTTAAAGAATGAAGAGGATCACCTTTAGCATTTGGAATTGGTTCTACAATATTTGCAAAAGAATAATCTATAAGGTAAGTTGTCCACATTATCTTTGTATATGGTATCTTTGTATATCTAGAGAATATTATAACCATTATGGAATGGCTAGCACTGAAGAATGTGCATGAGGTTAAAAGCTTCATGGGATTAGTAGGCTATTATAGTAAGTTCATCCCAAAGTTTTCCAAGATAGTTAATCCAATCACTTCCTTACAACAAAATAATCATAGATTGGTTTGGTTAGAGAAGTGCAAACTAGTTTTCTAGGAGTTGAAGAGAATTACATCAGCACCAGTGTTGAGAGTTTCAGACCCCAATGTTCATTTTTTAGTGGTTACAAATGCTTTAGGTGATGGACTAGGTGGGGTCCTTATACAGGATAGTGTAGTAGTGGCTTATGAGTCATAAAATCTAAATCCATATGAGATGAATTATACCCCTTATTACTTGGAGCTTATTATGATTGTTCACACTTTGAAAGTATGGTGACATTACTTGTTGGGGAAACCTATTGAGCTCAAGATGGATAACTTGGGACTCAAGTATATTTTTACCCAACCTAATATGAATGCTCATTAGAGAGATGGCTTGAGTTTTTGTCTGACTATGATTTTGATATCACTAATATCAAAGGCAAAGAGAATAGAGTACTAATGCCCTTAATCATAGAAGGTACATTGCATCTATATATACTATCAAAAGTATCTTTAAAGATCTAGTAATTGATTTCTCTCCAGGAGATGAATTTTATGATCAGGTCAAAAAAGCATTGTTGGAGAATGCTCAAAATCTTTGGTACAAAGGATTCAATTTGGAGAGTGATGGTCTATTGTGTTATAATGGGTAGATGTATGTGTCATATTGAGAGAATCTATGGTTCACAATGCTAAAATAATTTCACAACACCCCTTATTAAGGACATCCAAGTGTAATCAAGTTCATGGCAGAGCTTAGACCACTATTTTTTTAGAAAAGAATACAAAAAGTTATATCTGATTATGTGTCACATTGTCTGGAGTGTCAGTGAGTGAAAGCTGAGCATATGCATCTACTTGGATTATTATATCTACATAATATTCTAAAATATAAATGGTAGGCGATCAACATGTACTTTGTCTAAGGTTTACTGATGTTGTGGAATAGGCATGGTATGATCTTGGTGGTTGTTGAAAAACTAATCAAGGTGGCTTACTTCATACCAAGCATTTGGTGGATGATGCACCTACCCTTGTAAAGAGATTCATGAAAGAAGTGTATAAGTTGCATGGTTTTCTAGAGAAGATAATTTTGGATCATGATTAGAAGATGACTTTGAGGTTTTGGATGACTCTAAATTTAGCTTTGGGTATGCAACTTAATTTTAGTATAGCTTACCACCCAGAGACTGACAGACAAAGAGAGTTAATCAAGTGCTTGAGGATCTTCTTTAAATGTATTACATGAACCAAAATAATAAGTGGAAAAATTATCTTCCATTGGTTGATTTTAATTATGATAACTCATACCATTCAACGTTGAATATGGCACCATTTAAGGCTCTTTACAAGAGGATGTGTAGGACACCCATTAGTTGGGAGAGATTAGAGGATAGGGTAGTCTTCAGACCCAATATACTCTTAGAGATGGAAGATTAAGTTAGGTAAATCAGGTAGACATTGGTCAAGGCCAATGATAGATAGAAGAGTTATGTAAATCTAAGAAAGATAGAAAGGCACTTTGAAATTGGTGATAAAGTGTTTTTATGGGTTAAGCTATAGAAGACCTTGATTAAATTCAAAAAGTTTGCAAAATTGTCACCAAGATATGTGAGACCCTTCAAAGTGTTATAAGTGGTCAATCATGTTGTGTATAAGTTTACATTACCACCATCCATAGCTATTTTACATAATATCATCCATGTTTCATATTTTATGAAATATATATTTGATCTTATACATGTGTTGGATTGGAATGCTTTGTAAGTTTTAGATCTTAGGGTGGTCACAGTAGAACCAATTAGGGTAATTGACACACGTAAACTTCATTTGCATAATAAAAAGATGTCATAATGCAAGGTCCAGTGGGACTAATACTCTGAGGATAGTGATACATGAGAGGACTATGATGAGTTCTTGAGAAGATTTCTACACTTATTTGCTTGATTAGATACTATTATATTATGTTAGTTACAGTTAAATAATATTTTTATTTCAAAACATATGTTTGAATAAGAGTCATTTGGGACAATGATTAGCTTTAGCGGGGAAGGATGTTGCATCCCAATTCCTTGCCAATCAAACCATTTGACTATTCATGGATTTTTATAGTGGACACATACGATACTGGTTTATATTTCTAACTAAGATTGATATTTATGTTATTATGGGATAGTAGAATGTTTCTTAGTTAGATGATGATACATGGTTGCTTACTAAAATTTGGTTAATGTATGTGTTTACTTTTTTAGCATATTAATGTATTGTTTCAATTATACTATTGCTTTATGATTATCATGTGATATGATCTAATTACCTACATGTTATAAGGTGGACATAGGAGAATTCATCCCTCGAGTATGTCAGAGAGAGAGCATCATCATAAAGGGTGATGTATATGGAGCCGTTAAAGTTATACAGAGAGCTAGCAAAACCCTGAATATACACACAATAATTAGTACATGTTATAAATGCATTAAAAATAATTGATTATCATGTGTTTATTTCTTGCTTGGGATATTGTTTTATGTGGATTACTAGTATAGGTAAATGTTGTGATGGATTCTTTTGTAGTTATGACATGTATTTTCATTAATAATGTTAGAAAAAATTTTGGCAAAGGTAAATTTAAATACAAGTTATTTGTACATTTCAAAAATTACCTTTTAAATTATTATAACATATTTAGATGCTAATTTAATTTAATAAATTATGACAATTGAACATTCCATATTAATATTTATTAAAAAATGGAAATTATTTTGAAAATGGAAAAAAATGAAGAAATTAAATAAAAGAAAAATTAGAGAATAAAAATAGAAAATCTAAAAAAAAGAAATTTAAATATATATCAAAATTAGCAAAAATAAAAAGAAAAGAAAAAAATTAGTCACCTTTGAATTTATCTCACCTCATTTCTACTCTATAGCACAAAGGTAAGTAAATGTGTGTATTTTTCAATTATTTCCTTTCATTTATCTTATTCAGTTCTTAATGTAATTTATTTAACTCAAAATTGTGTGTCGTGTTTTTTTCCTTAAGCACTATCCTATGTTACAACTGTGTGACACATGATAAGCTTCGAGTAGGGCATATGTATACACATAATATTTTAAACCTTTATCAATTGTTGATGCATTCTATCTTATAGGAACCTCTCGATTCTAAATCTCTCTTAGTGCACACCTTAAAGGGTGCATTAGGAAATGGGTGGGCAGACCATTGGTACTTCTCAAGATTGTTTTCTCCTATACCACCACTCAAAACCAATACAATTTCATCATATATGTTTTCCTAAGCTTAGACACCTCCATTACATGCTCATCCAATAAATTAACCACTTCAAATAAACCCTATCTAATCCACACCCCTTTTTTCCATCCTTTAAACATAATCAAATGGGTCAACCTTATTATGGGAATTAAGCACATTACAAGATTAAGTTGGCCTAACTGACTTAGTCTTGGACCTAACTATTTTATTTCCATATAATTAGGTTGATTGGGTTAACTAAAATAGATAAAATTATTGAAGGGTTTAAGGTTAGATCCATATATATAAACACATCCTTCACCTCATTTCCAATAGAGAGAATCATTGATTTTCACTTCATTATCTGTTGATCTATCATTATAATTAAGGAGTCATTGCTTTGGGTTTCATACTTCTTTGGAGAAGAATCTTGTCTTGTGTGAAAAGTATTTTGGATGCATAGGATAATTATTTTAGCCTAGATCTAACTTATCTTTGGTATCCTTATGAAACACAACAACCTCTTTTAAAGCACCATTGGCTAAGGGAGATATTGAAACTCGATGGGTTCATCTTCAAGGTAAGCATTCCTAACTCTTACACCTATTTTTTTAGTAGATATACTTGTATGTATAATGGTTTATGAATGTATTCATCTGTTCATTATTATGATTACCTCTACATTGACTTTTGTATAGTTATTATTTGCATTTTGTTATTTATGTTTATTATCCCTCATTTGTGAAACAAAATTTGGTGAGCACTACATTATATTTACTTTAATTTGCTACAAACCATAGGACCTATCTAGGTTTATCATGTGGTATTACTTGAATAGAGCCTTTATAACCCTCTCTAGTGAAATTGATGGTAAGAGACCCCTTAGTTAGATCTATCGGATCCATATTGGTCATGACCCTGATTGTCTTAATGTACCAACAAGTAGAATGTCTAGTTTGATTTATCTTTTCTAAGCTAGGATTGATTTATAGATCATATTTACTTTCTCTTGTATATAGTGTGTATCTTCTAAAATGTATTGGGCCATCCCTAATTTGGGAAATACATTGTATGCAATTATCAACTTCACTTAATTCATTATGAGTCAAATTTTGACTGTGTAAGAGATATTTTAGGATAAATTATGTCGAATATTTATTTAACTTTCAAATTAATACCACTTTTCATTAAGTTAATTAAACTCATTTAATTATCCCAATATTATTTTAAAAGGAAAATCCATATCTTTTGGAATTTCTTATTTTCTAAATTCATTAATTAGATTTATTCCTCAAAACCCATGATAAGTGGCCAAGTGGATCATGACATCACAAAACTATCTAAATTAATTACATCATCTTGAAATTTATCAATCACTAAAGAATAAATATAAACAAATATCTAATTTGTGCAAGACATGCTTAATAAATTTAATATTAATGGCATTTGGCCTCCAAAATTGAACCAATCGTGGGCCACACATCTTGATCTTGAGATGGATGATCAATATCATTTCAACCAAATTATAAATATAAGGGCCTCCATGAATTATTATCAAACTTATTAGTACAAATACATAATGCGTAATTTAACCTAGAAACTTCAACCTTTATTCCAAATTATATCAAGCAAGAACCATACCAAGTTAGTGTTTGAAGAGATTATCATGGTGATTCCTCCATGATATTGCTAAATAATTTGAATGCTTCATTTGGGCACAAACATGCTTGTTGATCATCCTTAGAGAGAATTCACATGAGGAAGGTATAGCTCATGCTTTTTTATTTGTTTCTTTTTTTATTGACCTAGTCCACACAAGGAAGTTTAAAGTGTTATGTTTTATGATTTTGTTTGTATTTAAATACTAACATATAAACTTACCCTTCTCATAATCTTATTCTATATTTGGCATGCCCAATGGTACTTTGCACCCTAAAAATACTTTTGAGGCCTCCTAAATCCTTATAAAGATGAAATTGGACCAGGTTTTGGCCTTGCTCTCTTTTATTTTCCTCTCATTCTTTTATTTTTCCATCCCTTGAACATTCATTAATTATTTATTTGTCTAATTTTTCAAATTATTCTTAACAACTTTTTCATTCTTTGAAAAGAGGTTATTATACCTAATGTCTCTCAATGCCTTATCAAATAGGTAAAAAATATAGACATCCAATTCTCACCACTATTGTGTCAAAATTACAAGTCTAAATGACTTCCTATAATAATGTATAAATTAAATAAAAAACCACTAAAACACTTTGATTCATTTACACATGTCACGTGCATTTCCTGATTCATATTAATAGGTTCTTAATTAGATATTTTTATTGTATGCAATAATTATCTTTTTCTAACTTATTTCCAATCAAATTATGACTTAGCAAATTGTCATTTTCGACCAATAGTGTATGAAAATTAATAGAATACTAAGAATTACAAAAAATTTAATCAAATTCACTTAACTAATTACATCCAATTAAATGCTTAAGTGAAAAATCCATGTCAAATTAGTTAATATCTAATTTTGAAAAATAAAAATTCAATAAATATCTAAAAAGCTAACATCATCATGATATAAGTGAGCACAAAGTCAAAAATGCAAGCCATGTTTAATCAATGCAACAAATATATTATTTGTGCAAGTCATGCCTGTTAATTATTTCATTATTTCAAATATTAATTACAACATTAATTGTATTTGGTCTCTTAATTTTAATCAATTTTGGGCCACACGTCTCGATCTTGAGATGGATGGTCCATATAATTTTATACAAGCTATAAATACTAAGGCCATGACCCTTTTCTATTGAGATTATTAGCGCAAAGATATAATGTATAATTCAACCTAAAATCTTTAACCATTCTTCAAAATTGCATCAAGAAAGAACCATACCAAGTTAGTATTTGAAGAGATGATCATGGTGATTCCTCCATGATATTGCTAGAGACTTTGAATGCTACATCTAGGAACAAGCATGTTTATTGACCAACCTTGGAGAGAATTCACATGGGGAAGGTGTAGATTATATGCAATGGGAAATACAACATATTCTACAAATCAATCCTAGCTTAGAGAAGATAGATCCTACTTACACTTACAATTGGCGATACATTATATAATCAAGATCATGATCAATATAGATCAGCTAGACGTAATTAAGGGATTTTTTACCACAATAATATCACTAGGGAGGGTTCCAAAGCCTTCAGTCAAGTAAAACTATGTAATAACTCTAACTAGGTCCTATGTTTTCATATTCACTAAATTAATAACAAGTAAATCAAAATCTAATCTAGTGTATGTGAACATAGGATTTCAATAAGGGAAGATTAGTGGTGTTAGTGAATGAAATCAAATCAATCAAAAAGACACTAAACTAACACCCCAAGCCTATCTAAAAGGGTGAGCTTTATTAACCAAAAAAAATAGAAAACACAACTAAAACACGAAATAAATACCTTCTTTCACCTTCCTTAGATGCTCCAAAATGTTTTTTGAAGTGGCTTGATAAGTTTATGCTCATGAAGTCTACATCAATGAAGTTAGGCTACTTCCATCTCTCTATGGTACCATGTTTGGCTTTGGCTTGGCTTGGTTTGGATCAATATTTGGGCATTACAACAATAATTTTTATGAAGATTTGGAATCAATTCAAAATTATAACTTTGGCATATCCAAGATTTTTTAATTTAGTACGCAAGGCCTCTTATTTATAGACTTTGCAAAATGGTCATAATCAACTTGAACCATCCATCTCAAGATGGAGATGTGTGTCTAAGGATTAATTCAATCAAGTAATTAAAATTCATAAATAGGCTCATAAATATTTGGGATAGAGGGGCATTGAATAGGCATGGAGTGTCTTAATGAGGCATGGGATGCATGAATCTTGATAATTTATGCATTTATGGCATAGGGATGTCTTCCCAAGAAATGATGTCACCTAATGATGCAGATATTCAATATTTATTTTTAAAAAATAAATTATTCAAAAAGTTCCATGGAATTATTAATTAGGCTCATGAATTAGTTTAATTAGCTCTTAAGCATGATTAAGTACTTTGATACAAACTTTGGCTCTTTTTGCACAAGTTAATCAAATTGGTCCAAATGTCTTATTATTGGCTCAAAATTTAACTGGATTAGAATTAGGATGAGATGTCAAATGCATTGGATCCACTATCCCATTTAGGATGTTATCAACACCAAATAATAAAGACACATATCCCATTTAGGAAAGAGCAATCTAGGGCACCTAGGTGTAAAATTAGCATTTTGACTCGAAATGATCTGATCAAAGTTAGCTAGCCCATAAAATGCATTGGCCCATTTAGGGATACTTTGGCCAAAATTGGCACTTGAATATAAAAATTTCACATCATTTATATTTTTTTAGTATTTTTAGTCAAAATTATGCATTTTGGTAGAAATTGGTCAAAATATTGATTAATGGTCATTGGTGGCAAAATTTAGGTGTCTATAGTTTGTTGTTGTTTTGGAAGATTTTGTAAATCATAGCCATAGTAATGTCTTATCAAATAATGATAAAAATCATGTATGCAAAAAAGAAGATGATTATTGAATAAAAAGCTCTAAATGGTGTTTAGAAAGCCTATGATGATACCCCCTCGAGGGAGTGGTTGTCACATATGTGGATGGGCATTCCCTCAAAAAGAAGCAAGAAGAAAAATTGAATTAACCTGTGGTTAAGATTAATCCAAATGATAAAATTATTACATGCATTGATTTAAAAAGGATACTAATTTACCCAAAGGCAGTTATAATCAGGAATAAAATTCAAAATAATGATTTGTCCTTAGGCAGTTATAATTATTAAGAGGACCTAAATTAGATAAAGATGAAGGTATCCCATTTAGGGATGATTAGTAAGTATAACTCAAGGATATAACCTGGAATATAGATTTAAAATGAGTAGGCACAAAGGTAGATGTGATGGTATAATGACTAAAGAAGCCACAAACAACTAGGCATACAAAGATGCACAAGACAATGAAAGGGATGGATAGAATAATAAAATCAATCAATAGAAAAGATTCAATTGTACCTACCAATGAGGAGATGTTCATCTTTATTAGCAATGATATAACTAGAATGATAAATGGGTTGATTTGATCAAGGTGGGTGGAAGGTTTTTCCAAGGTGCCAAGGAGAAATTTATGTGGCTCTGTTGATTGTAGACCTTCTTGAAGCTGATTTTTGTTGTAGCATGTGAGGGTATGCATCATGATAGAACATCATGAAGACTATCCTAAAATGTGCATGAGGACAGAATCTTGATCTAATAAACATTTGAAAATAATGCATCAATGATAAAATCCATGATGATAATGTTGACATATGAATATGGAAGGACTCAAGAATAATATGTGTAAGGAATCACCCAATGAACACATATAGACTGAGTCAAGGAAACAATGTTGAAAGCAAACAAATAGGCAAACAAACAAACAAAAAAATAGCTTGAAATAAATTAACAAATATAAATCTTGAAAACAAAAGTAAAAGAAAGCATCCTAACAATGATTTTACCCTATTAGGGTAGATCGAGGATAACTAACTATGCTTAGATAAGATAAATGTTTTTGAAATTTTGAGGTATCTTAACTTGTTAGAGAATGATAAGATACCTACTCTCAAAATAAAGAGGGAATTTGGCTTAGGTTTCTCAAAAAATAGTGAGAGCATGGCTTAGGTTGCTCACAAAATGGAAAAAGCAAAGCTTAGGTTGCTCAAAAAAAGCTAAGAGTATGATTTAGGGTGACTGAGGTGACCTCAACATGAATTGAGCATAACCTACATATTCCCTAAATGACCTCAAGTCATATTAATTCTATCTACACAAAAGGTGAGTAAAACCCAACTAGGTCCAACAAGTTCTCAAACTTGGCAAATAGCCAGTCAAATGAAAACAACAATGGCAAGGTGATGAGATAATGCATGATAAACAAACATTGCCCCTAGTTTTCCCTTAGGTGGTTATAATTATGATACAATGTTATAGATCAATGATACTAATTTTCCAATAGGTGATGTTAATTAGTAGTAAGATTGGTGAACACCAATTTTCCCATACGCAGTTATAATTAGGTTCACATAAATAAACTTGATAAAAGATTGAAGATGAAAAATGTCTTACCAAATCAGCTATCACACTGCTTTCATATACTATCATTAAAATATGGATTTGATTGATTATTTAAACTTGATCAGAATCCCCTTACAAAAAGTGTAGGAAGAACCAAAGTAACTAAGATCAAAACAAAATTAGATAGGATGACTAAAAATAGGTTTTGGTCTGGATAGGAATGGAATGATAAGATGGTATGTTCTTTCTAAGGATAATGATGGTTTCTATAAATTACATAAATGGTAAGAGGGTTGCCCCCAAGTGATGGGGTGATTGGTTGGGATATGAAACAATGGCAAAAGGATATGTAGCAATGGAAATGACATGGCAATGAAATGGTATGGTACATGTTTTTTTCCTGGGTGATTGTTGGTTGGGTTTTGATGTGTTTGGATTGGGTATGGTAAATGGCATATCATTTTTTTGTTCCTACTGAAGTGGAGATGCACATCATAATCAGTAAATGATACAAATAGAATAATCAATCATGTTAATTGTTATCCCATACCTCATCTGAATAGTTACTTTATAAAGAATTGCCTACACATTTGGTTTCCAAGAATGCTTTTGTGATATTTGTTGGTCATTAATTTTGATTCCATCAAGCATCAAGACAAGGTATCTTTTTAGCCTCTATAAAGGAAAGTGCAGCCATGGATAATAAAAAGGGATAAATAATGGATGATAAGTTTGTTTGTGAAATAGAATGGCAGATGATAATGGAATGAATGATGAAGGGGAAAAAAATGAAGATCAAGACTTTTAATCACACATAATTTTGTTGATGTCATATTTGACATAATTTTAGTTGTGGTGGGGCTGAAGAGCTCTGGAGATGCTCTCATTAAGACCACCATATTTTTTTATTATTTGATCTTAAGAGTAGCTACCATCTAATTAGGTTGTAGATTGGAAGCTATTTTGATTTTGTCTTCATTAATCAGTGCAGGATTTTTGTTCTCAGCTATTGGCACCTTGATGAGTTTTTCACCAATAAAGTTATCTAGATTATCCCATAGCACCTCCAAGAAGGTCTCACTAATGAACATTGGCTTTTGACTTTGATTTTATTTTATTGCTTCCTAAAAGTTTCACTAAAAGATGTTGAGTTTGAACTTTGATTTTCCCTTGGTGCCTCTGAAAAGGTTTCACTAGAAGAGTGTTCTTTTTCTACATGAATGTGGTCTTGTCCTCTTTGCTCTTCTTCAACTGATATGTCACCATAGATGTAGTTCAATAAAGTATGATTCTATCAATCCTAATCAACACTAATGGGAGATGGAATGTCAATAATATGGCTATGTTGGTTGATGGTAATGGCCTATAGAATGGTAATGGAATGGTGAGAGGTTGCACAATCCTCATAGAAGATACTAGTATAGCTTATGTTGAAGCTGAAATACTCATCCTCAAAAACTATAGAAGGATCACAAATGTATTTATATTGATTTATAAAGCATGCATAACCAATATTATAATAGTCTTAAATGTATTCTTCTTTTAAATCTAATTCTAACTCAATGGACTCTGAATCTGATGTTGAGACTAATGTTGATTCTAATTTTGATGCTAAATCTGATGTCAATCCAAGAATAGAACCTAACTCTAACTATGATTCTTCATCTGATGGTTACTTTGTTATAATGACGTCTTTTTGAATGTTTAGTATTGGATAAGTAAAGGCATGTGATGGCATAATAGACTCTAAAATATTGGTTTATAAAAGTGAGACTCCTCAATAATGGAAAAAAGTCAACAGACAACTTCTTAGAGACTAGATATTTAATAGGAGGTTCTTAAAAAATAGGTATATGGTGGAGGTAATGATTTGCCCAAAGGTGGTTATAATCATTAAGAAGTGACTCAGCAAAGACTGGCTTGTTAGAGTGAGACTCCTCGATAATTGGTACAGGATTGAAAGGTGATTCATTATAGGTTGACTTATCATAAATGGTTATTTGAATAAAATCATCTTGGATTAGTTGGTTCTTTTGGCCTTGGTTTCTAATGAGTTCAAAAATAGTAGTGTTGAACATAGCTTGGTCTTCAAATGAGTGGGTCAGTTGAGGTTTTGATGGGATTGGTACTAGATAAGGAATGGCATATGATTGGATAAGGGTAGGTCATTGGGGAGAATGATTACTCACATAAGCTAAAATATTAAGTCTTGAAATGGTAACAATAGGGTGATATGGAGCCTGGTTGTTCACATAAGCCAAAGGAATAGGTCCTATAATGATGAAGGGTTGTTATAGAGCCTTATTTCATGTATAAGCCAAAGGATGAGGTCTTAAAATGATAAGTTTGGGGTTTTGTGGAGCATGGTTTCTCACACAAGCCAAAGCATGAGGTCTTGGTATGGAAATGGTGTAATATTGTAGAACCTAATTACTCACATAAGCCAAATCATCAAAGTCGTCATCATAAACCATATCATAACAGTCAAGGTTTTGAGTTGGATTATAAGCTAGTCTTTAAATTTGTTCCCCATATGAATTATTGAAGGGATAATAATAAAACTCCTTAGAAAATCTATCTTTATAGGGGTTTCTAGTTAGATTTTGTGCATCCATTCGATCATAAGTTGGATTGTGCGTGACTCCACCATAAGTGTATCTAGTCATATCTACATATATGATGAAATCTTTGAAACAAAAAGGCTTAGAGTTTTACAAGTTTTGAAAAACTATGTCCAAAGAAAAAATGGTTAAAACTTGGTCTAACTTGGTCAAAAGTGAAGGTGTATCTCCAACGTGGTCTGAAAAGGGAGTTGTATCTCCAAAATGGTTTGTGCTAAGATTTGGCATAAAATAGTATAACATCAAATGTCTAACATTAAATATCAAACATACAAAATGTAAAGATTTTGAATAAAAATATACATGTCAAAGTTCTAGGTCAAAATGTTCCAAATAAGGTCTAAACTAGGAAAGGGAAAAGAGTCACTAGGTCTTTTATCCAAACACGGAGTCAAAATCTAGGCTCAAATAGGATATGTTAGAACTTTTGGCCAAATATCATTAAAATATAGGCTTGAAACAAAGGCATGATGTGATTTGATTTAATATAATAAGTTTAGAAATAAATTTGACTTAGACCTGACACATAGAATCAAACACAAACATGATTAGTTGGCATTAGGCATGAGGAAAAAGGCACCTATAGAAAGGTTGTATTCTCCCAAATAAAGGCACAAACAATGATGAGGATAAGCATTAAACAAATAAATAATAGTTTTCAAATTTGGGTAATCAATTAACCTAATTTATGTAACCCAAAAGAGAAAGATATGTGTATTAGCCCCACGTATTAAGGCCTAAACAAAAACCAATCCATGTTTGAATCCAAACATGATAAGGTTAATTGAAATCTCAACATTGAAAACTATGCTTTAGTTGACCAAAAAAACTAAACAAGATTAAACATCATGATAGTGCATAAACAAGGTCCAAATGGCTTATGTGACATGGTTTGACACAAACATTTTTGATACAATGGTAAACAAGTCTAGAAATAAATTAAGTAGCCTAATGGCATAAGCATGCTTGAATGATGTGATCAATGTTATGTTTCAAAGACTCAAAGGATCAAACTTGATAATGATGTGGGTAGCATAATGATATCCATCTCAAACAAGTAACACACACATAAACATGTTTAGCAAAAAATTTTAAGGCACAAGTGTGGTGTAAAATAGCCAGCATAATGCCTCTTTAGATAAAAGAGTGACGTATAAACAAATTGGTTTTGACATGGTTATAAACAAACAATCAGGGTTTAGTCTCAAAACATACCAAGCAATAAAATGAAAAAATGTAAGTAAATCATCCAAATTCCTATCAACGGTATGGAAATGTGGGGTTGACTAAAATTAATTGGTTTTTTAACATCTATATGGATCAATTATATAATGACTTTCACATCACGATGTAAAATAAATGCACATAATTGGATGTCTGTGGCACTTAGCTTGTTACAAAAATATCTATTCATTTTTGTAACCACTACATCCATCACTTGCTCAGTGTATTATGATGTCCAAAGTGTAGATAAGTCCCATGTGATACTCCAACACTATAAGGTGGTTTAACCACTCAAACCTCTGATCCTAGAGGGAGTGGTTAAAGTCAGTGTCGAGAGATAAAAACCTAGGTCAAATCTTTCCTTAATAAGTTGTGGTAGGTAGTGAATTCCCCCTCACAAGCCAAGTTTACATAAAAATAAATTACTAATAGAAAGACTCTAGGGTCATTTTCAAGATCACCCAAACTATTGTGAGTTTTGGGGAGTGCTTTAGATGACATTCTTTCTATGCCTTGGACTAGGCATGTTTGTAATAAAGATGGCACTTTTGACTCCAAAAGTTCCCTAAAGGGGATGGATAGAAGAGAATACATGCAACATCCCTCTTTTTCCAATCAAATTCTAAGTTTAAAAAACTATTGAAGACAAAATTTGACAAGTGAGTTCAATTTTAAATACCAAATGAAAAGTTGGGTGGTGTACTTTTGACCCCTTGGTCTTACGTTGTAACTTTGAAACCAAAATTTGTCAAAACATTTACCTAAGCATCTAAATTTTTCATTAATCACCAAATAAGGTTCCTAGTCCATTTTAAACTTTCAAAGAAGGTCTAAAAAGCATGTAATAACAAATTTCATGTTGGCCCTGCAATGAAAAAGTTAGTATGTCTTTTAGCTTTGAAGCACATTTTCTAATGAGAGAAGCAACTTCCCAAAATGAGCTCTCTAGCTTGAAATAGCAATTACATAGTCAAAATTGTTGTTTCCCTACAAATTCATAATTTTAGACAATAATATCATTGTTTCAAGTTAGATCAGATAGAAAACATAATATCATTATTTACCTATGAAATCACTACCAATTTTAACAATATCATTGTTATAAAACAAAATCACTATTTTTAATGAAATCATTGGCCAAACTGATGATATCACTGCCCAAGAGACAATATTTTTATTTTTCAACAAAATTGCTATTTATCAGTCAAAAAACATATAAAACAGAAAATTATTATTCTATTGACAAAATCACTGCCCAAATTAACAATATCATTGCCCAAATGATGATATCATTGTCCTACAAAATTGTTTATTTGGGAATGAAATCACTACTCATTTCTACAAAATTTCTACTGTGATAGCAATGATATTGCAATAAAGAGCAAAAGTGTGATACTCAAAAACAAAAACACTACTTCTAGAAAAATGGATTTTTGACTTAAAATTTCACAGTTTTGGCTCCTTCACTCCAAAAATTTTGCATAAAATTGGTTAGTAGGTTACTTGAAAGAGCCTTTATGATCAAATATTTGGGGTTAGGGTCCCATCATATGTGCCATTTGTGAACATAGGATTGCAATAGGTGGAGATTAGTATGGTGTTGGTGAATGAAATCAAATCAATCAAAAACACACTAAACTAACACCCTAAGCCTATCTCAAAGGGGGAGCTTATTTAAAAAAATAAAAATGGAAAACACAACTAAAACATGAAAGAAAGACCTTCTTTCACCTTCCTTGGATGCTCCAAAATGCTTGTTGAAGTCGCTTGTTTAGTTTGTGCTCATGAATCTGTATCATTGAAGTGTGGCTACCTCCATCTCTCCTTGACACCATGTTTGGCTTTGGTTTGGCTTGGCTCAATATTTGGGAATTACAACACTAATTTTCATGAATCTTTAAAATCAATTCAACATTATAACTTTGGCATATCCAAGCTTTTTTAATCCAATAGGCAAGGCTCTTATTTATAGACTTTGCAAAATAGTTAGAATCAACCTGAACTGTCCATCTCAAGATGGAGATGTGTGGCTAAGGATTAATTAAATTATTTAATTAAAATTTATAAATAGGCTCATCAATATTTTGGATATATGGGCATTGAATAAGAATTGAGGGTCTTAATGAGGCATAGGAGGCATAAATCTTGATATTTTATGCATTTATGGCCTAGAGATGTCTTCCCAAGAAATGATGTCACCTAATGATGTAGATATTCAACATTAACTTTTAAAAAATAAATTATTTAATAATTTCTATGGAATTATTAATTAGGCTCATGATTTGGTTTAATTAGCTCTTAAGCATGATTAAGCACTTTGATGCAAACCTTGGCTCTTGGTGCATAAATTAATCAAATTGGTCCAAATGTCTTGTTATTAGCTCAAAATTTGATTAGATTAGAATTAGGATGTGATGTCAGATGAGTTGTATCTAAAATCCCATTTAGGATGTTTTCAACACCAAATAACAAAGGCACATGTCTTTTGTAAGAGATTTGATAGCAAAGAGCAATCTAGGGCACTTAGGTGTAAGATATGCATTTTGATTCAAATTGATCTGATCAAAGTTAGTTGGCCCATAAAATGCATTGCTATATTTAGGGATACTTTGGCCAAAATTGGAACTTGAATATAACAGGTTCACATCATTTAGTGTGTTTTAGTGTTTTTAGACCAAATTGTGCATTTTGGTGGAAGTTGGTAAAAATCCTGATTGATCGTCATTGGTGGCCAAATTTAGGTGTCTACAATGTTCACCAAATATTATTGCACAACATGGGGTTTGTAAATAATAAAATTAAACATGAATAAGAGAATCCTAATAAATTTATATATAGGTAAAACCCTAATGCATGGAGAGAGGAATATGTCCAAAAGCCATTACTTATGCTACTTCTATTTACTAAAGAGAGGAGCAAAGTTAGAGATACTTACCTTGAAGATGAACTCCTTGAGACTCAATCTCTCCCTTGGCCAAAAGTTCTTTACAATAGGTTTTTTTGGTTTGTAAGGATCATTAATAAAGGCTAAAGCATCCAAAACTTCTCCATAAGCTTAGATTCTTATCCAAATAGAAACCCTAAGCTAAGATTCCTCAAGTAGAATAGTGGAAGAATAGATTATAAAGAATCACAAATGAATAATTAACTCTTGTTGTCTCTCTAAGAATGTCAAAATTGATGTGTTTATATAGGCAGATCTAACCCTAATCGCTTTTAAAATTTTTGACCAATAAGGTCAACCCAATCAACCTAGTATTGAAATTGACAAAAAACTAACTAGGTAATGAACTATGTCGGCCATGGTCGACCTAGTTACTATTAAGCCTTATAAATAACAATACAGGATTGATGTGGCTAACATTGTCATGTAAACTACCAAAAAGGAGTTTAGTTTAGGGAAAGGGCTAATAAAGGTGGTAAATGACTAGAGGAGGGTGAAAAATAAGAGGCAAACCTTGGGAGAATGGTTTTTAGGAGACAAGTGTGTAGATAGAAAGTGGTAAAAAGGAAAAACAATCCTATGAATCACTAATGGTCTACTCGCCCCTTTCTTGATGCACCCTTTATAGCATGCACTTAAAGATATTGAGGCTCAATGGGTCACTATAAGATAGAAAGCATTAGTAATTGATAAATTTTGAAAATATTATGTGTATATATATGCCCCACTTAAAGCTCATCACGTGTCACTCAGGTGCAATAACGGATGATGCTTTAAGAAAGAACATAGTAACACATAATGTTGAAGCTAAAAAAAAGTTACAATATTTTAAATCATAAAATAACTGAAAGTAAATGATTGAAATGGAAATAATTAAAAAATTGAATGTATGCATACCTTAACTTACGTTTATCATTAGATGGTTGTAAACTGTGTTTGTAGTTCTAATAATGGAGGGTGTAGAGACTACTTTCGACAAACCCAAGGATACAATACTAAAGAGAAAAAATAAACAAATGCAAGAAAGCCAAGATAACTAGTGTTATGTGGACAGAACATACTTGGAAATTTGGTAAGCTGAGGTGACAAGTGTTATGTTAGACCAAATAACCAAGTCAAAATTTAGAGTAAATTGAGTAACTAAAAATTTAAGGCTACTAAGACCAAAAAACTCAAATAAGTAAACTTTAAGTAATAAAGTAAAAATCACCAAGTCAAACCAAGGATACATGTCAAAAAGATGGTAATCAAACATCGATGTGAAAGCAATAACAATCCTTACTTAAACAAAGATGGAAAGTAAAAAATGGTAAAACAACATTGATGAATAATCAATAACAATCCTTACTCAATCATTAATAGAAAAAGGTGCATAAAAGGGAAAACAACATTGGTGAGTGAGCAGTAACAAGCCAACCTCACTCAATAATGGAAAAAATACATGAAAGTAGAAATAGATGCAAGTGTCCACAAAAAGGGTAGGATAATAATGACAAATGGTAAAAGAAATCAAAACATGTCTAGAAATGTAGAGCAATTGTGTCAAGATAATAATCCATAGTTACTCAAGCACGTTGTTTTGTTCTAAGGATAGATAAAAGTAAAACAAATTAATGTTAGCATCTTTTTAAGATGAAGAAGAAGGAAGTGTATAAAATGGGAAAATATATTTATAATCACACGTGCTTGTCAAGGGGGGAAAATGAAATGGGTGAAGGGTAGAATGAAGGAAAAACCAAGGTAGAGGAAATCTTTATCAAAGTCAATACACTCAAATTAGGTTTGTCAAAATAAGAGGACTTTTGACCTTAAGAACTCTAAATAAATTCTCCTAGACACACAAGTCTTAGGTTAAGAAATGAAGTATGTAGATCATCCCGTGAAGGCTATATGCATGAAAAATAAAATGGACCTACCTTCCCACAACATGTTCCCCATTCTTCATGACCCTTTACAGAGTCATTGGTTTATTGTGAAGATTGGGTACTTGTGTGAGAAAGTAGGTAGCACCATAGAGTTTATTGAATTCTCCCATTCCAATCTACTGGCCTACCACACCCCAATGGACCTAAGCTCTATTTTGAGGCCAATTGTGAATTTTTAGCTTCAATTAAAAATAGGAGATGTGCTTGGGATCATATCTTTTGATGTGATTTTGACTTTTGAAATTTTATATGTTGATTTTTATATATCATTGCCTTTTATTCAAATGATTTTTCTACTAAATTTCTTTATGGCTTTTTATATTCCTCTTCCATATGGATTTGGAAAACCAAACATGAGTGCTAGATGACATTCATTTGAAAACATGGGACTTGGTTGCTAAGAGAGAGAACATAGAGAGCATGGTGTCTAAGTGTCTCATAAATCTAGGTGAAATAAAAATGTTATCTTGAATTCAACCTTATTTTATCTAAAGTGGAGTGAAAGGAAAGGAAATAAAGAGTAATGAAACATGAAACAATTTGAACTACTTCAAATTTCAAAAAAAGTGACAAATGGTGAAAAAAGGGTGCAATGATAGTGAATTGTGATTCCTTATCATAAGAATAAGGGAAAGGTAGGAAAACATGATAATGTAGTTTGTTATGCAAATTTCATCTATAAAATAATCAAGAGTTGAATTTGAGAATAAGGATCAAAAACTCATAACCATTGCAAAATACATTCTAAAAAAGGAATGAAAAAGATGAGGATTTTATGAGGAAGACCAGGTCCTATTTATGGTCTTACACTGTAACTCATTAAAAAAAACCCAAAGGGTGTCAAAAGCATGTGAAAATCAAGTGGGATAAGAAAAATATGGTATTTGTGAGGAAAAATATGTCCTATCCATGGTTTTACACTATAAATCACAAAGAGAAACCCAAAGGGTGACAAAAAAATATTTAGAAAGTGAGATAATAAAGAGGATAAAAGTACATCATGAAGAATATTGGGTCTTATCCATGGATTTACAATGCAACTCATGAGAAAAAAGGGAAATCAAAAGACTAAAAGGAAGGACTAAGGTTTATAAAAAGAGAGAGCCGATGCAGAGGGTAAGACCTGTGTAAGTATCTTGCAAAAAGTGTTAGATAGATAGAAGATAGAAAGTATGAAAAATAAGGGAAGGATTTAGGCAAAATACTTATTAAGGAATTGTACATTGGTGGGTTCTTTAAAAATATGTCCTTCATTAGTTTGAAGGTAATAGGTACTTAAACCGAGAATATATTTGACTAAATAAGGGCCCCACCATTTTTTGGTGTATTTTCTTTCTTTATCATGACTGTATTCTAATATAAGGATAATTAACCAACATTAAATGTGCAAACTTTAACTTGTTTTTTATGTTATTTGGTGATATGAACCTTATATTGGCAATTATGTTATAAAGCAGAAAGACAGTGTTCATCAAGGAGATCAAGAGCATGAAGGTGAGCTTCACATAATTCTTCATCGAGTATGATACCATGAAGAGATATACAGAGAGAAATAATCGTAACTTATAATGGGAGGACTAATTCAAAACCATAGATTAGAGAGAATGGTGTTGCCCTAGTGGTAGCGTGTTTGCTAGTGTGATAGGCCTGAAAAGCAAGATAAAGATGAAGGTGTCAATCCATATGGGTTTCATGAATTATCTCTTGGATAATTTTATTAATAATTTTTTTATGGCCTTAGTTTTGCCATTTGATTATGGATGATAGAATGTTGAGAATTTGTGATTGATTTTATATTTAACACAGAGTTGTTTGACATCTTTATTTTTGAAATTACCACTATTATCTAAAATGATAGTATGAGAGACACCAAAGCACAAAATGATTTGATTAAGTTTGAATTTGGATATATTAGTACTGATGACATTAACAAGGGGCATATCCTTGACCCATTTGGTAAAATATTATGTGGTTATGAATATAAAGACATGCCCATCTTGAGATCAAGCTAATTTGCCTATGAGATCTAATCCCCACATGGAGAATGGCCAGGGAGATTCTACAGTTTGGAGTTTAGTTAGAGGTGAATGAATTAAATCTTCATGAATCTAGCAAAGATTACACTTTTAAGCAAATTTTATGGCATCCTTTTCAAGAGTGGGCCAAAAGTATCCCATATATAAGCATTTGTGGGATGTAGCATGTCCGCTATAGTGGCCACCACATATTCCCCTATGTGTGTATTCAAAAGAGGATGAATTTTGTCTTTCATAACATAGTGGAGAAAGGTACCTTCAAAATTATGATAATATAGGATGTTATATCAAAATACAAACTTAAAATCTTGTTTGCAAATGTGAATCTTTTCACAGAAATCAAGATTAGGAGGATAAGTTTGGTGTTCTAAAATTTGAATGATGTCTTTATACCATGGGATTTATTAAATGGTAATAGCCTCAATGTGGCAGATAAGTGAATCTTATGGTTGAATATAATATGGGTATTTTCTTATTTAGATAATAAAAGTGGGATCGATAAGATCTTGGTGCAGATGAAAAAGAGATGTTGAAAAAGCAAGGGAATTGACAATAGAATTTTGATCTCAAGGGATAGGCTCAATGGTGAAATAAATGAAATTTTTGGTGATAATAGTTGAAATTTGATGATAAAAAATGAGATTCTTGATTTTGTATTGGTAATCACTATTTACTTGGTAGTAAATGAAATGGGAATCACATAAAGCATGCAGGTATTGTATATCTACATCAAGGGTAGCTCTCATGCCTAAGATTAAATTTTTATACTCTACCATGTTGTTAGTGACATCGAATGTTAGAAAAAAATCTAATGGGATTATTTTTACAAGAGGGATCATAAGGATACAACATTCCTCATCTCTTTGAAGGCATTTAGGACCATTAAAATAAAGGCTCCAAGTATCTTCATATAAATGAACATTAATTTCAAGTTCTTGGATAACTACTTTTGGTTTAGTAGCATTAGGGAGGATAACAAATTCATTAGAACTACTTGATTCAAGATCAGTAGTGAAGTTATGGAAGTAATCTTTAAGGGTTATGTCTTGGTTGAGGCCTTCAATATATAGAATATTATCATCAAGAAGACTATCTTGAAGGTGGTCGTTAGTAGGCATAGGAGATGCAGTAAGTTGATCAGCAATGATTTGTCCTTTGAAAACTTTTTGAGTAATAATTTAGAGATCAAATTCCATGATAAGGACCATCCACTTGCCAATTCTATCTCCAAGAAGAAATAATTTAGATAATAAGTGTTTAAGGGGATCAAAATGGATGATAACATAAGTGGTTTCATAAAACATATAATGTTGAATTTTTTCAATGTCAAAATATAGGCGAGACAATCACATTCAACTTTTATATAAAAATTTTCATAATCAATGAGGCCTCAACTGATATAGTAGATGGAATATTCCCTTCTAGTATCATCTTGTTGGGAAAGCATTGCCCCAACTAATATGGGTGTGGAAGAGGTATATAGGATCAAAGATTGATCATTTGAAGGGAGATGAAGAGGAAGTGGTTAAAGCGATGATTCTTTCATATTTTCAAATGCTTTTTGATAGGGATCCATCCACTCTAAAGCATTACCTTTCTTAAGAAGATATTTAATGGAATAGATATAGTAATCCATTTTGGAGATAAATAGTCTAATTTCCCCAATCCTACCGAGGTAAGTACGAATGTCCAAAATGGATTGAGAGATGGGCATGTTAATAATAGCATTAATACTGGTAGGGTCAACATCAATGATGTAGAGAGAAACTAAGAATACTAACAGTTTACCAGATGTGATACCGAAGACACATTTATAAGGATTTAATCTAATTTTGTATTTAATAATAAGGTCAAAGATGATGGCAAGATTAGAAAGATGAGTCTTATGACATTTAGATTTAGCAATGAGCTCATCCACATAGGTTTCTATAATTTTTTGAATAAGATCAAGAAATATGTGAGTCATTTCCGATCGATAGGTAGATCTAGAATTTTGGAGGCTAAAGGTCATTTTAACATAGTAATAGGTGCCCCATTTCATGGTGAAATTTGTCTTATGTTATTATTTCGGGGCAATGTGAATTTGTTTATAGCTCAAGAAACCATCCATAAGAGACAACATTTTATAACCAACTATGGAATCAACAATGGCATCCATTGAAGGTAGGGGGAAATTTTCCTTGGGACAAGCAAGATTAAGATTATGGAAATCAATGTAAATACTAATGACCATGGTGACTTTTTTCTAAACAAGAACTATGTTAAAAACCCATTCAAAGTAGTCCACTAGTTTCATAAACTTAGCATCAAGAAGTTTGATAATTTATTTATGGCATAAGGTGGAAATTTCTATTGCTTTTGATGCATAGGTTTGTCATCAGGATAAGTGATGATATTATGCACCACAATTTTAGGGTCAATACTAAGCATTTCCTTATAGTACCAAACAAAGTTCTCATGATATTTATCAAATAATAAGCTAAATTTATCATGTTCAATAAGTGTGAATTCACAAGAAACTATAATAGGTCAAGGGCATGATGGAGTACCATATTCAATTCAAGTAGTTTCTTTGATAAGCATAGCATTTTCATATTATAAGTGATGTGGTGTATTTGGTAAACAATAAATTAGAATACTAGAGATGAATTTGTTGAAATAAGGGGATTTTTTTTAAATTATTGATTTTGTGATGTTGTCGAGAAAGCTGAGGTTCTCGGTCATGAAATAACTCAATAATAGCTTCACCACTAGGCAAAGTGGGAAGAGGACCATAATACTAAACATCTACTTTGAGATCAAGAATTTTATTACCATGGAAATCATATTCAGAATGTATATGATCAACATCTATGGCCTTAGCATATAATGTAATCTCAAAAGTAAGAGTAGGTTGATCAGATGAGATATCATTAGTTTATTTGACAGGGGAAGAATCAGTTGTGATGATGGGATTTGTAAGTGGTAGAGATGATGCAAGAATTTTTAGAGACTTAAAAGGTAGGATTTTTTCAACCACCCAAGGAGTATTAAGAAATATAGAATTAACGGGAGGTACATGACTGTCAGGACCTAATTCAAAATCCATGGAAATGGTGTGAACATCCTAGTTGAAATCATGTGTTTGAGCTAAAGTTTTTTGATAATGTTGAACATACAAGTCTTAGGATTTAGCTTGGGCCATGATGTAGATATCATCATAAGTTGGAGAGATGGTACATGATTAAGATTTAGGGGGAGTTTCAAAAGGTGAAATTTTTAGATCATGGAACTTGTGTGGAGACATGATTAGAGGATCTTGGAATAATTTGGCAACTCCATAGTCATTGCATGTGAAGGTGTCTTCTGGGTAATAAGGTTCTTGAGCATTACATGGAGGAAGAAAATTAGTGATCTCATCAATGGGAGGAATAGTGTGATCAAGAGGTAATAAAGAGGGAGGAATCCACTCTGAGATATAAAGAGGTAGCTTAGTAGTGTTGCAAGTACATTGTAATTCATTAGGTTCATCATCATCTAAATAAATAAGAGTGACTTGTAAGTCTGGATTGATGTTGATGAATTTATGCAAGGGTACATTGTTGATGGTAGGAATGCAATATTGATATTTCAGATTGGGACGTTGAATAATCTAAGGGTTGGGATTAGCCTCATACTTTTACCATTTATTATTATGTAGGAATTCGATGCATTGGCTACCATAATAAGTAATGGACCTTATTTTATAAGTCTAAGGGTGACTGAGGAGTATGTTATAAGATAAGGGCAAATCAAGGACCATAAGTTTAGTTTGAATGGTCTTAGGTCTAATTGTTAGGGGAAGCCAAATACAACCAAGTGGCTTTTTATTAGTTTTATCAAATCCATGACAAGTGAGGTGGGTTTGCTTGAGATGATCCTTATTACATCCAATTTTTTGGATAAGCCACAAAGATGTCACATTAATAACGAACCCTTCATCAACTAAAACTTTATGAATAAGGGTAGTATTAATGGCTATTTTAATGAATAAGGGTGGTTCATCTACGTAGAAAAGGATTTCATCATTAATCATGTCCTCTTCAATAAATTAAATAGAAGGATTGAAATAAGGATAAATGGATACAATGATATACACATTGGTAGGTTGAGGCTCAATAGAGGGTGGCTCTTCATCTATAGAAGGTGGATCTTCAATTTCTTATAATTTTTACATGAGGAACTTGTGATGATAAAAGGAAGTACAAATTAAATCCATAATTGGAATGTTGCAAGGCATGGATTTAAGTTCTTCGAGAAAGTTTTAATAGGATTTAGAAGAAGAACCAGTGCATAGTTTAGAAGGTGAGGTAGATTTTCAAAGAATGGAAGTGGTTGGGGGTTCATAAGAAAAAGGTGGTTCCTCATGACATTTTGAAGCTAAATGATTGGTTGTAGTATATTTGATAATTTTTTCTTCCAAATATGGTTTCTTAGGTTTTGTGATAGGATCTTTATGATCTAGTTTGTGATGATAATTGATCTTAGCTATGTTAAAATATTGAGAATTTTTGTAATATTGGTCATAGTCGGAATCAATATAAAAAACATCCTTGGTATTTTATTGATGATTATATGTGGGAAAATATTTTTGGTTATTAAAATAAGAATCTTTGGGAGCTTGTCATTTTTGAGAAGCAGTGTTGTATTCTTGACAACATAGTTGGATCATGGCTTCATGATTGAAGGAATCACCAAGCATGTAGGAGATAACAAATTTAGTAAGCCCTTGACAAGTTTCATGGGAATGACCAATGTCATCATGGAACCAAAAAAATTGATTAGGGTCATACCATTTAGGAGGATTATTAGGATAAATAAAGGGTTTAGAGGGTGGTAAGAATTGTTTCATTTGTTACACAGTTAGTGGTATGTGAGAAGATGGGGGATTTTTGGCTTTGGTAAATCCTAGTTTGGTTTGAAGAGTCTTGATAGTGATGGTAATGGTATAAGTTTGAAAATATCCTTTAAGTAATTTGGTATTATGTTTTAATCACTTCATGAGGATGTCTTGACGATTGGCTTGGTCAAGAGCATCATTAAGCATTTGAGGAGCAAAATTTTAAACTTTAAATTTAAGTGAAGGAGTTAAATAAATTATAAAGATATTTAAAATATTATCATTATTAATGTTATGGTATGCCTTATGGACCAAATATTTACATCATTTGATAAAATCATGAGCCGATTCGGTGGGAGATTATTTAGGATTGATGAAATGGTTAAGTCAATTTTTGGGAAGGTCATTATGTTGAAACTCTTTAACTAGAGGATTGACTAAATACTCGATTTGCCAAATAGAATGTTGGGGAAGTTGGTTGTACCATTCCAATACATCACCAATGAAGGTTTTAACTAGAACTTTAGTTGTAGTGAAAGTATTAGTTTAGATCCACTATTTATAAACATTACCAAATGCTTTAAGAAAGGATTTAGGGTATTTAGTCCCATCATACTTGATAGTTGGAGATTTATTACCAATATCAATGGAGATGATGGAAGGAGCTAAAGGCTCATTTTGGATATTTTGTATCATTTTGTTATTCATGATAAGTTGAAGAATAAAATTTCCGAAGGCATCTCTAATAGGTGGAGAAATAAAATTTGGATTAGCTCGAGGATTTAGAATCAGAGGTTTATTAGCCATATTGATCAAATGACATTATAATTTCATCATTTGAGAGGTGTTAGAATTTTTCATTATGCTCATTTGTTGTATGACTTATGTAAGAAGTTGAGTCATATCAATTGGTAGTTTGGTGTTTGTAGGAAAACTCCCCAAATTGGTATTAAGGGGAGGGTTATTGGAAGGTGGATTATCCATGGGATTATTGGATAGACTTGTGTCAATTTCTCCCATATAATGTTGAAAATATTGAAGATCATAATTCTATTGATAGGTATAAAAAGGATTGGATCTACCTACTTCTTTTTAAGGTGTGATTTGAACCATGTTACAATCCATAAACAAAGGAGGGGAAGAGGTGCTCCAAGAGTGAGGGTTATATTGGGAGGTAAAGAAAGGGAGAAAATAATACCCAATATAGTGTCTAAATGGATTTAAGTTTTCCAATAATATTCTAATAAAGGATTTCATGATTTTTTTAGGAAATTAATAGAATGTTAAGGAATGATAAATAGAGAACTAATTCAATCAAATAGGAGAGCAACTATAGTAATCAGTTATAATTTCGATTGGGTCGACTATGTATTATTGAAAAGGGAGATGAGAAGAGCTTAAAGTTGATTGGGTGGACTTAGTAATGTTGGATAGAAGGCAAAAAAGGATATAGGGTCAACTAGGTCACTTATTACTATAAATAAGGAGAAATATAGTCTGATAAGGATATAGGGTTAACTAGGTCAACTTAGTACTATAATTTAAATAGTAGAAAAGAGTACAAGATCAACCAGGTTGACTTAGTACTACAGATAGGGGAAACATAGTTTTTAATAGACTATGTTGAATAGAATGATAGTGGTGCTAAAATAGGGAAAAATTTTGCAATGTAATTGAAGAAATAAATGGAAGAAAACACATAAACAATTGGATCGATGAGAATGATCTAATTGAAGCACACATTATAAAACCTTATACCAATGTTGGCTAATGCAAGTTTTATCAATACAACACATAATGATCAAAGAGAAAGCACTCAACTAAAAATTAAATTCTAACTAAGTGGTCATCATGAATGGTGTTAGAATATTTTAAGTGTCATAGGGAAGTTGGCTAAAAATAAGGAACTAGAAAGCAATCTATAGATAGTTTTAGGATGTTTAGGTTGAAAGGGATCTGTGTTGGTAATAGTATTAGCTTGGTATTAGGGCTTACCCAATCACTTCACAATCCTTTAATGATAAAGGTGTTAGATGATTTGTCAATATATACCATTAACCACATGTTTATACTTGGCTAGAAAACCAAGTCGACTTCCCCCTTGGTGAAATGGATCCTACTTACACTTCTGATTAGGGATACATTAGATAATCAAGTTCATGACCAATATGGATCTTCTAAACCTAATTAAGGTATTTCTTAACATAATAATATCACTAGGGAGGGTTTCAATGCCTCCATTCAATAAAAACTATGCAATAACCCTAACTAGGTCCTATGTTTTCATATTCACTAAACCAATAACAAGTAAAGCAAAATCTAATCTAGTGCTCACCAAAGTTTGTGGCATAATATAGGGTTGTAAAAAATTAAATTCAATGTCAATAACAGAATCCTAATTAATCTATGTATAGGTAAAACCATAATGCATGAAGAGAACAATATATTCAAAAGCCATTACTTATGCTACTTTTATCTACGAAAGATAGGAGAAAAGTTAGAGATACTTATCTTGAAGATGAACCCATAGAGACTCAATATCTCCTTTGGCCAAAGATACTTCACAAGAGGTTGTTTTGGTTTTTAAGGATCACTAATAAAGGCCAAATCATCCAAAACTTCTCCACAAGACTAGATTCTTGTCCAAGTATAAACCCTAAGCTAAGACTCTTCAACTAGAATGGTGAAAGAGCAGATTATAAAGAAGTGCAAATGAATAATTAAATTTTGTTATCTCTCTAAGAATGGTGAAATGGATGTGTTTACATAGAAAAATATAACCCTAATATTTTTTGAAACTTCTGGTTGACAAGGTTGACTTGGTCGACCTAGTATTGAAATTGAGAAAAAACTAACTAGGTAATGAACTATGTCAGCCATGGTTGACCTAGTTCTTAGTAAGCTTTGTAAATAATAATACAGGGTCGATGTCACTGACATAGTCATGTAAACTACCAAAAATGGGTTTATGTTATGTAAAGGGCTAATGAAGTTGGTAAATGACTACAGGAGGGTGAAAAATAGGAGGTAAAGCTTAGGGGAATGGTTTTTAGAAGACAAGTGTGTAGATAGCAAGTGGTAAAAAGGGACAACAATCCTGTGAAGCACCAATGGTCTACCCACCCCTTTCTTGGTTTACCCTTTATGGAATGCAATCAAAGAGATTAAGACTTGATAGATTCCTACAAGATATAAAGAATCATTAATTGATAAAGTTTAAAAATATTATGTGTATACATAGCTCATGCTTTCTTGTTTATTTCTTGTTTTCATTGAGCTAGCCCACATGAGGAAGTAAGCTTGAAGAGTTTTGTTTTGTGATTTTTTTTTACTTGAATAATAACATAGAAACTAACCTTTCTTGTACTCTTTTTCTATAAGGACTTCTTATTTGAATTGGTAAAGCAGTTTAATAATAGGGAACAAGAAGAGCCTCTTATTTTTGAGAAATATGTTTTCCCACCATTTCAAAGAGAACCAATTTAGCCACCTTAAACTCAATAATATAGTATCCATATCCCTCCACCCTCACCTAAAATTATCTCCAAAATATAATATAAATCCTTATTTACTCCAAATAAAATCTTAAATCTATTGTAGTAACACTAGCTGAGCTAGATCACATTTCATCAGATTTATAAAGGAATTTCTAGAAGAATCCACTATATCCCTATTTATAAGAGTTATTCATCCCATATAAAAATGTAATACCATAATTTATTACTCACCTTATGCTAATAATATTGACAAGGAATTTGAACATTGGATTGAAAAAATCAATGGTACACAAGTGGTTCAAAAAATCATGAGATGTATGGAAGGAGAAGCCCTTAGAAGTAACATCACAACTTTTGAATTTCTCATAAATACTCTCATGGATAATGCACCTATCAATAAAATTATCCTCTTTGCTTTTCCTAAATTCAAGGGAATGGTTAGTGAGGACCCTGACATGATCCTTTTAGATTTTAATGGCATGTGTCATAGTTATAACTAAAACCGAGATGCCTAAAGGTTGAAATTATTTTCATCCACTCTTAAGGATGCAATCCTCTAATGGTTCATGGGGATAAGTAAAAATTAAATCACTCCCTATTTAAACATGAAGGAGACATTTCTCTCCAAGTACTAAGAATATTTAAAAGGAGAGGATTCCAAATGGGATGACATATTTTGGATGTCAGAAAAAATAATAGGAGCTACTAGAATATTACATGGAAATATTTTTGTTTCATTTTAAAAAATTTAAAAAAATCATGTTGGACCTAGAATATATCATGTTGATATTATTTAAGGAAATTAATGAGGAATTCTTGGAATCTCTATATTTCATGTCTCACAATCATAATTGGATGATATTTTCATCTTGTATAGAAACTACTCAAGATATACAATGAATAAGGCCTACAATAATAGAACATTACCATCATCATCCTCCAAATCCATTAATGGTGTATCATGAATTGAAGTTAGTAACCTACTATAGGACATGAAGCAATACATTATCAACCTTCTATATACACAAATTGACACATTACATCCATAAAGGAAAAAAAAGAAGTGGAACAAGTGTTGATTATATATTTCTTGGATTGTTGTAGGAAGAAAATAGATTGTAGGTGTTATGTTGTTCATGTAAAGGTGGTAAGTATAACAAAAGAGGATCCTAATATAATATAACTTAAATAAATTAGAGGATATGAGGATCATATCTCTTATGTAACCCAATATAAACCATGGTCTTAAAGACCACAAAATTTACATATGCCATCAAATTCTCCATTTTTCAATTCATGATTTTCTACTCCTCACCCACTTCTTAAAACCAAACACCTCAAATAGCACCCAAAATAATAATTAAAAAAATTATCAACCACAAACTAATTGGAAATAGTATCAAAAGCAGCCATGGTAGCCACAAAACCTTAATCATTAGTGGTACCCACCTTCGTGGTGATGGTAATATCCATGGAAGGTAAATCAATTATGGTCTAGCCAAAATGCTAATTTTTAACAACCACACATGTAGTGGTAACTAGATTTTATTCCAAATAATCCCTCTCCATCTCTACATAGATCTCCTCAATTACCTACCCAAACTTGCACACACTCCCATCAATAATTTGATTTAACCAACATACAATAACAAAGTGGTGACATATCCAACCTATGTATTAGAGGTTGATAATGTATAGCTTTGTTTGGGAAGATTTATTCCAAAACTCACCATACCCATAATAAAAACACCTCTTGAAGAGATTCCTAACACCATAACTAACTCAAAACCATCAAATAAAACACCTACTCCTTATCCAAGCACATCCATTACCCAAGAATTACCTAATAATATTCCTTTTCCAGAAATGTTAAACTTTCAAAAAGAAGATCCAGAACCTAAGTTTGACTTTGTAACAAAACTTAATAATGTATGATTCAAAATTATATTATTTCAATCAATCAAGGAAATCCCCATATACACCAAGGTTGTCTAAAATATATTCCTCAATAAATATGGATAAAAGAAGAAACACCCCAAAACTATCCACATAGTTAGACAACATACATATGTCATGTTGGGAAACATTGTCTCACCTAAATACTCTAACCCAGGCAACCATGTTGCTGATCTTCACATTAATAGTACCCTCATCTAAAAAACTCTAATATACTTAGGGAAAACCATTAATGTGATGACCAAATAAACTATTAATAAACTTAGACTCATAGGGATTCCTTACACCCCCACTATTGTGAAAATGGTAGATAGATTGACTAGAAGGGGTCACTAAGGACCTTTTCATCAAAGTATACTCATGGGAACACCCATCATATTTCATGAAATTATAACCAAAAACAAACTTATAAGCATACCCTCTTATCCTATGAATACTTTAGCTAGCTATATTAGATGCACTCATTAGCTACAAGTAATGGAACATGCTTATTTCAAATATAAACTCCATGAAAAATTGGTTGTATACCCATCAGCCTAGTCTAGATCTAAAATAGAGCAATCTCCTTAGCTACAAGCTGAGGGTAATGATCAAACTCCCATACAAACCTTTCTTAATATTTAAATGAGACTATATTTTCAAGAATAAGAAAAGGATATATCATTTCAAAAATCATGTAAAATACTTATAAAGTTGACTTGAATATATAAAACCTTTTGCATGCACATAATGTTCCCTCGGTAATATATTTCCAATAGAATAATCCTCAGACCTTAGGAGAGATATTACAACTTTTCATCAAATTTTATCACACCATTTGTGGCTTTATTCTCTATAAGGTAACTTCACATATATGACATCATTATCCAAATAAGAATACATACTACCAATATGACCTCTCAACATCAACAACAAATTGGATCCCCAACAAGAAAAATAGTTAATAACTATGCTACAAAGACACAAAATGCTTTTACATGGGATTAACATGACATGAGAGAAATACACCCAAACTTATGTATCCATCATATATATTAAAGAGGAATGCAATCCCATCTAGAAACCATAAATATGAATGAACCCAATTGTTTAATAAATTGTGAAAATTGAATGATAAACGATCTTGGATGTAGAATTTATCTATCCCATTTATAACAACTAGTGGGTGTCACCCCTTGTCATTGTCTCAAATAAGAATTAAAATGGCACATTTTTTTGGAATATAATGAATTTAACACTACCACCAAGAAATATCACTTATCTCTTCCAATCATTAACCAAGTTCTTGACACACTTTTAGGAAAAAACATATCTCTTTCTTAGATGGCTTCAACAAATATAACTAAATTAGAATTACACTCGAAGACCAAGATAAGACCACTTTAACATACCCTTGGGGCACTTATGCATATTTTATCATTCTATTTAGGTTATGAAATCCCCCTTCCACCTTTCAAATGGTTGACTTGATCATTTTTTTTAATATATCTCATGATTACATATAAATCTAATATGGATAACTTCACAATCTATGGGAATTCTTATGATGAAGCTCGTAGTAACCTAGATAAAGTTATTTAACATTGTTAATAAAATAGCTTGTCATTAAGTCATGATAAATGCTACATGATCATAATGGAAGTCATTATTTTTGGACCCTATATCTCATATACAATGATAGAAGTAGACCCTGCTAAGTGGAAAGTAATCAATAACCTACCAACACCACAAAAACAAAGAGATGTTAGAAGCTTCTTAGCACATGTAGGATATTATTATAGATTCATCAATGATTTTAGTAATATATCAGTGTCATTATTATTTTTATTATCCAAATACATTGAATTTGTATGGACTAATGCATGTTAGGGAAATTTTCAAACTCTAAAATATCTACCAGTAACAACTCCAATGTTATGAGGTCCAGATTGTAAACTACTTTTTCATAATCATATGCATGCTTCCAACACATCGCTTGGGGATATCCTTTACATCACTAAATTATTACTTGTGCTTAATTATCAAAAATATTCATGGGATAAATCTCAACTACACATTCACCAAAAAATAATTTCTTGTTATAGTATATTTTATAAAAAAAAATCCAACACTATATTATTGGATATCCTATTTGTGTTCACACAAATCATTTTGAAATTAAATACTTGATGAAAAAACTAGTATTAAGATGTAGGATAATTAGATGGTTATTATTACTAAAGGAATTTAATATGACTATCATAGATATGCCTAGGAAAGATGATGTAGTCTCAGATTTTCTATCAAGACTAACATCTAATGAATATAGTTTATTATTAGATGACTCATTTATAGATGATCGTCTCTTTGCCTTATCTATAAAAACTCTTTGGTTTGAAGATATTTCTAACTATTTGGCTACATGACAACTTTGTCAACATTTTTCACCAAGTGAGAAATTCAATTTGGTGGAGAGAAGCCTCCCTTATTCATTAGTTGTAATATATTTCTTCTATATTGAGCCTAATTTATTCATGTGTAGATGTGTAATAGAATATGAAGTGTTTTATATCCTTTAAGCATCCCATGATGAAACCTATGGGGGAAATTTTTTAGTAAAGAGAAAAACATCCAATACCCCCACTATAATTTAATATTGCCCACCTTACATAGGGGTTTTATTTCATATACCCACCAATGTGATAAGTGTCAACATATGGGCAAACCCACACATTCGGATGAGATTCCTCTCCAACCACAACTAGTATGGATCCTTTTTTAAATAGGGGATTGACTTTGTTAGACTCATAGGCCCACCTTCCAACAATAAGTATTACATCTTGGTATGTATTTATTATGTCACCTAATGTGCATATGTAGGAGCCTTAACACATGCACAAGATGAGAAAATAGAAAAAATCATCTATGAATAAATATTCACATGGTATGAAGTTTAAGGGAAAAATTATTGGATCAAGGATCATAGTTCACATCTAATTTAGTTGCATCTCTTGTCCAATAATATTAAATATGACATAATAAATCTACTCCATACCACCCACGATGTAATGGCCAAGTTGAAGTCATGAATAGGGTGTTAGAAATAATTCTTACCAAAACAATAGTTATACGCCATTGTGAGTGGTAAGAATACCCTCCAAAAGTTGTATGAGCCTACAGTACCACATATGAAACCACCATGAGGTTTACACCTTATGATTTTTTTTATGGTAATAAGGTTGTCCTCCCTATATATTTTGAACTCAAAACTCTAAGGACTACCATCAAACTTGGTATGGATTTTCATAAACCTCAAAAAGAGAGGATTATGCAACTCAACTCCTTAAATGACTCTTAAGACAATGCTTATATCACAATGAGATAATTCAACAACATTGAATCAAGTGGCATGATAGGTTCATCCAAATATGGAATTTTTATCCTAGTGATTGGGCCTTGATTTATGACTCAAAATATAAGGTTCACAAATGAAAAATTTAGACATGATGATTTGGCACATATGAGATAGAGAAAGCATTTGAAATGGGAGTAATCAATTTGTGTACATTTTATCAAGTAATATTTTTTCTTATGTTTAATGGCCACTATCTTAAATTGTAAAGAGGAATTCATTGAGGAACAAAGGCCTCAAATGGATATGAAGCTTTCTTAAATTATAGATGAACATTGTGGCACAACATATAACTTAACAAAGGATCTTGCTAAAATTTGGAATGATAATTTCAAATCAATATCTTTGGGATAAGGTATGAGCACCATTCTACATTTATTAAAACAATGACTGAAGGAAAATCAGCTTGCTAACCAATCAAGTAGTAAAAAAGAGGATTAAGTGGAAAATCAACTTGCTAACCACTCAAGGAGTAAAAAAAAGGACTCATTGTAAAATAATCTTTCTAACTACTCAAGTAGTAAAAAAGTGGTGAAAAAAATGGCCCAAGTGGAAAATAAACTTGTTAACCATTCAGGTAGTAAAAAAGTGGTGAAAAATGGCCTCAGTGGAAAATCAACTTGTTAACCACTTAGGAACAAAGAAGAAGAAGAAGAAGTGAGAAAAATCCACTTTTTTTCTTTCCTCTTTGATCACTCATAGTCAACTTCAACTATCCTACAATGTGTATGTAATTACTATAGGTTATCTATAGTGCTACAAGATTTTATATGGTAGTTATTATAGGTTTCCAAGAAAATTATTGCAAGATTTTTTGATATAAACTTACAACTCCTAAGTATTTTATACATTACCAAACCATATGACTACTTACCCTATCAACCTCTAGGAGTACCCACTAGAGCCCTCAATGATGATAAGTGAAGGCACTTGGATTATTTCAAGATTATAAGTATTTTTATTTGTCTTCCTTTTGCTTTGAAACAACATGCAAAATTATTCTTAGAATAATAGGGCTCCTCCTCAATTAATAATTCATTGTGGACACTAGTCCAACCTTGCTACCTTGTTCTTACATATGGATGTTTTCTAGTTACCTTTTCTAGGAAGATATGAAGTCTTCCTCAAGGAAGTTAACCCTAGGTGTTGTAGGAAGATTGGAAATCATTATTGATGAACATATTCACCAAAATTACAACACAATCCATCATTTAAATCATCATCCTCAATTATTTATTTCACATAATATGATTTAGTAGGTCTTAATCAGGTCTCAAATCATAACTCTTTAGTAGATATTGATTAAGACCTCAACATAAATAACTAGTTGGATTTATTTTCACATGGTTGTTTTTTATTGGTCTACCAATTAATGACATAGTAATAATATTATTATTCTCATAGGTAAATCATGTTCAATACAAACACTAAATATCATCTTTATATATATTCTTGGTGTTATTTTTTGATCCATTATCCAAATTCGTATCCATGGAAAATACCTCATGTCATGATGTCACCTACCTTTTTTGAAATATGTCACCCCATATCTCCATTGCATTGTACACATCTAGTCATCCCTTTTCTTTAATAATACAAATCATGTTATAAAACTCCCTATGAAATATGTGCAATCATCTCAAAATCTCTTGAGAAGAAGTGATGTCAAAATTGGGGTGGAAGATATGCTATATCATCAACGATACAAGTATATTTTTATGGATGTGAAAAAAACATAAATTTGGGGGAAACATAATTATGGGATAAACATAAAAATAAATCCAAAACAAAAACCCCTCTCATACTACCAACAAACTTCTCATTTTTCCCACATTGTGACCTATAACTTCCTTGAAAAAACTCTTGGTTGTAGGTGAACAAATGAAATAAAAAATGGGGGGAGATGCACTATGAAGGGAACCATGAAATCACGAAGTGATACGAGGATGGGTAAAAATAATTCACATATTAAAGAATATAAGATGGTCAAGTTATTTTAAGAGATTGGTAGGGTGTAATGAACACATAGCAAGGGAATTTTTATGGACTCTTGCCAATGACATAAACACTATCAAAGGATTATGTAAGGTTATCATAGAATAATTATTGGTAGAGATAAATGGCCTACTGATGATGAGAGATAAATAGAAATATAAATAATACCCTACATCATCAATGCTTGATCCAAATTATTATTCAAAAATGATTAATGGATCAAAGGCCTAATTTATATTGGGAATATTTTTTTTCAATGAGATAATTGCCACCTAAGGAGCAGAGAGAAGGTGTCCTTGCTAGACTAAGGCCAAGGAGAAGATTAAGATTGGCTCCTTCATCGTTGAAATCCCAACAGAAAGAGGTGGAGTTTATCCCAAAAATAAGGGCAAAAGACATACCCTCATCCTCAATACTAGGTAAGATATATAAAACCTCTATATATTTTACCCATATAATATAATACCCATGAATTAGATATAGGAAATTAGATAAAAACATCCCCATGACCTCAAAATTCATCCACATTGAAAGTATATAGTCAATTAAATAAATAGAATAGGCTAAAGATGAGGAGATCCAAACTGTTGGAAATGAAGGAGAGGATTCCACCCCACGAGCTTAAAATTTAGTGTTTTTTTAGAGACAAGACATCAGATTCATAAGTATAAAGATATAGAGTAGGACATATAGGGAGAACAAAGTATGGGTAAAAATAGAGATATAAAGCCACATTTAGAACCCCCTTATTCCATTGAATGAATAAGGGGGAGAAAGTCATGATTTTATAGCTACCCAAAGAGAGATTGATAATCTCAATGCAAGAATCAAGGAATTAAAAAATAGATAAGGTGGGTTGGATGTACTAACAAGTGTGTTTGAATAATAAATTAGACATTTGAAGCCATATGCAATAGCATAAATTCCTATGACAGCCACACCACCTGAAGTATAATAAGTCCCTGAATGACTTAACCACCTATACCAAAGAAAACTATTTCAGCAACATAGCAAGATTACATAGCTGATATAGGCACTAAGGTATGTTATTTTAACATTATTGATATCAACATGAGAGACTTTGGATCTATGTTCAAAAGATCATTTTCAAAAAAGGCCATTCATATACAATAACTAGAAAAATCTAAGGCATATATAGCTACTCAGCTACTCATACTAATAGGATGAGTTAAGCCCTAATTTTGAGGATAAATTCCAGGATTCATACTTTAAAATCACAATGGTACATTCAATACAATAGAATAAGGAAGAAAGAGAAGTGAAGAGGCAAAAACTAAAAGAGGTAGAGGAAAAATTATTGAATAAAAAAGAGCAGATTTATACATTAAAGGAAAGGGTCGAGGAAATGAGCCAACCAATTGTGAAAATGAGGATTGCAAGCCCCCTTAAATATTACATTATCTTTATGCTAAAGATCAATGGCTTAAATTTCAATTCATGCAACTATATTATGGTATGCCCATAATAGTAAGTGATCATTATTTTTTATTTGGTATTTATGTTAATAGCACTCCTGAGTTATAAAACCAGCTTTATGATTTCTTTATACATGACTATGCCATCACATTTGACCTTAATTGAATCCCAATATTTATATGGGATATGTCCTTATTAATTATTTCTCTTCAGGTCTGACTAATTAAGAGAGAAGAGGTAAGGAAATGACATTGTATCATGAAAAATAAAAGAGTGTTAGACTAATGGTGAGAGGAGAATCTTCTAACCTATCCAAGATAGTGGAAGAATGGGTTACACTGATGATAAATAGGGGTGTGGCTACGAAATTTTCATGAAAATAAGTACAATCCCTATTGTTGCTTACACAACATGCTCTATTTTTAAGCTAAAAATAGGGACCCTCTTTTTTATTTGGAGTTTGACCTTATGTCCTAAGGAGCTCATTATAATTGCTTATTTAAATCAGCCTTTTGGGGAGTCCATTATACTAGATGTGAAGATTTGAAATCTGAATGTACTTCATTACCTTAACTAAGTCTAAATAATCAAATGTTTGTAATAAATGATAAGACTAATTTTCGTCTAGGATTGCATTAATTTTAATGTCTAAATTTGCATGAATCTACTAAATCTTAGTCTATTTATTTACTTTTGTTTTGAAACATATTCAAAGTTTCCTTTCAGATTATTTCACCTTAGGCTTATGCAATTTATCTAACTATTTCAGAGTTCTATCACTTCTTTTCCTTAGTAATTTAGTCATTTTTTTTTTCATTTTGATTTAAAATGACTAAGAGTTTATACAAATACATTATTTTACTTAGTCCCTTTTTTATATATATTAGACTAAATTGACTTTTCAATCGAGAAAATGACTAGGTCATTTCATAATTTTTATTCTTTTACTTAGTCAATTTTATGTCTTCTCGTGGGTTCTTTTAAGTGTCAAAATCTTGGATATACAAGAGTTTAGGGGTAAAATGTTTTATAAAATTGACTAAGTTCTTCTAAATCTTCTAAACCCCGAGATCACGTCATGTGGCATAATCCCACTGACCTAGAACCTTGAAATCTCAAAGGGATTAAGCAATAGAATTGGAAACCCTAGAAACATGGATCTTTGGAGCCTTAAAACCTCAGAGGCATTAAATAATTAGGCATATATTTAATCATCCCATGGTCCTGAGGCCTCGATAAGATACCATATGCCACCTTTTTACAAGCTCGAGAGCTCAAGAATGTTTAGCCATTAATCGTGGGAGCTCAAAACCATTCCACCATTAACCTAAAACATAGAGATCTTGTGAAACTGAGGATATGACACATGGTGATGATTGAATCCAAAGCATAGAAAGATTGGGAGAATGAGAAAAGTCCACGTAGTTACAAAAAAGATGAAAGCAAATGGCAAAGTTAAATCCTGAGAATGTTGATGAGTTTCCAAGTGGCCAAATGGGACCCATAAGAGTAAGGCCAATAGTGCAACAAATGAAAAGGAAGAAGAATATGAAAAAGAGTTTTGTGGAAATGACCCATCAAAGTAAAGGACACGTTGGCTGTACATCTAGTAAGGCACTATTTTAAACTTGATAGCCCATCTAGCCATCAAAATCATCAAAAGTTGAGATTTGACTATGCACCTAATTTAATTTATAAAATTAATTTATAGTTGGTTTCTCACCAACAAATGATCAAATAATGGTGGAATTCAATGTGAATCATGAACAAAGCATGAATCATGGGCATGGCATGAGCACTATGATCAGACAGAGCATAAAAGACAAATATATGCCTTAAAGAGGAATGATTTTAGCTACATGGGATGTGGCTAGATGGCTATCCTAATGCAATATCAACTATATTCTCTTGCATTCATTCACTCCTAGTCCTATCAAGCATGGCCCCTAATATTTCATGATCTAATTAACTGGGAATTTGTTCCCAATTAATCTCAAGTGGACCTTCTGCATTAAATTTACATAATTACCCCATTAGTAAAAAAATTTAAACTCCTCAGGTTTATATGCCTATATAAGATCAACTCTTCATTGTAATAAGGTCTAGTCTTTTTATAACTAGGAAGACTATGTCTAAAAGGTTGATCCTTTTATCATTAGTGATACTATGATTGGCTGGCTCCTTTTAGATTAAAACATAGAGTAGTGGACCAATCATTTAGTTTCATGTATTTCCTTGATTTCTAGATTATTTTTTTGATTTAAGGTTGTTTGGAAGCTGAGTCTATAACTCACTAAGTATTTGATGAATCCTAAATGATCCTTAATCAAAACAACTTTGTATAAAATATTTTTCATTTGATAGACTTAATCTATGCATGTATATGGTGTCCATGTTTTCCTCATTGGCTCTTATACTTTATTCCATAGACTCTTGCACCATCCTTAATTAGATTTGTGCTAGGTCTGGCTTAATTAAGGACTGGTTTATCTAGGGACTTGATTGATTAATGGAATCAAGTTGGCCTATATTAGAAAGTGGACTCTTATTTTTTATTTCTCCCTACCCTTCTCTCTTTTTATATTTTATATTAGTTTGTTAGATTATATTAACTGACTTTCTGAGTTACAATTTGAATCCAATGTTTATCTTGATTACAGGCTCCTTGTCTATTATTATTTATGCATTGTTAAAACCATGCAATAGACATGTTTCCTTGAATGAGTTGTTTATTCATAGTTAAACCATTTTTTAGTTATCTAGGAATAAGATGTTCATTTTTAATGTATGTGATCTTTTTGAAATGCATACCAAAGACCCTTGATATGGTATGGTCACAACGAGATGACTAGGTTACCATGCATATCGAGACCTGGTAACCAAGACCTTGGGTAAAACTTTCTTCTTTCAAGAAATCCCTCCTTTTAGGATAGGTCAAGGACTAACAACCTACTTTTGTCTATGTCAAAACACCTCACAACATATCTAGTGGTAGAAGGAAGGATTGTTCTGATGTATTTCAAACTAATTTTTTGTTTATAAGAGTTGCCTAGTTGTTTTCCAAGCTCTTGGACTAGAAAACTAATTAGCTAAGCCTTCGAATGGTCGTAGCTTGGATAGGAAGATGTAGTTATCTTGTGAACTTTCCAAGACCCTCTCATGACTTTCCCAAGAACCCCCACAAATCTTGTGCAAATTATATCCATGGTGGGATTTAACTACTAAAGAACATGTTCAAGTTTTTAAATAAGCCATTATCAAAAACCAAATTCAACATGAGGATATGGTTTGTTGTCTATTCCCTCATTCACTAGCTCAAACTACTTATTCTTAATACCTTGGTCTACCATAAGGGTGCATCATGACATGGGCCATATTTTAAAACCTATTCCTTAACTATTTTAGTGTGCCCATTGAACCTTCTAATTTGTTCTACCAGTTTTTTATAGTCTATAAAGAGCCTAATGAGTCAGCTAGTGTATTCAACCATATATTATATCAATTATACACTATTTTTAAGGATAAAAGATGTATAAATGGGATTATATCTTAATATCTTGGGTCCTCTAACTTCCATGTTAATTAATATGAACCCATCTCCTCTCACCTCATTACTGGTTGTCTACCAAGAGGTTTTTGATGTAAAGCAACAATCAATGACTTAGGGTATTTATGCCAAAAATCCTTTTAGTATCATGCCTACAAGTCAATCCATATACCGATATGTGCCTTATAATAAATCATTTCCCCAAGACTTCATCCAACCAAACCTCCCTATGATAAATGAGAGACCTACTTACTCTTTTAATTCATATAACTTAGTTAATTATGTATATAATTAACATACTAATTTATACAATTTTAGTGATTTAGTATATTTTTATTCCATTACTAATCGAGTACCTTTTTTTATAGAAGACAATCAAGAGGCAATGTGCAATTTGAGTCGTGAAGCTATGTGCCCCAATGTACCATCTAGAGTTTATGAATTTGGCTACACTACTAATGCAAAGCTAATCATGCACTCTAATAATATCTCATATTGCAAGCCTAATCCATTATTTTAAGGCCATAATAGTGGAAATGATGACTCTGAAGATGAGGAATCAACATTTTTAGAAGATAGCCTGGTGATTGAAAATCAAATTGATAAAAAATCTCTCACTCAAAATAAATAATCTGGAATATCTTATAATAAACCATAAAAATAATTAGAGGAGTTGGAGTTTTTAGATGAAGAAGATTCATACTATGCATCTAAAGCATTCTTATCCTTGACTTCTACTCCTACATTTAACAAATTGGTCCAAGATGGTCAACATCTTTGTGGTAGTAATGATACTTTCCCTACATCATCAATAGGGAATGAAGTGGAAGAAGGAAACCAAAAAAAGGAGGGTTGTCCATTTGAGGAAGATGAGTTAGATAAGTTCAAAGCATATTATTTATCTCCTTGGCTCAGCCCCAATTTTAAATCAACAAACATAGGCATGTGTTCTTCTCAGTAGAATAAGCAGTCAAGCTAGAAATGGGAAGTCATGAACATAGTGGCCTATATGAAGAATCCATGTTAATGGAGGTTCAAGATGAGAATGACCTAATTCAACTCAGATCTCCACATACTTCAACCACTAATGACAAATTTAGAATCTCTCTAATATGGGAAGTGTAGACATATAATTCTTACCACTATCATGTCGAAATTACAAAACTGAATGACTTTATATAATAACATACAAGCTAGACCAAAATCACCAAAGTTATATAATTCATCCACACACATCATGTCAAGTGTTAATTCACATTCATATATCCCTAATTGCAGTAATGCATTTTATGAAATCATTATCTTCTTCTAAATTACATCGAATCAAATTATGACCAAGTAAATTAACATTATAGACCATTTAAATACTCAATTCATCTGCACACATCACATGTAAGTGTTGATTCATGTTTTTTAATCCCTAATTAGGGTAATACATTACATGCAATCATTATCTCTCCAGTTCATTTCTAGTCAAAATGTGACCAAGCAAATTGACATTGTCAACTATTCTAATTAAACAAGCAACTAATTTCCAAGAATTACAAAAATACTAAACAAAATCATTAAGCAAAGCAAATCAAATTAAAGGCTTAAGTGAAAAAACCATGTCAAATTAACGAATATCTAATTTCTAAAAATTAAATTTCAACAAATATTAGGAAATATGACATCATGATGATGTAATTAGCCTCAAAGTTGAAAATTAGAAATATCAACATAAATGGGATAAATATCAATAATTTTGAATCATGCTTCATAAATGCAACCTCTATCTCAAAACATAAATGCATTCAACCTCCCAACCCTAACCTAAGATTAATCACACATTGGTTGGAATCATTTGGAAAACTATAAATACAAGAGCCAAGATGACTTTAAATTAAGCTTTTATGTGTAAATAAATAATGCTAAATTATTGCTAGAGAGCTTCACCTTTTTTCATTTTCACCCAATCACGATCCAAAACCATTTGGTGCAAGAAGACATGTTGGAAGCACTTTCCCTACCACATTGTCAAACACTTTGAACATAAAATTTGGGCACAAACATGATTAATGGACTGATCTTGGAGGAGACTCACTTAGGGAAGGCATTGCTTGCATTTTTCTTGTCTAGTTTCTTGAGTCCATTAATCCATGCCCCTCAATGGAGTAGGCCTAATACATTAGTTATTTATGCTTATCATTATTTTTATGTACTAACGCATGAACTAACTTGTTTTACAATCATAGTTTACAATAATAACCTAAACCACTCCCATGTCTTCCAAATGTCGAGGACAACAAAGTAGATGCTATGTAGGCTTCTAGTTGATTCTAAAAGTAGCCACCAAATGACTCATCTACTGGTTAGCATCAATAACATGCTACATTCAGGTTGGATATTACAATTAGTTTAGTAGTATGGATACCCATCCCTATTTTTTACTTCAATACAATGTATGGGCTAAGGTATGTTATGCACCTTGTCCCAAGTGTTTTCTAAAAATTAGTTGTAAACACAATGTTGAATTGTATAATTTTAATTTTCTTAAATAACATTAACAAATCTCTTTGGGATAATGTTTTCCATCATAGAGGGTAGCATAGGTGTAAGTATGTTTCCCTTTACCCTTCTCAAAATCTTGAGGACTCAGGTGTCTAACTAATTCAAGCATGTATTTGCTTAAAAACCCCTGTGAATATTTTTTTTTCATTTTCTTATTTTTATTTCATTATTTTCCCTTGTTATTATCTTAGGTTTACCTTTTTTTTTCATTGTTGGGTTTGTCCCAACTATTTTTGTCCTTAGGTCCCCATACTAATAAAATAAATGAAATGAAAGGTTGTTGCAAAAGTAACATAAGTCACACTCAAAGATCCTAATTATAATTTTTATTAAAAATCTTATGTGAAATGATGTTGTTACTTTGTTCATTTTCTAAATTTCAAAGGTCAATGATTCTTAATAGAACTTATGGATTTAGAAAAGTTATTTTCTTATTTGAAGCCATCTAATACACTTAAATAAATATCTAAATAAAAATACAACATTGCTTCAATTCTGATTTGTATTAAGTCATCATGAACTTGTTGAATTAATTTTACCCATGGTTTAGTCCCCAACCCTTTATGGATGAAAACACAAAATATCCTTTAAAAATAAAGAAGCTTAAATACAAAATCTAAAAAATTTCCTTGAAAGGTTGATCTTGGTAACCTGCACCATAGGCTTTCTGGCTTGGTTAGCAGTGGATCAAGGTATTTGGAAGGCACTATATGTATCTCTACCAGGTATATAAATGTCTAGCTAGAATCAGAACAATGCCCACACCACTTCCCCCCCAAACTAAATTGAAAAATAATTTTCCTTCAATAATTTTGGCCTTATGCAAATCTGAAGTATTGCATGTGAATGCAAATAAAATAAATAAATCACTTAATCACACACATAGATGTTCTTTGGTAATATTATATCTTAGTATGTCACGTGTTCCTATAGACTTTAGTACCTTTGAATTTTGGTTTGTTCTAAGTAGTTTCTTGCAGCTCATGTTTTTCTTCTTGTGAAATTAGAGATTATGGATTCTTAAAATACTCAAAAATATTTCCCAGTAGGAGTTATCATTTGTTGTTGCTTGTACAACATGCCCCGTTTTCAAGCTAAACATAAGGGACCTCTTTTTGCTTTGGAGTTTGACCTTATGTCCTAAGGATTTTATTGTGGTTGCTTGTTTAAATTAGCCTTCTTGGGAGTCCATTCTACTAGATGTTAAGATTTAAAATTTGAATGTACTTCATTACTTTAACTAAGTCTGAATAATCAAATATTCATCATAAGTACTTAGTCTAATTCACATATAAGACTACACTAATTTTAATGTTTGAATTTCCATGAATCTACTAAGTATTAGTATATCTATTTGCTTGTGTTTGAAACACATTTGAAGCTCCCTTTTAGACCATTTCACCTTAGGTTTATGCAAGCTATCTATCTATTTCAGAGTTCTATCACTTTTTTTCCTAAATAATTTAGTCTTTTTATGTTTCATTTTGACTTTAAATGACTAAGAACTCATACAGATTCATTATTTTAATTAGTCTCTTTTTTATATATTAGAGTAAATTGGTTTTTTCATTGAGCAAATGACTAGGTTATTTTGTAGTTTTTATTATTTTACTTAGTCAATTTTATATTTTCTCACAGGATCTTTCATGTGTCAAAATCTTAGTGTTGCATGACTTCAAGGGCAAAATATTTTATAAAATTGTCTAAGTTATTTTAAAGCTTCCAGACCTTGAGATCAGACCACATGCATAATAACAGTGACCTAGAACCTTGGAAACTCAAAAGGATTAAGCCATTAGAATTTAGAACCCTAGAAACATGGAGCCTTGGAGCCGCAAAACCTCAGAGGCATTAAACCATTAGGTACATAGTTAATCATCCCATGGTCCAAAGGCTTAAATAAGATGCCATGTGGCACCTTCTCAAAAGCTTAATAGCTTAGGAATATTTAGCCATTAAGCTTGGGAACTCAAAACCATTACACCATTAGCCTAAAGAATAGAGAGCTCAAGCAGTTGAGGAGATGACACATGAAGATGATTGAAGCCAAAGCATAAAGATCTTGAGATAAATATAAAGGCCATGTAACTATAGAAATAATGAAATCAAATGGTAAGGCTAAAGCCAAGGAATGTTGATGAGTTGTCAAGTGGCCAAATGGGACTTGTAAGAGCAAGGTTGATATCACAACAAAGGAAAAGGAAGAAGAATATGAGAAAGAGTCATGTGATAATGACCCACTAAAGAAAAAGACACACTAGTTGCATAGCCAACAAGGCACTATTTCAAAATTGATAGCCTATTTGGCCATCAAAACCATCAAAAGTTGATATTTGATTGCACATCTAATTTGATTTGTAAAATTAAGTTATATTTAGTTTCTCACAAACAAATGGTCAAATAATGGCATAATTCAATGTGAAACATGAACAAAGCATGAATCATGGGCATGGCATGTGTATTTTGATCAGATATAGAGCAGAAAAACAAATATATGCCTTAAATAGGTGTGAGTTTAGTCGCACAAGACATGGGCAGTTATCCATTTCAATGCAATCTCAACTTCATTCTCTTGCAGGCATTCACTCCTAGTCCTATAAAACATGGCATGTGATATTTTCATGATTGAATCAACTAGGAATTCATTCCCAATTGATCTCAAGTGGACCCTTCACATTGAATTTTTATAGATTCCCCATTGGTGAGAAATTTTTAAACTTATCAGGCATGTGCACCTATATAAGATCAACTCTTCATTGTAATAAGGGTTGGTCTTTTTATAACTAGGGAGACTATATATGAAACACTAGTCTTTTTAGAATTAGTGAGACTATGTCTAGTTGGTTCCTTTTATATTATAACATAGAGTAGTGGACCAATAATTTACTTTCATGCATTTCCCTAATTTTTAGATTAATTTTATAAGTCAAGGCTATTTGAAAGTTGAGTTTATAACTTACTAAGTAATTGATGAATCTCAAATGATCTTTAATTGAAATACCTCTATTTGAAAGATTTATCATTTGATAGAACTAGTTTATGCATGTATATGGTGGCCCTATTTTCCTCATTGGATCTACTAATTTATTCTATAGACTCTTGCATCATCCTTATTTTAGTTGTGCTAGGTTTGGCTCAACTAAGGATTGGTTTATCCAGGGACTTGTCTGCTCAACAGAACCAGGTTGACCTACATTAGAAAATGGGCTCTTATGTTTTATTTCTCCCTACCCTTATCTCTTTTTCTCTTTTTTTATTATACTATTAGATTAGATTAATTTATTTTCTGAGTTTTAATCTGAATGCAATGTTTATCTTGATTACATGTTCCTTGTCTATTGTTATTTATGTACTATTGAATCCATGGAATAGACATGTTTATTTGAATCAGTTGTTTATTCATAGTTAAACCATTATGATGGTTCCTTAGGTCTAATCTTTTCATTTTTAATGCATATGATTTGTCTTAAATACGTACCAAAGACCCTTGATATGGTATGGTCACAACGAGATGCCTGGGTCACCCTCCATACCAAGACCTGGTAACCAAGACCTTAGGGAAGGATTTCTTCTTGCAAGAAATCCCTACTTTCAAGATAGGTCAAGTAATAACAACCCCTAATATCCTATTATTGGTCATGTCAAAACACCTCACGATAGGCCCAAAATTAATATTTGACACTTTTAGCTCAAATTGGCCAAGAAGCCTTTCTTGTTGCATATTAAGATGGAATGAGCTCACCCCTAAACTTCAAAGGAATGAACCTTCTTGAGGCATAATTTCAAATTAGTTATTTAGAGAGCCAATAAGTATATTAATATAGCAAGGAGTTAGATATTTAATTATCTAGCCATAACAATCCATCCTCCTCTTTTCTAGTTCCCTAATCCTGAATGAACAGGGAAGGAACATATTTATGACATTATTGAGACTAAAACATGGAAGAGAATAGAAATTTCCCATGGATTTTATCAAAAATAGGGTAAAGGCTTATCTTAACCATTTGATCTTAGAGAACTATATACTAATTATAGGATGAGATTCCAGTTTCTCGAGGATTAACAACTAATTAAGTTGGGGGATATGATGAGCCCCAGAATTGACCCAATTTATCCTTTAAACCTTCATTTTTTTATCTCACATGGCCAACACTCTAAATATTAATGTTATATTTTTAATTCCATTTTTTCCACAATAGCACTCAATGAATATGTTGTTGATATATTTGATTTTTTTGTTTAAACTATTTATTTATAGATAAAATGGCATTATTTATCATTGTCATTATTTTTGGCTCTATTACTAATCAAGTAAATATAGATCTTAATATAAATTATGAGTAAACAAACACACATATTATCTAGAAGTAATAGACTATGCACCACCCATAGCATTGACTATAGCATTCATAGTGCACACATAGAAACTAGGTGAGACACATGTAACATCAGTTGTAACATTCTAGTGCACCCATAGCAACTAGGCAGGTAACCCATAATAATAGTTATAGATGCATTTTTGGATTTTCATGGTTAATTAGCATATTTAAGTGAATCTATTCCATGATTTTAGGAATGAAATGGTTCATAATTTACATGGAAGGGGAATTTTGTTTTATATCAAAAAAGCATTATTCTTTCTTCATTGAATTATCCCTTCTTAATAGTTGCAGTAATAAATGTGTTATTTTCTCATGTTACTTACCTTATGTCATTTATAATGGGTAGCTTAGATATTTTTTAGTAACCTCTTATATTTTAAACATCAAAATAAATTTCTTCCTTCTTTATGTAATAGGGGGATAACAGGATGAAAAAATGAATAACTAAAAGATTTAAAAATTGTAATTGTTACAATATTTTTTAACTCTGTTATAGAAATGTTTACATTATTACATAATCATTTAATAAAATCAAATTGATTTGAAGTAACATAGTTACATTAAAGGAAGGGATCATAACACAAGTTTAATTGAGGAGGTCCCACTCATAAGGAATTATGGTGAAAATCCCATCCATTAGTTAGTTTCATTTAATTTTGTTGTGTGAGCATTCCTATTTCCTTTTTAAAAAGTGTGCATATTTTGAATTCGTATTTGATTTCAGTATATGAAATATGTTTTCAAATGTATATTTTTTGAATTCAAGTATGTACTCTCAATACTTATCAGAAACTTCCAAATACAAATTAATGAATCAATGCCAACAATTATTTTATTTTAATTTAATTTCCACAATCATGATTTACTTTTCTATCATTTTAAATATGCAAGTGTGTTTCCCTATACACAAATTAGTACCCTAGATCTCAAAATTGACCAGTGTCGAGCATACAATGCCAATGCCCTGCCAAAAACACATGTCTAAGTTGATAATTAGTGAAGTAGTATTATCAATAAATCAAATGGCCACCCCCCACCCCGATTAAGTTTGTCATGTTGTATGTGATCAATTGCTATGCTAATTTAATTGATGGTTCAATTTTGTTTATTAGTTCGCCAATCCAAGCTTACATGTAAAATTTACTAAAAATAATAGGTTTTGAAAACTGTTGAAAATAGAAAGTTCAGTTAACTCTAGGATTAGCTTTTATTTTGATAGGATTATAGTTGTGCATGACAACTCTATATTTTAGTTGTGCATTATTAAAATACTCTATGCATTATTTTATAATAATAATGAAGAATAAGAATTCTCTTTTGTATCTTTATAATTTCATTATGTGTTTTAGACTTGTTGGACTTTTGGACCCATTAGAATGGGATATGCATCTTCTTATTTAACCTTGAGAAATATCCTCAAATAGTTAAACTAATCAATGTAGTCCTGGATTGACATTTGAGTCTTTTGATGCAGCCAAATCCATTTGATTCTCAAATGTTGTTCATAGTATGAAGGATAGAAAGTATCCTTAAGGGTTGTGAAAATCTCTAGTCAGGTGTTGAGAGGCTTTTATGTATCCATTTGTTCAATGATGATTACCTTAATGATGTTTGAGATCATCAACTTTGCAAATGAAATTTTGTTGGTGGCATTAATTTTAATGTGATCAAACTAAGTCTCCATGTAAATAATCCAATGATCATGAACCTCTAGGTTAAATGAGCCATTATACAAGTTGACTTCACATTTTTTATTTGGAGTAAAATGATCAATGTAAATTCCATTTCCCTTGATATATAAATTGTTCACCATGGTGGCAAGATCAATGACCCTCTCTATGAAAGTTGTGTTTACATTTTGCGGGTTGAAACCAAAGAGAGAGAGAGAGAAGAAAACTATAATAAATGTAATATATAAGTTGAATCTGCATAAGTGGAGTGTATTATGTGTAATTTATCTCAATGATATTTCTTACAGTTATTCTTTCTCCAAAAACTGAGTTTGTATCGAGGAAAACCAAAAAAAATAGTTCCATTACCCAAATGTTAGGATATTAAAAAAATAAAGCATTAAAAACTTTATTTTATGAAAAAATTATAAAACAAATAATCATTTATAAAAAATATTCATGATAAAATTCTTATGATAGTATTCCTTAGCTTTTGGTAATTCATGATATATAAATATTCTTATGTGAACATTTCTTGCCTACACAACAAATAGTAAACTTTGAAAAACATACAAATATAATGCTGATCACCTACTGGCAAATTCTAACATGGTATCAGACTAGATATTTGTAAGCAAGTCAATTCAATACATTATGCAATTGTTGCACATCTTGTTTATTTATGAATACAATCAGGGTCATTGATTTGCAGAATACTTGTGTGCTCACTCTACCAGAATATCACCTACTGGCAAATTATGAAATTTACTTCCACATGTTTATTTTAGAGTACAAATAATATGCATATTAATAATATGAAAAAGTCAACTTTTCATACAACATTTTGACTTTTTGACTTTTTGCATTATGTACTATTCAAGTACACGCATATGCTTTAAAATGAATTCTAATTACACATAAAATAATGATTACGCATATATGTACAAAATTTTAATTATTCTCAATTATATAAGATGAATTATAAACTATAGTAAATAATACTATCATATGTACTATGTTATGTGCCCTCTATGAATCAGCATCACTGTTGAAGACAATGTTAGTTCAAATGGCCAAACTAATCATGTCAAAAATCACTTTTTAATTGTGTGAGTAAGTAATACGTGGGAAGGATAATCATGAAAAAAATATAAAAATGTGCATGGTGATCTTCCTCCAATAATCTAAGAAATATCATAGTACTTTCAAATGATAGCTAATTCAAGAGTGAATTCAATTGTCTTTCTTGTTTGAGTGATTTAGTAAATTTAAATAAAGTTTGCTAAGAAAGAGGAAACACAAAACAATTGGTGAGATTTTCAAGCATCTCAAAAGACTTTTGTCACTGAATATTTAGAGAAGAGTCACCCACAAATATGTTTGTGTAATACGAGAATCAAGAGAAGAGAACATGTTTGTAGATTTTTCCATGTGATGGGTGTCTCAGATTTAAGTATCAATTCAGGGTCTAATGACAAAGCAAGAACAGAAGCAGAAATGCATTTTGCCTTGCCTTTTCCAGAAGAGAATAGGAATAAGATCGATTATTAAGAATAAAAAACTTCTTAAAGCATCTATATTTTGGATGTTCATTTACTCCACAAAAATTACATTTTGACATATGGTTATTTATTTATTGGGAAGTATGAGTAGTAAAAAACTAATTTCATGTGTGTTTGTACCTTAATACCTTGATTATTTTCTAACTTTGTGTCTTGTGTGAATCTAAATAAACATGTACTCGTTAAATTTTTCATGCATTTTTTTATGTGTAATAGTTGTATGAATAAGTAGTATTGGGCTATCTACCATGTTGTAAAGATTTTGACAAACATAAAAGTAAAGGCACTTGTAGTGAAAATAAATTGTAATGAGTATGAAAAGTAGTGCACACAAGAAAATGGAAAAAAATAGCCTAAGATCAAAGCTCTACCTCTAGAATATGGTCACATTATAACCTACCACATAACTTATCATAATTTTGCAATGTGTATACAAGGTCTAGATTACAATAAGTATGAAAAAAGTAAAAAATAGAAAAACTTTAGTTTTGTATAAAACAGTGCTAATATGAGAAAAAATATACACTTAAATTTATCTTACATATCAAAAAATTACACACTTGGAAGCTATCATGAATGAAGGTTGTTGAGGTCATTTTGTTGAATGGTAGTATTGTTTATTGGGGCAGGGGGGCGGGGTGGTGGGGTTGTGGGGGTTGTTGCATTTTAATTTTACCTTACATATCAAAATAATATGTACTTGGAATCTATCATGAATGGGGTTTGTTGAGGTCATTTTGTTGAATGGTAGTGTTATTTGTGGGGGGTGTGGCCTTGCAACACCAAACCCACTCTTTAGTTTTCAAAACTCATGAAAAGGTCTATGTGTGCTTAGACTTTAGGAGTGAAAATATAAAGTTCAATTAAAAATACTAAAGGATGCTAAGGTGACCTTTAAGAAGTGATCATAGACCTCTAATAAAGGTCTGTGTCCCTATTTGAGGGGTTTACATACATATTTGAGGGTTGGGATGGGACATATAAGAATGTTGATCAAATTGATGGCAAGAAGGTTGGGAAGAAATGGCATAGGGGAAAATTAAGGGTAGGGGTGAGGCATCTAGGGACGTAATAGGGTTTTTTATATTATAGAAAACACACAACAATAGAGTAGGGAAGTCTACAACCAATGGTTGAGTGGGAAAGGGAAGGCAATAGGGGTGCAAGGGGTGATGGACATCTAAACATGACTAGTTTGGTTAGGTTTTCACCAAGTGATGGAAGGTATTGTTACTTTTCAAGGGCCCCTATCCATTCAAGGCAAGATGATCTCATTATTGATACCTATAGAAATAGTTTAGTATTTCCACGAGGTGGATATACGACCACCTCTACTTTACATATATGAAGGAGGCCCATCTATATCTATCTAATACATTAGATCATTCTATAGATTCCATACCTCATTCTATAATTTCTACTTTGTTCAAAATTCATACAAAGCTAATGAGCCAATTGAGTTGTTATCGGTTCATGAATTGGAGTGGCTAAATATAAATCATTAGCTTCTCTATAATATCTTGCATGGGAGTTTCTACTCTCACATAATGTTATTGTTTTGATAACTCAAATGTAAGAGAAGGGTTTTTACTAATAAATCGAGATTCAAAATAATTCCATTGAGAATTCATGTGTTCAAATCATATCATCCCTACCTAGTCCTTTTCTTACAGAAGAAAAGAAACAAAAGGCCCCACCCCATATATGGATAGGGGATAAAGGCCACTATCTCTATCTATGGGGTCCAAAAAAGACATATTTGGTAGAGATGGAAAATATATTCTTTGGCACCCATCAGTGAGACAACTATCAAAAAAATAGTGAGTGACTTCGCTCTTCACAAGACCATAGAGAATAGAATCATTGACACCCTCCTTTTTATTCTCAATTTAAACTTGACAGGAATAATACTCTATGACTAGAAATTCATTAATCTTTAAACTTTTTATCATGATGAAGCCAGTGTCCCCCCAAGGCGTATAGTGTCATCCATGTGGAAGGTACATATGCAACTTAAAATCATTATCTCCTCACACATGCAGCCCTTCAACTTAACAAGCCTAATCATGATCTTGCAGATCCACATTCATTTTGAGGTAAGGGGATGCAATTACATCAATGTTTCTTTGGTGGGCATTCCATCTTATTCAATCCCTAGCCATTTAGACCGTGTTCAGAAATCTCAACTTGCTCTCTCATTTCTTGCACTTACAGCAACCATGGGCAGTGATAGAGACCACTTAGAGATAACTTATAGCAAAGAGGTTTGAGAATAGAAGAGGGTCTAGAAAAAAATTAAAAATGAGAGGATTATAGAGTTTATAGAGCCTATTATCAAGCACAATTCCATGGTGGTCCAAGATTTCATCACTGCATGGACAAAAAGGAAGGTCACTATATAGGGTATTTCTATAAATGTCTCCAAGGATTTTATTGGTGATGCCATGGGTATTTCCTATATCGATGCTAAAGAAATTAAAGACCAGTCTAAGAAACGGGAATCCCTACAGAGTTTCTTTCAAACCAATGACTTTGTGCAAACTAGGAAGAAGGGATTTCCTCACGTCGACCTGTCACAATACTAACCTAATGTCTGCCTTCAGGTTATGAGGTACATGACTCTGGAAGGTAAGTACATCCTAATTTTCTCACACCATTTCTTATTGCTTAATCATTTCATCGGTTTTAAAATTAGCCTCCCCTATTTCCTTCTCAAGTCTTTAGAAAGAATTATCCTGCTTCATCAGGTTAATGACACTAACCCCATTCTCCATCAATGTCTTACCCTTTTACTTGTAAAACATGGCCAGACCCTTCTAGGTCAAAAGGTTCCCTTGGGAGGATCTTCTTTCGAGGAGGACACCCCAGAGAAAGATCCTATAAAGGGATCCTAACCACCTCCTGAATGATTCCCCAAAATAACTTATCCAAATCCCCACCTAACGACCTACCACTTAAGTTGTTATTCATCCCCAAGCCCAAACCCATTGAAATAGGGTCCCCCACCACTGTAGACTAGAAGGGTAAGGCCATTGTAATAGACAAATTTGAGAAAAATAAACAAATGCTAAAAAATTTCAATTCAAAGGTTCAGCAGGTGGGATTTGGCTTGGTAAAGCTAATACAGGACTAGAATGAGCTTCATCAGGTGGCAGAGGCCACTGTTCAATATTTTTTGCATTCTACCCATCCCCCTCCCCAATCCCCTACTTTTAAATCCCCCAAGGTCCTAAAATCCCCCTTGGGTTCCCCCAGGGGGTCCCCCCAAAGTAAACCCCCTTATAAGTGAAAAGCAAGAATCAGCCTAGGATGATTTTTCCTAGGGAACCTGTTGAAGGCCCCAAGAATCGCACTTGAGCCAAGGTATCAAAAGACAAACCTAAAATTTTGGTAAAGGATAGTTATGTTGTTAATGACACCTAGGAGGGTCCCTCCACATAATCTGGTTAATTTTTTGTTTTTGGTTTTGTTTTGCTCTAGTCTATAGTATTTATTTTTGCTCGTTCGGCTGTGAAGGCCCTGTCTAAACTTTTTTACCTCACTCTCATGGTTTTAGGTCCCTATAAAACTTGGGTTTACCTTATCAAATAAAAAATTAATCTTCAAATTGATATTTTTCAATATATATTTTTAAAAACCTCTGAATCAAAACAACCTTTGAAATTTTTACCATTATTTTTTTAATGAAGAACTGAAAGAGTTTTTTTTTTGACAAAAAAAGGTAGAAAATCCTTTAAAACATTGTGAATCCATGTTGACCCCTTAAATCTCTATGACTAGTTAAGTTCCAAGACTCATTAAAAATCATTTGTAAGTCAAAAAAAAAATTATTTAAAATTTCAAATAAAATAAAATCATATACCCTTTCCCAAAAAAATTGAAAACCCTTAAAAAATAGAAAACCACCCAAAAACACTCCTAAATCACCTATGAGGGACTTGAAATGAAAACCTAGTAAGCTTTTCACAAACCCACCACTTAAAACTAATTTTTTCCTAGATTTTTCAAGATGAAATGCCAAAAATGGTTTAAAACCCCATAAAGCTTAAAGTTGGATGAAATAAAATAAAATGAGGAGGAAAGAAGAGGATTTATGTGAGAAAAACATAAGAGATGAGAAATATCACAAGTGCCACAAGCATTGATCTTTTTATCCTAAGATATTACCAAGAGTGGATTGTAAAATATTGTTCTAATGTTACTATTCTTTTCTAGAATTCATTTGCAAAAATACATCACAACTTTTACATGCTGAAAATTATAAAAATAACACAAAATATTTATAAGAACTTTATAGTTTCATTTTTTTTATTGACTAAGATTTAAGTAGACTTGATTGGTTGATAAAAGGGTGCTTCAATGTTGTCTACACTAAATGCAATCCCTTTTTTTATTTCTAAAAAATAAGTAAATATGAAAGCATAAGTGTTTCTTTCAATACTAATTTTACCAAGAGATATTCCCAAGCAAGGTAGGAGCTAAGGATGCATAAGATACGGAAAGAATTTAGTCCATTTCAAAGGAAAAGAATACCTATTGAATATTATGAGGTTTTGGATAGATGGGGGAGTGGATTTATTAAACTCTATATTATTAGGGTAAGGGGTGGTCTCATTACTTAAGTGAGATTTAAATCCTTTGGTTAATGCATATTCTAAGATGTAAGTGTTAAGGAAGGATCCTAAAAAGCATTCGCCATAGGGATTTCATTATATTCAATAGAAATGGATTGATGCAATCATGTTTCTTGTCCTTGTTTCATCATCATGTTGATAACCTACTTTTGGCATAAACTTTATGCTCTTTTTTTATCTATAAGATTTCCTCTTAGACACTAATGCTAATATTTTTTCTCACCTATTTATAGAAAGACACTATGGGTCTTGAACTTCTTCTAACTCTCATAGTTATAGATAAATTAATATCTACTTGATGCTTCTGTTGAGGATGTTCTTAGGAAAACTTATATAATTTTTCACATATTGTAGAAACATGCAGGTGAGAGTTATTAACACACACTAAAATATTTTTGTGAAAATCAAGCCTAGCATAAGAACAACCCTATTTTTAAGGGAAGCTAAAGGAGATTAGTTCTATTTGCATAGGTTCGAACAACTCCTACATTAATACTCTCTACCTATCACCAAGAATAAGGAAAGTGAATGAAAATTGGTTCTATTTGCATAAGTTTGAGAGACTCTTACATGATTTTTCCTACTTACTGCCAAGAGTATTAGAAACTCATTTGATCTTTCATTTACACTTATCCATTACATATGAATATTAAGAATTAACTTTATGACAACAACTAACCCATTCAATAGACTCTTTAACTAATAAATTATTACACTCTAAAGAATGTTTGAGTTGATCCTTATATGTTGTATGTTGCATATTTGAAGGGCTTCAATTTGAAAATAAGTTTCAAGAATGTATTATCTTATAAATATGTGAAACTAAATCAATTGGGATTGGAGTGCTTAGCATGTTTGTCTATCATGTTTTGGGATTTTTTTCTCTCTTTTTCATATTGTCATTATTTTACTAGGCTCCTATGAGAAAGATTGCATTTATTTAGTGTTTAATTATTTATGATAGACTAGTGTTCCGCCCTTTGGGTGATGTTTCCTTATATAATGAGCCCCCCATATTAACTAGCATCCTTGGAAGCTGCTAGAACTGAGGAGGAGATAACGGCACCCAAGAAGGCTAATAAATTTGTACCAAAGGTGTTATACAAGGTAATGTCTCCTATCCTCACAATAACCCTCCTAATGTTGGTCTACAATTTCCTATGTTAAAATATTTGTCAGTGGCTTAAAATATATAGCCTTATTAGGCATTTGTTAGCATAATATCCTATAATTATATGCTCAAGAGCTAGGTACAATTTTCATGGAAATCCCATGATATCAATCTTCATAAGGTGTAGAAACTAAGGGATTTTTATTTTTTAGGTTTTAAAACCGTGAAGATTGTGTAACCATCCTCAAGAAAATCCCTTGGTTTTTCAAGAACACTTTGCTTTTTTCCTCCACATGGTTTAAGTATTTTGTTATCCTGGATAAGGCCAAACTCAAAGTGTCCTTTTGGGTCAAATTTTATTTATTTTTTGCTTTTGCTATGGAGATTTATTGAATAACTTATCAAACCCTTAGAAATTTTTGTGGGTTTTGAACCTAACAAATTTTACTTTACATGACCTCAAATAATGGTTTGTATTGAGGTTGACCTTTCCCAAGACCTTAAAAAACTATAGACATTCATGTCAATGGTCAATATTTTAACCAAAATATTTTGTATATTAATTTTCTAAACACTTGTTTTATTCCAATTTGTTAATCACAAAATAATGGATTGTTCGCTTATGATTCATGTGAATCCCATGGCCAACATTTGTTAGGTTGTGGAGCTAAAAGCTTCAACTCTTTGCAAACAGTAGGAACAGAAGGTTGTTGAGATCCAGGAGCACCGGCGTTGGCATCAGGACCGACGTCGGTCGTGACCAGTGCAGAAGGCCACCAGCGACGGCAAGAAGTCGGCCGACGTCGGCAGAACCAGGCAAGCAGGGACCGGCGTCGGTCGCCTGTGTGTTACAGAACTGTTCGTTGCACGGACAATTAGTTAAGTGAACAAAGACTTTGCATGTAAAGACCAGTTAGAGTCTTGAGTTGCGAGGATAATTGTCTAAATTAAGAGTCTAAGTTATTGTTTAAGTTAGGGATCTATTTATAGACCCATTGGCATGTATTGTATATGTATGAGATAAAAAGGAAGGCAAGGAAGTTCCTTCCATTGTAAGATCATTGAGTTGCAAGTTGTTGCAAGCTCATAGGGGATCTACATGTAAGTATGGTCTGTTGAATTGCAGGTTGCAGGTTCATGGGAGATCAACTTGAAGTGCTATAGAGTGCTTGGTGTACCGGCAGGGTTATTACTGACTGGTTGGAGAGGTGATCACCAATTCTATGTGTGAGTTGGTTGTTGGGACCGTTTTTTGTGTAGGAGAGTGTTGTGAAGAAGAATTACTGTACACTTGAGGCATGGGAAACCTCTGTAAGGTGGAAGAGTGTGGCGGCTCTTTGTAGTATTCTTTTTTGTAAAGTGTTCATACAAGATAGTGTATTGTCTCTCATATTCTGTGCTATTGGTGAATTCTAGTTACTTGTGTTTCTGGTTATTTCTGCATATTTAATTGTTTATATTTGGTAATCATATTTTGCTCTTTCTGAGGAGCAAGATCCTAACAAGAGGAATCAGAACAGGTGTGTTTGTTCTTGGATTTCCCCTACAAACATTTGGATCATCATAAGAAACATCCCAAGGTGACACAAGATGGTTGGAAAGTTGTTCGCAGTAAGAATACAACCTAAAATAATAGGAACAGTCAAGTTCCTAATGCAAACCCTCATTCAACTATTATGATATTTACTCTGGAGTAGTCTCTCAAGTCTTTTATGTCTCAATTCAACATGAAACAATTAGTTTCAAGCACTCCACAAGATGTTAATAATATAACTAGCTCATGGGATGTTGTGACTGCTTTGCATCCTTCAATGGAGGTGATGGCATCAAACATCAGGTCTCAAATCCTCTAGATATTCCTCTTTCTCCATGATGAGACTAAGCATGTTAGTCATGAAGCCCTTCCCCAAAAGGAGATAATGAATAATATGTGCAACAAAAGTGCCAGTTGGTATAATTTGGTGATTTTTTGAGCAAAAATCAACAAAAAATACTTCATAATAGTTAAATGGTTATAGAAAGCCTTGATGGTGAGAGTATGAACCTTGATCAATATTATTGAATATACTATCTTGGAATGTATGAGCTTTAACTGACCCAACATGTAAATATAGGGTTAGGGCTAATTTTCAACAATTTGCATAGATAGAGGTTTTAAGCCTTAAAAAAGTAAAAAGTAATAGATTCGCTTTATAGATGGTAGTGAAGATGATTTATTCCAATGCTAGAGTTCACATGTTCTGACTCAAAGTTGAATGTAATTGTGTTGTCACTTTGATATCACTATTAGGCACCCGTTTTGTGATAGATGGGGATGTGTAAATGTCCAACCAAATTGTTTGGATGGTTTTTTATTTTGACGGGTGGTCCCTTGGCTTTGTCAACCTCTACACCTCCAATGATGTTGTGAATTGAGTGGTGCTTTGGTGATGATTGAAAAAGGAACTTCCCATAGCCAACTAGATTTTTTGTAGAGATATTAACAAGGTATAATCAATGGATTATAACTAATTCCTTCTCCCTATGTGTTGGTGTACCGATGAAAGAGAAGCCTAGTTTTATATGCGAGATAAATTAAAAAAAATTAATCTTAATCATCACCCAAGATACCATTTGTCTTCCACCTAGTTCCCATGGTTCAATCTTTGCCAAATCGTTGAATGGGTTCTCAAATGACTTGAGAGGCAAATAATGGTTGAGTATATTACACTTTCCTTTTCTCATTATTTGTTATAGGTCAATCATTGTTATCTTGGAGGCTCTCCACTCTAACCATTTATGCATAAAATTTCACATTTATTGGATGCCACTTCCTACCAAGATTTATAGAAATGAATCTTACTTGAACATTTCTTGTATGGATGACCTCTCACACCCTTATGCACATTCATGTGATCTTTAACTTGGTTCCTCGAGCTTCTTATAATAGTGATAGGGTTGAGTGCTGAGAGGTTGTAATTGTCTACACCACCACCTTGTAAGTTTTTGGTAAACAAATGGTCATTTACAAAAGAAGAACCAATAAGGCCTTTGTTAAGGAGTTTAAGATGGTTTATTAAGAGATAGAACTCACGCCCTCTAATGAATCCCTTCAACTATAAATCATTATTTTTTGCCCCAAAATCAAAATCTTGGAAGCCCATCAATCTCATGGTGCATAAATTTGAGCTTGTATCCATTGGCTTAAAGTTGGAGATTGAGTTTCCAAGGAGTGTTTTCAACACCTCAAAGATCGACATTCCAATCCTAAAACCAATGCTCTTAAGGAATCCATAATCCATCTTACACATGTTCCTAGCATCCTTCAATCTTTTTTGAGTTATCACAAGCAATTTTTTCAATCACAAGCTTCCACTTTTGAGAAAGATGTTGCCCTTGAGAAATGCATTGGAGTTGTGCCTTGCAAGCTCACTAATTATCAAAAAGTTACATGTGATATACCGCTCTCCACTGATGAACTTCAAAATGTGGTTAGAAAAATGGCCTATGACAAGATGCCTAATATTGAAAGCTTTCTTTTTGAATTCTATCAAACACTATGGGACGTGGTTAGCCTTGATTTACTTAAAGTGCACCTTGAAACTCTACAAACTAGCTCTATTGGCAAACTCATTAACAAGGGAAACATAAAGTTTGTTCCCAAAGTTAGGGATACCAATCTCATCAATTTTTGGAATTAAATCACTCTTCTCAATGTTTATTACAAGATCAAAGGTAAATCCCTTGCTCTCACAATTTGACATTTTCCTCCCCTTATTCATTTTGAACAATCTGGGTTCATTCAAGGTAGTTATATACTTAATATTATATTAGTTTGGAAAGGCATGGAGTGATCTCTCCCTTCTCATCAAAATGATTTTTTTTTAAATGACTTTAAGAAGGCTTATGATTGCATTAAGTGGCCTTTCATCATTACGACAATGAAGCATCTAGGATTTCATCTCAGGTTTATTCATTCTGTTCAAACTCTTTTCAAGGATGATTTTCCTTTTTTCACCATTAATGGTCATTAGTCTAAGCAATTTGAGATCTTCAGATCCATCCAACAAGCTTGATCACTATCCCCTTCTCTTTATGTTGATTGCTTAAGGTTTTGTCTACTTCTTGAGTGAATATGCTTCTAAGGGGATTTTTAATGGTATCTCTCTCCTAACTCCCCTAACTCTCAATGTATCTATGGCCATTTCATGGGTTCGTATTTTATCACCATTCTGAAAGAAGAGGAGGTGGTCAAAAATACTATGTAATGCCTTCAGACATTCTATCTTGCCTTAAAATTAAATATTCAATATCCAATTGTTATAGACAATCCTTTGGATGTTAGCCTAATTAGTTTGACAAGTACAAGTGGGAGTGTAAATCTCATGGGGATATGTTCAAATACTTTGGAACCCCTTTTTACTTCCAAGCCTCTTCAATCAAGCTCTATAAGTATGTGGTGAAAAGAGTGGATAAGAAGCTTACTTATTGGATCACCAAACATCTATTTTTGACTAGCAAGTTTTAGAGTTATTCCAATGTTCTCTCTCCCACTCATGTCTATTTTTATTCGTGTTGCATTCCTTCTAATGCTTCCTACAACATGCTATAAAACTTTGAGGTTGGAGGCATGGGCCAAGTTGATATCCAAAAATAGGGGATTGTTTGGAATTGTTAAGTGTGATAAATGGATCCCTAAGTCCATTGATAGGCATGAATCTTGGAAAGAGCTTCTCAGACATTATATGTCAATCGGTAAGCCATATCACAAGCTTTCTTGGAAAGGGTTTAGATGTCACACCCTTCTCATTACTGATGAACTTGTCAAAGTGATGGGTACTTTTGTTGTCAAAATTATTTGGGAATCCCAGGAGGCCATAAAGCCTTGGCTTATGTAGAAAGGAGATAAATTTTGAAATGAGCTCTCTATTAAGATTCATTCTCTATGGGGGTCTAATGTTATTAACTTTCGTGGTGTTCCATTTGCTAAGATGCCCTAGGTAAAATTACTCATAATTTTTAGAAAGGGCATTCACACCATTGTTGATCTCTTTAACATATGCACCAAAACTACCTTGCCCTAAGCTCAAGGCTAAATATGCTCTCAACAATGGATATTTTGAGTTTGTCAATGAAATTCAAATGGTTATTGTAAATGATGCCTTGCATAGAATTTTCCTTGGCCTTAAATATCCTCCCCAATGGTGGAGGGATTTAAATTGGAATGTGGTTACACCTTTGCTCTGGTACAAACACCAGTCAGGGTATGAATGGCTCTCTTTCAAGTTGGTGTCTTATGAGATACTTGATAAATGTTGAAATCTTAATGCTTATGTTTTTGCTTTGTCTAGGATATTTCTCATTGTTTGTTTGACAATTTTTGAACCCAATAAAGCTCAATTTTCTTGGTGAATTATCCACCAAGGGCTTCACATGGATGATAAATTGTTACATATGAGTATTCCCATATGCCATGTTTGTGGATAGATTGACTCTCTCTGCACATCTTTTGATTTTTTGTTTGAGTTCAACATGTTTGGAAATTATTTGGAAATCCCAGGAGGCCATCAAGCCTTGGCTTATGTGGAAAGGAGATAAATTTTGAAATGGACTTCTCAAAGGCCATCAAGCTTAGGTTTATATGGAAAGGAGAGAAATTTTGAAATGGGCTCTCTATTAAGATTCATTCTCTATGGGGTTCTAATGTTATTAACTTTCTTGGTTTTCCATTTGCTAAGATGCCCCAGGTAAAATCACTCACAATTTTTAGATAGGGCATTCACACCATTGTTGATCTCTTTAACATATAGACCAAAACTATCACGCCCTAAGCTTAAGGCCAAATATGCTCTCAATAATGAATATTTTGAGTTTGTCAATGAAATTCAAATGGTTGTCCTAGATGATGCCTTGCATAGAATTTTCCTCGACCTTAATGCTCCTCCCCAATGGTGGAGGGATTGAAATCGAAATGTGGTTACACATCTGTTATGGTACAAACCCTAGTCAGGTTATCAATGGCTCTCTTTCAAGTTGGTGTCTTATGAGATGCTCAACAAATGTTGAAATCTTAATGCTTCCATTTTTGCTTTGTCTAGGAGATTTCTCATTGTTTGTTTAATGATTGTGGAACCTAATAAAGCTCAATTTTCGTTGTGAATTTTCCACAAGGGCTTCACATGGATGATAAATTGTTACATATAAGTATACACATATGCCATGTTTGTGGACAAATTGACTCTCTCAAGCACATCTTTTACTTTTTTGTTTGAGTTCAACAGGTTTGGAAGTGGATTTCTTCAAACCATTCAAACTAGGAATATTTCATTTAGATCACAGTCTTCTTACTTGGGGATTATACCTACTTCCTGCGAAATTCAAGCAAACTTGGCATATTTTCTGCATTGAATTTCTCTTTCAGCTATACGGAAAGATATAAATTATGTTTTTTTAATCATGAAGATTTGAAAAAATATCTTTTTGTTACTAAAAAAATATTTAGTGTTATCTAATATTATGCTACAAATACAAGTACAACCTAAAAAGATAGCTTTGTAAGTTGAGCACTTCTACTCCCTAATTGGTCATTATGGCAATGCCCCTCACATAACTAGCATAGCTCCCCAACTCCCCCTGAGATAGCTCTCCTGAGAGAGAATAAGATCAAAGGGAACATGGCACATCTCGACACATCTCCCATCAATTCTATTTATTCCATGACTCCCTCAGTGGATATTCTCCAATGGGTACTCACAAAGGTTAACACTCTCCATAACTAATACTACAAATCCCTCTAGCATTAGTAAGTGGGGTAATAAGCCCAATAGTCCTCTACCTCGTCCATCAACAATTTTGGTTACCTCAATTTCTTAATTCTACCTCCATATAGGACTCTACAGATTCAAAAAAGTGCTTGAATTTCACTCTCAATAGATTATGTTGTATATATATTTTTCAAAATTGTGATAGTTTCCTCCTTTCCTTTTTTCCTATACAAGCAATGAGGAGATTCTGAAAAAAAAGTATGAGCACAAATTGTAAACGTGCAGGAAGCCCTGCAACTCCAAGCATCTAGTAATAGGTACCCAAAGCTTTTGTAAAAGCAAGATTGATAAGATATGATAAGAATTGGCAGCATGTGATGAGAAAAGTGTTTGTATTAACTAAAGCTCCCCTGATTTTGGTTGGTGAGGCTTCTAAAATGTAGAGAGGCGCTGCCACAGAAGCCATGCATGTGTTAAATCCCACAAATGTGTTGTGTACACTAAAAAATGTGAAGATTGGTTGCAACGGCCACAAAATTGCCTATGATAAAGAACAAAAAATCTACAATTAATAGGGGAAAGGTTCCAATAGCCATGTACCCTAACTTTGGATAGCAAGTTAAGGTGCCATGACATTACATTAGATTTCAAAAAAATTACCCATTTTAATATGTCATCTTAGTTATTTATAAGTAAGGTTTCAAGGTCTAAAATATTATACATTTTATGATATAACCGATTTTATCATGAGAGGTCATAAAATACATTTTTTAAACCTATGACCAAAACTTAACCTTTGGAGTACCAATAGTTGTACATTAGAATATCAATACTTAAGTCTTACTTGTCAAGGTGTGATTGGTTGCTTTTAATTTTATAGAATAAATGTTGAACAAGTATTAGATACTACATGTTCAGCTTCTAATGCACTTTAATATTTCTACACTCCAATATGTTCCATCAATGAAACACATGTTAATAAAATCCCTATTCAACAATTGGAACATGCACAACTATTAGGACCTTTACCCTAACATATTTCTCACAACAAAATCTAGAAAATCCATCTATTAGACACTGTAGCTGATTGAATTGGTGATTGAGGCACAGGTATCAATGTCACCCTACAACGTGGATGGGGATTGTTAGTCTGCAAATCGAGCACAAAAAGAACAAAATAATATTTCATTGAAGCCCACACACCTCTGCTGGTATTGTGGCTAGAGTGTGGTGTTGGTAGAGCTGTGGATGATAAAAAAAACCTTGATGTAATATATGACTCGATGACAGAGATGATGGACTTGGTCACACCATATTTGTTCTAAGCTCCCACTTCTCTTGCATCCTAGGATAAGATGTGCATTAAAGACCTTGTTTAGAAGCCTTGTCCTCTCTCTATTTTCTCAAATGAAGATTTCCTTTTTCTCTGTAAGGTGTTAGCCTTTCTGTAAGACCAAATAGTGAGATTGGTTGGACCCAAATCTATAAGATATGGATATTAGACAATAAGATGACTCTTTCTTTCCTTTGTTTCTCATAGAAGCTTTGGTATTGTTCACTTTGGAGGAGAAAGCAATAGGGAGAGGAGATTTACTTTAGCTACTGATTGTTGATTTGTTCGCTAATTTGTCGGATCCTTGTTGGGGAGTGAAGCTTCTAGGGTGCTTTGTAGTCAATCCAGATCATCAGCATCTAGATCCGTTAATACTTCAAAGGGTTTTTGGTGGGAAAGTTGAGCTACTGTAGAAGATGATTCTTTGTCATTACTCACATAAGCCTTTTGTGATTTTCTTTTCGCTTCTTGTTCAATTGTTGCATGTTGATTCCTTGCAATATTTTGGTGTTGTTTTTACGTGTGTTTTGTTGGTTCATGTGCTCTTCTCTCCCCACATGTGGTTTCAAAGGTTGTGTAGGTTTCTAAAAGGGTTCATGTGATAGTAAATGGCACACATTGGCTTGATGGCCATGTTCATGACAATATCTACAACAATATATGGGTTGTTCCCATTGAATACCCCTTCTATCCAAGATCAAGATACAAGTTCATGTAAATGCATGCATAGTTGAGAACCCCCGAATACCTTGTGAAATCAGATGTTGTGATGTATTTTCTAATCACTGATCCTATTTTATTTAGGATATGTTCTTACCAAATCTCATTGGAAAGCAAAGGTAGACAAACCCAAACTAGAACATTGGTAGGAAAATCTTCAATTGAATTGAAAGCTAGAGACCAGTGTTTCATGAAAAGACCCAATTGGTTCATAAACCAAAGGTCCCCTTGAAAAGCTTGATCTCACTCTTGCTTGGATGAAAAGACAACCATAACATACCCTTTTGGCATCATGAGAATATCTACAGAATCGGTACCCTGCCAATTGTCTTAGGCAGGGGTCTCATAGAGGGGTTGTTGCTCCTATTTTTAATGAGTGGGTGGTCCCATGAAAAATGAAAGGTATGGTAAACAAAAAATTTAGAATCTTTTCCTAAAAGTGAGGCGCTGGCTATTTTTTAAGGGGAAAGTTTGAGGGGGTGAAAAAAAGGGGGGCTAGAGTTTTTCATATGTGCTTCTATTTTGTAGGAAGATATTCTACCAATTGTAAATATATGAATGGACAAAATTTATGGAAAATTTAATTATAAATAAAAATATAATAATTTTAAATATTCTCTCCTATAAAATAACAACATACACTCAAAGTTTTTATTCCATGGGACCACTTTTGCTACATATGCTCCTAAATTCATTCTGCACTACCCCCTAAGAAAATTTAGGAGCCCCCTCCCATGGGACCACTTCCTTAAACCCATGACTTGAGAGTTTTGGGGCTAGGGAAAGCCCTGCATATTAAATCTTTTCTTTTAGTAACGAGAACCCTGTTTTCCATTTCATGAAAGGTGAATGAGATGTTGGGGTGGGGCGGGCTTGCAAGCTTGAGATAACAATCAATTTCCTTCCTAGTTGGAAGGTTTGCCTTGACAATTGTTTGTTGAGCATGATATTGAAGAAATTACTAGGATCTCTTTGTGTATTTGGGTAGTGTAATTAAAGATTTCCCTAAAATCAGTTCTGATGTAGTAGGCCATGGCCTACTCAAAGGGGCAAATCAATACCCTTATCAGCGATGGTCTATTACAATTACAAATCTGAAGCAAGTGATGTGAGGAGCTCGATGAGTTGGTTGGGAGAAGGGCATGGGATTCCCTTGACTGCTTAGCTCTCACTTGCTCCCTCTCACACATTGCACAATAGTTTTCACAATTAGTAGAAACTTCCCCGCTCAAACTATGGCGTTTGATAGGTTTGTCTAAAATCAAAGATAACCCCAACCTGTGCATTAAGTTGACCTTCAAGTGATGGGTCGGGCCCTAGTTGCAAGAAACGTGATAAGAGAGGCTTGTTTCACGTTAAAACATGGAGAAATGGAAACGTGACGGCAACCTCGTTTTTAACAACATTTTCTCATTTCTTTGGAACCGCAACACCCAAATAGTGTGAACAGTCCCGTTACCAGGAAAAAATTTACTTTGAAATTACCGTATGTGCAAAAATGAATATTTGTGAAGTTTAAGGGTTTCGAAGAGGCTTATTAATATTTTAGAATTTTATTAACAAATAAAGTTTATTTAATATTCAAAAAAAAATTATCAAATAAAGTTTATAATTTAAAATTATTGATTAATTAATAAAGATAATTTATTTTTTTAAATGTATACAATTAATTTTTTTAAAAGATTATATTAAATGAAGTATAAAATTTTAAGTAGACTTCAAAAACTATAAAAAATTGTAATAATTATATATATTTTTTTTTCACAATTTATGTTAATATTTAAAAGGTAATATTGAACAACTAACCATCATAATTCATGATACTTAAATTTTACCATTAAATTTAAAATTATATATATATATATATATATATAATTTAATTATTAAAAATTTATATTTACATATTAAAATTAATTTTTATTAAAAATCTATCTTAAATAAATAAAATTACTAATACATATATCTTAAATATATTTATTTAAATTATATTAAATATTAAATAAATCATTATATTATATTTTCCCTAGTTGTAATTGTAGGATGTTCATTTATATGATTAAATTAAAAATATTTAATTTTATATTAAAAATTATTAAAAATAATAATATTATATAATTAAATTAAAAATATTTAATTTTATATTAAAAATTATTAAAAAATTTATATATATAAAAATAATCCGTTTCTTATACTCAACTTTTCACAAGAATGTCTGTGTGATGTTGCAGATCACGTTCTTCGTTTCTCAAAAGCTTCACACAATACTTTGCAACTAGATCGGAATCACATTATCCGGCTTCTCTACATTTGGGTATATCCTGATTGGCAGATCCCTTAGGATTGTCATTAGAATTGCACCACTTTTGTAGTTCTCTATTGATCCCTAATCAAACGAAGAACATTGTGTTGAGTGAGAATATCCTGGAAGGGTTTCTCTGCTTCTAAAAATGGTGCACTGGGGAAATTTAATTGATCATCTTGGCCTTTGAACTTGTTACGAGCTCTATCATAAGCCTTTGCAGCTTATTCTACTGTTTTGAATGTAACCAACCATTTTCTTGGACGGCAGTATAATTGTGCTCCCAAGTGGCCATTCGGTTGAGAAACAACACCCTTGAACTTTGAAGAACCCTGTTGTCCTTTTATCTGTCCTTCGATACTTTGCCTTTCTCTTGCCTAACTATCATCCTCCACTTTATTTTCATCACTATCAGCCTCTACCTTATTATCAGTATCCTTCCTTGATGGGTCAGAGCTAGAAGAATCAGGGGCAGTACTGGATGGGATTTCTTTGTCAAGGTGATGTTTCGGAATGTCTGGAATCTTTTGCACAGAGATAGAGCTAGAAGCAGGGCTTGGATTTCCTGCATCTTGAGAGTCCTTTGAAAACCCCTACAAGTCAATCAAAATCAAGAATTTAAATTGGTAATTTGACAAAAGCTTGTGCTATCATAATCAGATACAGAGAGATACACAGCCTCCATTGCAATAATAAACACACTTCCCGCCTGTGTTTATTGTTTATTAGTGTCTAGTCTTGATTCCTGTATCATTTACATCTTCAGATCAGTAAATCGGTCCAGCAAAAGTTAGCATCTATATTCATTACATAAGTGAATTTGGTTGTGTTTGTTATATCCAACACAAAGATTGGCATCTGTATGCATAAAATAGTGAAAACATGCACAAACGAGAAAGGATCAAAATAGGTTAATAAATTTTAGAGGTAGACTGAACTGAATCAAAACTCTCATGCACGGGCTTGGGCTTAATAGCTTAAAAGATGGGGCTCCTATTTTTAAGGTGAGATTCGTCTCGTGCAATTGAAATGATACAGCTACAGAATTTAAACTCTCACCAGCTGCTGTATATTTTAATTTTTAATACAGATTTAGATTATCTATTTAAATATGATTCTTATAATTTTCTATCCAAGATTCATCAATCCCCAAAGAAAGGGTCTAGAAGCTAGACTAGAAACGTCGGAACAAAGGATTCAACACAATTTTCTCCCCAAGATCCATGAATCCCTGAAGAAGGGTCAAGAAGCTAGACCCGAAACATAGGAACATAATGATACAACACAGTTCAATCCAGTTTAATTATTCATAAGGTATTTCTCTGTAATTCATATGGATTAAGGATCTCTCCTTCCCTGATTAATACACACAGGTCTGGAACAGAATGATACAATACAGTTCAATCCAATTTAATCATTCAATTTCTCTGTAATGCATATGGATTAAAGATCTCTCCTTCCCTGACTATTACACACAGGGTCTGGACTTTGTGGCATACTTCTGCCTGAGGCAGAGTCGGAGCGTGTGGTAAAAGTTAAGAGAGTAGATGCAATTGCAGTTCCCATGGGAGTGGTGAGCTGGTGGGTGAATGACAATCCCTCAGAGCAACTGGAGATCCTCTTCCTTGGGGATACATCAAAAGCCCACCGTTTAGGAGAGTTCACTGTATGTATGCACAAACAATTACAAACATTCATTCCATTCTATTCCATTTATTCCAGCGAATGAACCTCTGCTTGCATGTATGTGTCCAGGATTTTCACCTTATCGGCAGCTCAAATGGGCTGTTCCACGGATTTAGCAAGGAATTTATGTGCAGGGCATGGGATCTGAAGGAAAGTGAACTCAACCATCTTCTGGGTGGCCAAAGTGGAAGTGAAATTGTTAAATTACAGAAGGGAACAAGCCTGCCCACCCCTGAAGCAGAATCAGGGGACAAGCCAAGACTGGTTTTCAATTGTGAGGAAGCTAAATTGGACGTGGATATCAAGAATTGAGGTCAGGTTGTGGTAATCACGGGTAGCTATTTGCCAATCTTGGAGGAAATAGGATTGGGAGCAGACGTCGTTAAAATTGGCCCGGTAACCTACCTCTTTATAGCAATACAATATTTCTGAATAGAATAATTCTTTAAACTTTTTGTTTTTATTTTTATGATTTATCAGAAAGGAACTATCACTGACTGATGTATATGGGAATGGAATGTAATCTTTATTTCAGTATGCAATGTGTTCACCTGGATTCTCATCAGACTCGGCCTTCCAAGTAACATACATAGCCAGGGGCAGTGGAAGGGTGCAGGTGGTAGGGACAGATGGGGAGAGGATGTTGGAGACAGATAAAGGCTGGTTCCCTCTTCATTGTTCCGAGATTTCATGTGGTTTCCAAGATTTCTGGGGAGGAAGGGATGGAGTGGTTCTCTATCATTACTACACCCAAGTGTCAAAATTTCTTGTTTAACTGAGTTGATTTAATTTATTGCTTTCTAAGATTTCTTCTTCTAACATGGATGTTTGTGTGTGTACAGTCCCGTGTTTTGTCATCTGGCAGGGAGGTTGTCTGTGTGGAAGGCCCTGTCTAAGGAGATTCTTGCAGCCTCCTTCAATGTAGATGAGAAGACAGAATCTGTTCCGCTCCAAACGAAATCAGGATGCCATATTTTTCCCTCCTTCCAACTGAAAAGGATATCATGTTCCTAGTTATAGAGGGGTCTGAAAATGAAGATGTCTATTGAATTTGAGGTCTAATAAGGTGTTTTTGTTATTGCAATTCGTGCAATTCTTCATTAAAGTGATATAATACAATGATGGTGATGGTGGACACTAAGATGGATTTGTTTGCAACAGGCAAGTTGCCTTGTGCAATTACAACTTTTTCATTACCGTATTCCAATAATTGATTGATTAGAACGTATATATTATTATTTTATATATACACGCTTCTTTGCAGTACATATATCTTTAAACAAATTCGACAAATGCAGAGTAACCAATTTTATCCCCTTTCATTTCACTAAATATGTTGCAAGTATTTTTAGCTTTACCATAATCAGAATGACTTTTTTCCCCTAATTTTCTTTGAAGTTCAGCCAATTTCTATTCTCTCAAATTTTTGTTTCTGCAACTAGATGGCAGAAACATTTTTACCTACATTTAGAAAGCTTCCCTTATTTTCCTTGAAGTTCAGCCAATTTCTTTAAAAAATAAATAAATAAATAAAAATTCCTATATGGCAGAAGCATTTTTTTGCCTACATTTAGAAATCAAGCTTATTAATATGGCAGAAGCATTTTTTAGTGAGCTTATTAATAAGGCTCATTTTGTGGCATTGTTTGTCCCCAAAAGGACATGAATTTTTCTATTGATGGGGTGATATTTCTTGATGGAATACAATATATAACGAGTTTAAGATTGGCAAAGGTAGACGAACCCAAACTGGAACAGTGGTGGGAAAATCTTCAATTTGGTTGAAAGCTAGAGACCAGTGTTTCATGAAAAGACCCAATTGGTTCGTGAACCAAAAGTCCCCTTGAAAAGCTTGATCTCATTCTCACTTGGATGAAAAGACAGCCATAACATACCCTTTTGGCATCATGAGAATATCTACAGAATTGGTACCCTACCAATTGTCCTAGACCCATGACTCTAGAGTTTTGGGGCCAGGGAAAGCTCCTGTGAATCTACATATTAAATCTTTTCTTTTAGTAACGAATAAACCTGTTTTCCATTTCATGAAAGGTGAATGAGACCCTTGGAGGGGGGTTGTAAGCTTGAGATAACAATCAATTTCCTTCCTAGTTGGAAGGTTTGCCCTGACAATTGTTTGTTGAGCATGATATTCAAGAAATTACTAGGATCTCTTTGTATATCTGGGTAGTGTAATTAAAGACAATATGCCTGAAATCAGTTCTTATGTAGGAGGCCATGGCCTACTCAAAGGGGCAGATCAATGCCCTGATCAGCTATGGTCTATTACAATTGTAAATCTGAAGCAAGCGGTGTGAGGAGCTCGATGAGTTGGTTGGGAGAAGGGCATGGGATTCTCTTGACTGCTTAACTCACTTGCTCCCTCTCACACACTGCACAATCGTTATCACAAGTAGTAGAAACTTCGTCGCTCCAACTAGGCCTTTGATAGGTTTGTCTAAAATCAAAGAATACCCAACCTCTGCATTAAGTTGACCTTCAACAGACCAATTATAAAAATTCGGTAGGTCAGGGTAGTGCTAAGGCAATCATCATAAAAGAAACAAGATACATATTCCTTGCATTGCCATCAAATTAAGATTAGAAAATGTATAGTCTGTTAATGTAGGTTTCTAATTAGACATATACAGCTTTTGCATTGAAGGCATGTTCAGAAGCACTCCTAGAATGCACCATACGCACTCAAATAGGTTTAAATATTTTTGGGCAGTTTTCAAAAGGAAAGAACCATGGGCTGTAAAAAAGATATGGGACACTTATATATTACGTTTATATAAAAATTGTGATGTCTCACGCATGTGGTAGAGTTTGAAGGTTTTTTTTTTTCAAAAGATATGTTCCAGCCTGATGTTGTGATGCAGCTAGATTAAAGCCAATTATTACATGTTAGTGAAAAAAATAGAGAGAAATAATAAAATCATTAATCAATGCTTATATGACAGATCAAAATTAAGTGCCTTAAGATTGATATATTTTTTCAGATAAGTAATATATTCAAGATATATTACTAATTTAATTTTCTAGACATCACGTTACTAACATAAAATATTTTATCATCGCATCCTTGAGATTCATAGTGAACAGCTAAACAAGGTTTGTGGATTGACGAGTATAACATAGTGATAATTTTATTTGAAATTCAAAGCTGAAAATTAAGTGACCAGTTTGGCCAATACCAGTTCCCTCTTGGCCTGTAATTGAAATAAAGAAATAGCTTAACTCAATGCCCTTTTTTGTCTTTTGGATCAATTTCTTCTTCAAACTGATTTTTAGCTTTTGAATCAATTCCAACTTCAAGCTCATCTTTAGCTGTGGGATGAATTTCAACTCCAAATAGCTTGAAAACATTAGTTGATTGTTTTTCACTGTCATCCTTGCTAGCTTTTCTTTTTTCAAGCGGAACAGATCCACCCAAAAGATTGCTGATTTTCTGATAGAATGTAAATCTTTTACGGTCGTTCCGATTTGATCTGATTTTCTCATTGGTCTTATATCTGTAGCGACGATAACCAATTGACTCTACACTGTCATTATCATTCTCCCACACTTTACTTTTTCCAAGTTGCACAAATTCATCGAAAAGATTGTTGGTTTTCAGATGGGATGAATCATTTCCGTGATTGGTATTCTGATCTGATATGATTATCCCTTGACGTTGAGATTTGAGTAACTTATTGGCCTGACACTTGTAGGAATGATCATTTGGCATTTTCGCCGAAGTGGATATTTCATAGGATGCTCTTGCTCTACGTGTTAAATACGAGCAAGATGGATTTTGTAAACAATTATTGCTCTCATTTTTTGTATGCTTATCCACTGAAATGTAAAATTTGTCGCTTGGCATCTTGGAATCCTTCGAAAATAAAACCGTGTCTCCTTCTTTCAAATCGTTATCCCTGACAAATCTTCGGACGTAACTCTTGCTGCTACCCCAAAATGAAATTCTAAATCGCCATTCTTTTTCATTACTTTTATCCTCAAATGTAAGGAACGTTTCGTCTTCTTTATTCAACTTTTCCTTAGGAAAATGGTGTTCAGCCTGATGTTTTGGAATCACCAACCTGTTTAGTTCACTCACATCACTATGAGTCAGTTGTTTTCCAAATAGATGCTGCCCATCCTCTTCCATAATCACATTATCCGGCTTTTCTACATTGGCTATACCTGATTCGCAGATACCTGTCCTTTAGGATTGTCATTAGAATTGCACCACTTTTGTAATTCTCTATCATAGTTATGATTCCTAATCAAACGAAGAACATCTTGTTGAGTGAGAGTATCCTGGAAGGGTTTCTCTGCTTCTAAAAATGGTGCACTGGGGAAATTTAATTGGTCATCTTGGCCTTTGAACTTGATACGAGCTCTATCATAAGCCTTCGCAGCTTCTTCTACTGTCTTGAATGTACCCAACCATTTTCTTGAACGGCAGTATAATTGTGCTCCCCAGTGGCCATTCGGTTGAGAAACAACACCCTTGAACTTTGAAGAACCTTCTTGTCCTTTTATTTGTCCTTCAATACTTTGCCTTTCTCTTGCCTGACTATCATCCTCCACTTTATTTTCATCACTATCAGCCTCTACATTATTATCAGTATCCTTCCTTGATGGGTCAGAGCTAGAAGAATCAGGGGCAGTACTGGATGGGATTTCTTTGTCAATGTGATGTTTTGGAATGTCCGGTAAATTTTGCATTGTGATAGAGCTAGAAGCAGGGCTTGGATTTCCTGCATCTTGAGAATCCTTTGAAAACCCCTGCAAGTCCATCAAATCAAGAATTTAAAATGGTAATTTGACAAAAGTTTGTGTTATCATAATCAGATACAGAGAGATACACAACCTCCATTGCAATAATAAACACACTTCCCGCCTGTGTTTATTGTTTATCAGTGTTTAGTCTTGATTCCTGTATCATTTACATCTTCAGATCAGTAAATCGGTCCAACAGAAGTTAGCATCTCTATTCATTACATAAGTGAATTTGGTTGTGTTTGTTATATCCAACACAAAGATTGGAATCTGTATGCATAAAATAGTGAAAACATGCACAAACGAGAAAGGATCAAAATAAGTTAATAAATTTTAGAGGTAGACTGAACTGAATCAAAACTCTTATGCTTGGGCTTGGGCTTAATAGCTTAAAAGGTGGGGCTCCTGTTTTTAAGGTGAGATCGGTCTAATGCAATTGAAATGATAGAGCTACATAATTTAAACTCTCACTAGCTGCTGTATATTTTAATTTTTAATTTTTAATACAGATTTAGATTTTATATTTTTATATATATATATATATATATAAAATATCATAACACAAATAAATTAAATAAATAAATTGAATTTAATGTAAATATTAATGCTCATCAAAGATTAAGAGTACGGATTTTTTTTCACATGAATGCAATACATAAAGGGAGTATTCCATGAATTTCCAAACAATAATAATAATAATAATGAGAAAGACTGATTCTAATATTGAAGGAATGAGTATTAAAATTAATAAAATGTATGTTGCTTTATAAATTTAGACTATGTTTTTTTAATAAGTTTTTTGTGATTTCTAAAATTTATGTTTTAAAAATAAAAATTAATATTCATAAAATTATTTATATATAGATTTAGATTTTAATTCCAATATTTTATATTGAAATTAAAGTGTCTTATAAATAAATAAATTTAAATATATTTAGATTTCATATATTTCAATAAAAAATTATAGTATTTTTTATTAAATATATTTGAATTTTATATATTTTAATAAAAAAAATTATAGTATTTTACGAATTCTATAATAGATAAGGTATTTAAATACAAAATACTTTTCAATTTCAAATTCTAGAAAATAAAATTTGATAAGGTATTTAAATATAAAATACTCTTCAATTTCAAATTCTAAAAAACACATTTGACATAAACAGTCTAAAAATATTAATAGAAAATTCAAGAGAGAAAGGACTCATCCTCATGGAAGCAATAATAAAATTATAGATAATGAAGAAATTTTCATTCAGAAGATTCTTTTGAATTAATTTATGTAATTTTCAAATAAGATTTATTGATCTCTCCTAAATTTTATTGATTTCTTGTTTAATGAGTTGAAAAATATTAATAGAAAACTCAAGAAAGAAATGACTCATCCTCGTGAAAATAATAATAAAATTACAGATAATGAAAAAAAATTCATTGTATATAACTTTCAAATAAGATTTATTGATCTCGACAAAAATAATTTTATTGATTTCTTGTTTAACAAACTGAAAAATATTAACAGAAAATTTAAGAGAAAGGACTCATCTTCGTGGAAACAATAATAAAATTACAGATAATGAAGAAATTTTCATTCCAGAAATTCTTTTGAATTAATTTATGTAACTTTCAAATAAAATTAATTGATCTTTCAAAAAATAATTTTATTGATTTCTTGTTTAACGAGCTAAAAAATATTAATAAAAAATTCAAGAGAGAAAAGATTCGTCCTCATGAAAACAATAATAAAATTACAAATAATGGAAAAAAATTCATTCCAAAATTTTTTTTAAATTAATCTATGTAATTTTCAAATAAAATTTATTTCCCTCTCCAAAAATATTTTTATTGATTTTTAATTTTAATTTTCCTTTTTAATTAATTAATTATTATTAATATTCTTTTTAATTAATTAATTATTATTATTAATATTCTAACTTTTGGAAAGAATTATAATTCCTATATACTAAAACAATTATATTAAAATTTAGAATTCTTAACAAGGAAGAAATTCCAAAAGGAAATTTTTTATTAAGCCCATTCATCGAACCCCATCCTAAGTGGATAAATATTTTTATTGAAATGTAATAAAGTTGTCTTTTTGTATGCATAAGTTACTCTAATATATCGTTTTAATATATTTATGTGGATATGGCCATAGCATCTAAATGTTTTATATCGAAGATTGCCATTGCCATTTACAATTTAAAAACTCAGATTTTAGGGGTGGAAAAAATAAAAAATAAAGATAAAACTTTCAAGAAATTGAAAAAAGAAAAATAAAAAATTGTTATCTTGAATAATGAATCTCTTTATACAATTGAGAAAAATAATTAATATAATTTAATATAATTGAAAGAGATTTCTTTTAAATTGATGAATAATACATAACAAATTTTTTTATATAATTGAAAGAGAAAATGAATATAATTTAATTTGATATATATATATATATACTGATAAATAATACAATTCTCTGGTATTTCATAACTAACTCATAACTCCTTAAAGTATTTCAATATAAAATTTACATACCAAATATTAAATTTGTAAATTTCATTGACAATACAACCTTTTTTATAATTTTAAAACCAACCAAAAAAATACTTAAAACAGTAATTACAATAAACCACCATGAAAAACCACTTTGTATACTCACAGCTAATTTGATTAGGTAATATAGATTGATTTATGGCATGGAATTAAATCCTCAGCCAAACGAACATGATGCCACCTTTTAGAACAATAGAACTTTATCACTTTAACAAGTATATTTGTATTGAATGAACTCTCACTAAAATACAGTAAGGCTACCTTAAAGTTATCCAATTTTATTTTTTTAAATTTATTTTTATTTTATTTATATATTCAATTTTATTTTGATGCAATCATAAAATAAGTCATATTTTTAGAAATTTCACAAAATATTAAATTTAGATGTCGTCCAATAAAATGATATCGAAATTATAAAATTTTAATAAATTTAGAAATATAAATTTATTTTAAAATTATGCATGTATAAAAAAAATCAGTAATATATACAACCTTAGTTTCATCTTTTATTTTGATTTGCATCCATCTAAAAAAAACAATGCATGTAAATTTGCAGGTCATAAAAAACAATGCATATAAAATGTTCTTTCTTCTAGAAATTTTAAAACAGTTAAGAAAATATATTTGTATTGATTTTTTTGTCAACTTATAAATAAATAATTTTTTCTAATTATTTAAATACTAATTATGTCAAATAAAATAAGTGTATTTAATTTGGCATTTTTTCATGTTTTATTGTGTTGTGGTGTTTTGATCTTTTCTAATTTTTTAAATAATAATTATGTCAAATAAAATAAGTGTATCTGAATTACATAAAATATCGGTTATCTCAACTCATATTTTCAAAATAAATATATAACAGATTAAAATAAATAAGTATGCATCCAAATCATAGATGGATATAAGCAATCATTATCCTCACTAGTTAGATTACAACTCTTTCGGTACTTCTTTTCTTTTTATATTGTAAAATAGTGAAGAAAATAGACTTACATGAATCTTTCTTCAACCCACAAACAAATAAGTAATTTCTTCCAATTGTTTAAATAATAATTATGTCAAATAAAATAAGTGTACCTAACTTAGGATTTTTTCATGTTTTGTTTTTTTTTTTTTTTTTTTTTTTCTTTTGTTTAACGAAGAGGAATCTGAGTTTAGCCTAGTGACCCCAACGAGTCCCTTCTAACCTCTCAAAGAGTGTCAAATGAGATCCTCACTATACACACAAATAAATCAGAAATTGAATCCACAATCAAAACTACCTGTTTAAGCTACCAAAACCAAGTAAACTAATTTTGAGACCCTGAAATTATAATAACTCTTACCCAATCTAACATGAAACTAATTAATCACCCATTAAATAATTACGATTATTATTAAATTTAAATTTTAAATTCAATAAATTAAAATTAAATTATTTCAATATAAGTAAAACAATATTAATTTTTCTTAGATTAAATTAAAAGTGATATTTCTAATAAACTTATAAACTATTATCATAATTTATTTTTATTAATTAATATTATTTTTAAATTTGTTTTATATTTCAATATTTTAAAATTTATTGTGTTTATGAAATAAAATTCAACAATTTATTATAATGTTTTGAATTTGTTTATGCCAATGCCATGGGAGACATGGCTTGCTACAATCCCCATGGTCGAGACTGTATAGTCCTTGCAGTTATGGGTCCAGATCTGTATGAAAGTAGCTGATACTTTACTTCCTAACGATCACCTACCTATATGGCCTTCCCTAGTATGTAAGCATGTACAATTGTCAAGTAAAGACTAAAACAACAACAACAACAACAACAAAAATGATATATCTAAAATACAAAATAAAAGAGTTAATGCTTTTCATGAGCCTAACCCTCTTCCATGTGTTACCCTATATGGCTACCATGATGAAGTTGAAAGATAGTTACCTATTATACATATATATAATTCTTAGTAAGTCATGGCCTTCCTTTATATGTAGGCCTATACAGTTGTCAAGAAAATCCAAAACAATAATATATATAAAGAGTTAAGACTTTTCTTAATCCTAACTCTCTTCCATGTGTCGGCATGTATGTTTACCATGATGAAGTTGAAAGATAATTTAGAGAAGAGTATGGGTAGAGTTTCATATATATATATATATATATATATATATATATATATATATATATATATATATATATATATACACACACAAAGTAGAAGGATATTAAATCATTGCAATGTTTTTTTGGAAAAAAAGGAAGCCAAAAATGGCTTAGTTCTAAATGAAATGCGTGTATGGGAAGAGGAAGGGCATGGGTTTTCTTTCTTTCATCTCCCTCTATCTTCTGAGAAATAGAGCCCTAACCTTGGGACGAAAATGAGGAAATGAGGCCAAGCAAGCTCTTTTATAAGTTTCATAAGGAGTATTAGGGCAATTTCATGATTTACAATATAATTGATGGTTAAGATTCTCCTCATCTAAAGGCTAAGATATAATTTGATGTTAACCTTATCTTTGTTATTAATTAAGAATTTTTTTATGGATTATTTTTATTTAATCTGAAACTTTAATCATGTAACTTACTTATAATTAGTCCATTTGATTAAATGAACATTGTCCCTTTAGCCTCAATTAAATTGATTTATGTGGTATTTGTTTTAATAAAGTGCATTCATAAATTAAAATTAGAACTTAAGGACCTAAATACATTAGATGATGTTGGAAAAACTTTTTAACAAGGATTCTAATTATTTTTGTAAAAAATTATACCTTTGTCACCATGGATCAAATGATTCTAAAAAGCTACACAAGTTCAGGTGCGAGATGGTCTCCTATTAGTCCCAACATTGAGTTTTAATCTTGATCACTCATCATTGTGGGGTGTAAACTTTCTTATCATTTGTATAAAATACAGCCACATTATCATATCTTGCCAAATCATATAGTAATGGTGTATTTTTTGTACTAAGTTGTTGATAAATTTTGGGACTATTGAAACATTTGATATTATATCTATTTAATATTTATTTTATGCATTATGATATTTTAGTTATATCACATTTATATATGTAAACAAATGTACTTTTGTTTAGTAGTTATATAAATTTAAATTTATTTTCAAACTTGTACCATTGATGTCCTTTGATGATTGCAAGTATTAGCCATGTGAGTTGAGCTAGGTTCAGCCTGGAATACACCATTAGATAGCCACAACATCTTCATACAGGTATATGGGAAAAAGAGGTAAAAATGAGAGATCCATTCAGTCCACCATGTCTTTCCCTATCGTCTTGTGTTGTGAATGACTAGTATTGTGCATATCTATTTCAATTGCTTGTGGAAGCCATCATTGGCATGAAGCCACTTGTGTCACTTTGGTTGTATTATTTTTCTTGTTATTGGGAAAATTCTATGAGACAACAACATTACATGTGATTGCATTGTCTTTGTACAAAATTTTATTTGACTTGTGTGAGTCATGATTGGTGGTAAGCATGTTAAGGTTTCCACAATACTACAAGACTTTAAAATGTGTTGCATTGTTGTTAAAGCATGAATTGAAGACTTTGATTTAACTTTGACCTAAGTCATCACATGACTCAAAAGTCTTATGATATTCAAAAAGGTCACTTTGGACCTTGGTAACATTATTATGTTGTTTGATATTTGACTATAATCGAATGAAATAATTATTCAATTAGGGTTTTGATGGCTTGCATGGATTCAGAAATATTTTTATTTTTCAAAGTCATTTTTTATTTTGGCTTGTTCACGGAGAAGTTAGATATATAGGGATAAATGGTAGGGTTTGCTACAGAAACCATATGAAACATGGAGGTTGACTAAACACCACTACTGGAGTTTCATTTATGAGAATGTAGTGGAATGGAGGAAGTTAAGAATGCCATGGTAAACTGTGGAAAGAGGATAGTTCAACGATTGAGAAAGAAAAATTATGGGAAAAGGAAAAAAAGGGAGAGAAAGATAAGGCAACAATGAGCATTGCATTTTATTTAAAAGTAGGTTCATTTTTTTGGTTCTATTTTTGGTACAATTACCAAAGTGATTGTTTTGGGAAACCCAAGGTGGATAAGCAAGTTGCATGAAGGGTTTTATCCCTCCTTATAACCTTCACATCAACCATGTAAGTGGTTTCAAGCACATAGTTGTTATACTAATATATTTTTAACTAAATTTTGATTGAATGAATAATGTAGTTTCTTGTTAAAAAACTCGAATGGGCTTATTTGCCTTAGATGTATCTCGTGCTTTAGCTGGTGTATCAACTTAGTGAATGTGATATTATTGTGAAGAATGCTTTTATTTTATTTAGAATTTTGTCTAACATATTTCATATGACTTAGCATCATGTTTTCCAACATGGATATTTAGTTGGAATCTTTTGTTAAATGTTGCTTTGTTTGTTGGGTCTTTGTTAGTTTTTTTCATGTGAAAAACCTCGTAGTGGTGGATTGGATCTATCTAAACCCTCATTTTTTCATTTCTTTTATGTTTTTGAGCCTCTATTCGGTAACATATTCCATCCCAAGACTGATGGTTGGCGTGGGTAGGGATACCACCAAATGGCTGGGCCTAGTTTTCACATTATTTTTGGTTAGATTGTGGTGAACTATTATGTGAAGGTTTCATTCTTAACTGTGGAATAATTATGCTTGTGACAATGATTTATTGAGGCACAAAAGGCAATATGTGTTTGAAGGAAATTTGTATTTTTTTTCAAATTATGTATTAGATGAAGGTTCATGCTTAGTCATTATTCACACTGACCCTATTATAATTGTTACTTGTATTGAATCCAACTTGCACTAGGATAGTCATTTAATACTCTTTTGTAAGCATCTACTTGTATTTATGAAAATAATCATGTTTTATAAGTGACTACTTAAGGTAATATAAAATGGTTTAAAGCCTTCATGACTAATATTGTATATTTCATTTACCTAAAACATATTGGCCTTGATTTAATAAGTTTTTTTTAGAGATTACAACAGTTATTTTTAATAACTATTTGTGTAGTCTTATCAACAATCTATGATTCATTTAATAGAAGTTTGCATTATGAGTGTAAATGAAGCCATGTAGTTGATTGACTATTCAAAACATGAGGAAATAGTTTTTGCGCATGTTTGTACTATTTTGTCTCATGTCGACACTACTTGAGGAAATCCTATGGATATTTGTTAGTGACATCTTATAACTCTAAATTTACTTTGTAGTTTTGATTATTTGTAACTGTTGGAAAATGACATTTTAATTTGAATATAAATACTTATAGAGGTATCATTGTAAATATTCAATGTAGAGTTGGCATAATGTTATCTATGTTGACTGTTAGCATGTTCCTTGATTGATATTGTATGAATTTAGACTGTAATCAATTCTTTATTATTAGACTTTGTATTGAGTATGTAGATGGATCTTTCCTGATCTTGTTTTATGGGAATTATTACTCATTGAAAATAAGGTTGGAAGTTTAAAATTTACTTGAGCATGAGGAATTAGACATTTAGTTTGAATGGTTATTTGGGAATTGTTTGATACAAAGAATGAATGTTTTTACTTTGTATAGTTGTGTTTTTGGCTATGCCCCAGTAGAACTATAAAACATCATTTTATTTACAATGTTGTTGTTGTTGTTGTTGTTTTTGTTGTTGTTGTTGTTGTTGTTGTTGTTGTTGTTGTTGTTGTTGTTGTTGTTGTGTATGTGTGTGTGTTGAAATCAGAATATCAGTTTAAAGTATTACTTGACTTATGTAGCATCAATGCGTGTTGACTGAAGTGTGTGTGTGTGTTGAAATCGGACTATCAGTTTAAAGTATTACTTGACTTATGTAGCATCAATGCATGTTGATTAAAGTGCTGAAATTGAATTATGATTTAATGAGGTAATTAATAGGATAAGATACATTTAGTAAATTATGTGTGATCATTTAGGCTTAACATTATTGTGAATATGAAAATGTTAGAGAAATTTTAATAGAAACTCATGCAAATATGAAATTCCTACTCTAACAAGATAATGTACTTCAGATTGTGCATAAAAGATAACAAATAAATAGTTTTAACTTCACCTAACAATGAATCTCCTCCTTTATTGTGAATATTGTGCTTGGATTACAAATAGATGTGGTTTTTCAATTGGTGACATGCAGAAAATTTGGTAACATGCCCTCTTGGTTGATTGATGATTGATTGTATGATGTTGATGATGAATTCTCAAACTAGCGTGATCTCCTTAAGGCTCTTTTGACTTGATTTATAATTTGGCATATTCTCATTAGGCTAATATGGCGTGGTAGAAGTAAGGAAGGAGAGTATTATTTATAGATTTTAAGGAGAGTGAATGGACAGTCATAGATGAATCAAAATGAAGGGCTAAAATTGACTCCAAGTCCTCATTGAATGTGGGGAGTTGGCTCATAAATGTGAGGGGTTTCAAAATCATGTCCTTAATTTATTAAGAGATAGGATTGATTATATTTTGTCTTATATTTAGGGATTTTGGGATTTGACCATAGATAAAGTGAGGTGAGACTTGACTTGGGATTTGGAGTGATATGATTTTAGATGGAATGATGTGTTGACTTGATTTATTGGTTGAGTGATGTGATGTGATTTATTATGATTTTATATATTTATTTATTTATTATGTGCATGGATTTTCTTATTAGAATTAATCAACTAACTAATATGATTAATTGGTTTATTAAACTAGATTTTTTTCTGGTGGGATTAGATAAGGTTTAATGCACAATAAGATAATATGATTAATTAGTTGGGGGGTGATAGTGTGATGGGTGAATTGGCTAGGGACCTTGGTGATGAGATTGGAGTTATAGAATGATGAGATTAGGGTTGTGATGTGATGATAGGATTAGGGATGTTAGGGGAGACTAATGGTTAAATTAGGGATAATAGTGATGAATAATAATGAATTAGGGTGTCAAGAAAAAGGTGCCGAAAGTGTCTAAAATGGGGGTGTTTTAAGTAGAGTGTCCAAATCAGAGATTCTAAACTATAATTTATAATGAGTGTTTAATTTTCACTTGAAGATTATACAAAAATGGAGGTAAGATTTTGGTTATCTGCTTCAAATTAAATTTGACAAAATGTTTGGACTCTTGTAAAATATAACAATGTTCAAATGTTTGCTCTGGTATATAAGTTGTCTTAATTTAATGGTAAATTATGCTACTATTTTCTTAATGTAATGAGTGTGGTCTATTATAAAAAAGTATGGTTGTATGTTTCCAAGTGCTAATTAATGATGTAAAACTCATGTTTCTTTGTAGCAATATAGGGTAGGTTTTCTCGTTGCCAGTATAGGTTTAAAAGTTCATGAAATTTGTGGCATTATAAATTCTATGTAGAATTCTTATGTACTCTATTTTTGGAAATTATATAAGTGTGAAATAAATGATCTTGAAGCTAATTATGTTCAGTGAAGTTTTTTTAGTTCAATTGTGACTAACCTTATAGGTAAGTGGTGAGTAAATTGTGTTTGCCATACTTACTCTAGTCCATTATATTGGATTGTAAAAAGATAAGCTATTATGAAGGTTGCGTTTTACCAAAATAGATAACGTAGAAGCATAATAGTACCAATATATGCTAAGTCATTATTAATTTGTTATTTCGATGGAAGTGATACTTAAATAATTAGATTCTAGATTAGAATCACCATTTTCTTGAGTGAAAAAGATACTATGAATCATTATTTATTATTTTACTATCTAATATTATTAGAGATATATGTTGTAGTGGTAAGAAGGTGGTGAATGCTTTGGTCAATTAATTGACACTTAATTTCCATATTGAAGATGATTATTTTTGTGAGATATACTTGTTAGTAAGAGACTGAGATACTTGTTAGTGTAGGTTTTTATTTTTCCCTATTATTTAATTAGGGAATATTATATATTTGTGCATACATGGAGTTTTCTTACATTCGTGGGATAGGCTAGCTTATGTGGAGATGTGTGTCATAGATGTGTCATAGGTGTCATAAGAATGTCATAAGTAACTCCTTTGACCGGCTATTCTGGGTATGGGAGTTACTACTCTATTCTTAGCACCTTGTCACCACCTTTCATGGAGGAGTTACAGTCTATTCTTGGGGTGCTTTGACCACCTTTTATGGAGGAGTTACTTACATGCTCTCCTATATGTATTCTTCACTTTGGCCATCTTAAGTTAATCGAATATTGGGTTTTGCTCCTATTTGTCTTGTGCAATTTATCTCCTTGTATAATTTCAAATTGCTTTAGCATTTATGTGATGTGCACTAGCTTCGTCTCGTGTGATCACATCTCCATTGCATTCGCATTATCCAGATTCTGAGACAACTCTGATATGGTATCAGAGCCACCCCGATAATCGTGTGTCTGGTTATGTTATTAGTTTATTTTGAAAACGTGAGGAGTGGAGTTCTCTTTATGTTCTTTTTCTTATTTCCAGATCTGATCTGAAAAAACCTTTCAATATCATTTGTTGTGTTGCATTTATCTTTCCTGTGGATTGCCTTCACAGTGTTTGGATCTACAAGTTTTTTTTCAACTACTATGCACATCTGTTGTGTCAAAATGGCATTTCAGATCTAAGGCATAGCTGTTGGAGAAGTGGCACCATTTTTTGATAGCGCTACACTTGGCTTCCTCTGTAGTTTTTGTTTCTTTTCTCCAGCATTGGCGTCACATTTTGACACATGGTGTTGGCTTTTTTGATGTTCATTTTAACTGTGTTGAAGGAGAAAAGGACCACTTTCAGCGGTTGGGCGTTGGAATCTGAAATGAGTGAAGGCTGCGTGGAAGAATTGCGTGGAAGAAGGGCAAAGGGAGTGGAGAACTAGCATAGGGCATGAGAGAGAGGAGCCTCTCATTGGTGTCCTTGCTAGACATCTGCTGACAGCAGCAACAAACAACAAAAATCAAAGCTTTTTTGGTTTTAAGCACCCCACTATTTCCAACGCACCATTTGGTGGGCCCACTCTCTTGGTAAAATTTGCTTTTGTCTAATTTCCTCATAATTATTCTAATCTTGTATTCATAAATCAGTGATTTTATTTTTTGAATTAAAGTCAAATTGGAAAATTAGCATTTAAAAAAGCAATTTAAAGGTTTTAAAAACTTGTATCTTCGACCTACGAAGACGAAGGGTGAGGCTCGGGTTGGCAGGAGGCCAATTCCCCCTCACAAAGACCTCTTTTGGATTCCTCGCTCTATGCCAAGTCCAACGAGTGGTTGTAAGGCCACTTTCTCTCTCAAAACAGGCATTTTTTTAATGTTTTAGTGCTATTTTTCTGTAAAATTACTAGTTTATGGGAAATTAAAACTTTAAAATCTTGCAAACAGTAGCTCGGATTTGAGTGCCATCTTTTTCAAAAGTGCTTAGTTTTAAATTTTCTTCAACTTAGGCTAGATAATTGTTGAAAATGCACTACTTTATAAAGTGCCAAAATTTTGGGTCTTTCGAGACGCATTTTCGGTTGGGTCCGACGTCCTATTTGCTTGGGTTATTAACTTGCACAAATTGATCTAAGACAGATTTTCAGCTGAGTCTGACATCTTTTGAGTGTGCACTTGCATATTTGGGGGGGGATCAACATTTTGGGGGGGTGTGATTGTCTTTTAGCACTTTGTTTACTTATGTTATCTTTCTCCTTTCTGCATACTTTCACAAACTTGCAATCAACACAAATTCACCTAAATTCAGCTTAAAATAGATTAATTTCAACTTAAACCCCTAATGCCCTTCAACTATCATGAATGGAAGGTTAAAATGTCAATCATTCTTAGAAGCAAAGGGTTGTATAGGATCACCATGGGTACTAAAGTAGAACCCAGCACTGATGCTAAAAAGGTCAAGTGGTACAACCATAGTGATGAAGCCTATGGATTACTGAGCTTGTCCATGTCTCTGAAACTTCTCTTCCATTTAGAAACCACCAAGACTCCCAAAGACATATGGGACACCTTAGAAGTCTTATTTGGGAAGCTTGATGAGATGAGAGGTCATGAGCTTGAAAACGAACTCATAAGTCTAAGTCCTAGCAACTTTGACACCCTACAGGACTTCTTCACTAAGTTTAAGGCCCTTAGATTGCAATCAAAAGAATGCAGGATAGAGAAGAAAGATGATCAACTCATCCTTTCTATTCTCGCTAAGTTAGGTCCAAGATATTCAGTCTTTGTCTCCACTTTCCATGCCACAAAAAGTGCCCTTGGCGCTACATGGAAAATGCCTTCTTTGGATTCATTCATTGCCAACTTGACTAGGGAGAAAGATAAACTAATCCAAATGGGCACAATGAAGTCTACTCAAACCCAAGATTTGATAGCTGAAAATGGTAAGGATAAGACTTCAACAAAGGAGAAGAAGAAAAAGAATAAGGACCAGGAGAAGAAGAAATAAAACAACAATCGTACCAAAAACAACACTGAGTCTTCCTCCTCCAATGCTAAACCTAAGAAAGAGAAGGTTAAGTGTGCCTATTGTAAGAAGACAGGGCATGATGAACACAAATGCATGAATAAACAAATAGATCACCTAACTCATCTTTTAGAGAAGCACAACATAGGTGTTCATGAGTCCATCAAGCAGAATTCATCTACCCAAGATTCTACTAAGGCAAAAGGCAAGGGTAAGGAGAAAAAAAAGGGCAAGGCCCTTGTAGCTATAGCAGCTTCTACATCTTCATGGGTCATTGACTCCAGTGCTTCTCACCACATGGGCTCTTCCCTAGTTGAGTTTTCATCTTTAGAGCCTTGTAGCATGACTTTAATTAGTTTGGGTGATGACACATCAGTTTTCATCGCAGGGAGAGGGTCAGCTGAAATGGAAGGAGGAACATTCAATAATGTTCTAAGTGTTCCTTCTCTTTCAACCAATCTCCTATTAGTGTACCAAATCACTCACATTGGTCAAGGCATGAGAGTTGAGTTTTCACCAGATTCAGTGGCTATCAGGGAGTTGCATAGTGATACTATAGTGGCAGTGGGTAGGGCAGATCACCAATCAAGGTTATACACCTTCTCACATTTTGCACTTGATTCTTCTCCAACAGCATTGCTAACTCATTCAGATGGAGTTAGCAGATTATGGCATGAGCGGTTTGGCCACCTTAACTACCGCTACCTTGAGCAACTTTGCAAACATGACATGGTCATTGGCTTGCCTCGTGTCCAATTCTCAAAAGGACTTTGTGAGGGGTGCTCCCTTGGGAAGCATCCCGATGCAAAATTTGACAAAGAAAAAGCTTGGAGGGCTTCAAAACCTTTGGAGTTAGTCCACAGTGATGTATCAGGACCCTTTCCCAAACCATCTTTCACAAGGGCCAAGTACATCCTCACTTTCATTGATGATTTCTCTAGGTACACTTGGATATATTTTCTCAAACAAAAGTCTGAAGTGTTTGAAAATTTTCTAGACTTCAAGGCTCTTGTTGAGAAACAAAGTGAGAAATCCATCAAGTTTCTTTGAACTAATAATGGAGGGGAGTATGTCAGCAATAGGTTTGAGTAGTTTTGCACCACAGAGGGGATTGATTTGTAGTGCACAGTCATTTACAGTCCTTCACAAAATGGGGTTGCAAAATACAAAAATAGGTTCTTGAAAGAGATTGGTAGCTTTATGATTCACTCCAAATCCTTAGCACCATAGTACTGGGCCAAAGCCATCAATTGTGCTTGCTACATTCAAAACAAGGTTCCTCACAAAGCTTTGAAAGGGATAACACCCTTTGAAGCTTGGTATAAAAGGAAACTTGATGTTGAGCACCTTAGGGTTTTTGAATCCCCAGCCATGGCCCACATACCAAAGAAGAAATGCAAAGCTATGGAATTTCAGTCCAAGCCTTGCATCTTTGTAGTATATCCAGATGGTGTTAAGGGGTATCGCCTTCTAGATTCGACCACTCATGAGTTGTTCATTGAGAGAAGTGTCCACTTTTAGGAGAGTCCTAGAGACTCAACACTTGGCACTTCTTCTCCCTCATCAGATCTACTTCTTCATGATGATTCCTCAAATTTAGATCAACCACAGTAGGTTCCTGAGCCAAAAACTTCTTCTTCAAGTTCAGAAAGTGAGGACAGTGATGCAGAGTCATCCACCTCTAGTTAGTCAGAGGATGAGGATTTAGCACCTGACTCTCCCACTTCTGGGCCACTTTGGGCCAGACAAACACTTGAGAATGCTGGCACTTGGGTAGGAGATCTTGCAGATGACAGATGCACTAGGGGGGATTATCAGAGAGATCCACATGCCTTCTTTGCTTCAGTTTTAGATCCATAGACTTTTCGAGAGGCATTGGGGGTACCTGAGTAGGATAATGCTATGGAGGAAGAATATTCTTTCTTAATCAAAAATCACACTTGGGACTTGACTTCACTTCCTAAGGGAAGGAATATGGTTTAATGTAGGTGGATATATCGAACCAAGTTTGCATCAGATGGGTCAGTTGATAAGAACAAGGCACGATTGGTCACCAAGGGTTTCTCACAGGTGGCAGGCATTGACTACTCAGAGACCTTTGTACCCATTGCAAAGATGACTTCTATCTGACTCACCTTGGCTATTTCCGCAACACATGGTTGGGATGTGCACCAAATGGATGTGAAGAGTATCTTTCTTCATAGAGACCTAGAGGAGGAGATCTATATGGAGCAGCCACCAGGATTTGCTCAAGATTCTTCCTTAGTATGCAGACTTAGGAAATCTATCTATGGCCTCAAACAAGCCCCTCAGGCTTAGTATGCCAAGATGGATTCCTTCCTTCTCACAACGGGTTTCACTAGGTGTCATTCTGACCCCAATGTCTACTTCCTGTGGCAAGATGATTTGCTCCTAATTTTGGCTCTATATGTTGATGACCTTTTGATCATCGGGAGTTCTTCATCAGCTATTGCAGTGGTGAATGCATCTCTCTAGGATAGATTTGACATGATAGACTTGGGTTTGTTACACTACTTCCTTGGCATTGAGATCTCACAGTTAGATTCAGGGATTTCTCTTACACAGCCTAAGTATGCTTTTTGTTAGGTTGTGGAGCTAAAATCTTCACTGATGCAAACAGGGGAGGAGGTTGCTGAAGGTTACTGAGTTGCAGAGCAACTGGCATCGGTCTGATTAGCTGACGTCAGTTAGCTTAGTGAAGAGAAGCAATCGACGTCAGTCACCTCCAGTCAGACAGGGACCGACGTCGATCGCCTGTGCGGTTCAAAACTACAAGTTTTACGGGTAGTTAGTTAACGAACCAAGTGTTTGCATGTCAAGAGCCAAATTTAGACTAGAAGCTGCAGATCTAATTATTGTAATTAGGTGTATAATTATTGTTTGCATGAGATCTATTTAAGAGACTCATAGGCTGTATTGTAAAGTGTACTAGAGAGTAAGAGAGCAAATATTAGCTCCTTTTGTGTGTGAAGAGAGCATGGTGTGTTCCTCCTAGTGCCACAGTACCAAGTGTGGGTGATGGTTTGGAGAATCAAAAGGGTTCTTCATGTATGTATGATCTTGGTTAGCAGGTGTGCATGGCTACGTTAGGTGATCTGCATGGTAAGTAAGATCATTGATCTGTAGGTGTATGTGAGTGCGAGATCCAGGTTTGCAGGTGTGTAGAACCAGATTGATTTGTAGGTGTGCAAGATTAGGGAGGACAGCAACACAACAGGGAGCAGGATCAGGTGGGATCTAATTGGAGTATAGTGTGTACTTAAAAAGAGAGCAAGAGAGGAAGGCAAGGCAGTTCCTTCCATAAGTAAGATCATTTGGGTTGCAGGTTGTTGCAGTTTAGGGGAGATCTACTTGGAGTGCGTGGAGCACTTGTGGAGTGCATGGAGCACGGGTGTACTGGCAGTAGTGGATACTGACTGGTTGGAGGTGAACACCAACTTTGTGTTTGAGTTGTGTGTTGGGACCGTAAGAGAGAGAGCTTTGAGGAGAGAATTAATGTTCACTTGAGGTGTGGGAAGCCTCTGAGAGGTGGTGAAGAAGAAGTGGCATCTTCTTTATTGTATTCTTTTCTGGATGAGTATTAATACAAGTTGTGTATTGTCTCTCATATTCTGTGTTGTTTCTGGTTTCTAGTTACTTGTTACTTCTGGTTAATTCCGCATCTTAAGTTGCTTGTATATGGTAATCAATTGTGTGCTTATGTAAGATTAGGTTTGATATGCAGGGTGTTGCAGGATCATGCTGGAGATCTACATGTGATAAGTAAGATAAGGGTTGGTCTGCAGGGGTGTGTATATGTGAGGGTCAAAAAGGAGATCGGCAGGGGAGCTAGATCCAAGGTGATAGCAATACATCAAGGAGCAAGATCATGGTGAGATCTACTTAGAGTACTGGTTTGTACTCGGTTATACTGGCAGTACAATGAGGTGAACAACAGCTTGTGTTAGTTGTGTGTTGTGACCTATTGAGAGAAGATTACTCTGGAGGGAAGATTACTGGGAGCCCTTGAGGTGTGGAAGGCCTTGTAGAGGTGGAAGAAGAGTGTGATCTCTCTATTGTAATTTCCTTTGTAATGAGTTGAATACAATTGTGTGTTGCCTCTCATATTTTGTGTTATTTCTCATTGATAGTTATTTGTTCTTCTGGGTATTTTTGCATGTTTAAGTTGATTATACAATGGTAATCATGTTTGCTCTTAAATTTGATAAGTTATGTCAGAGCTTTGGGGAACTTAGGTCCTATCAAATGGTATCAGAGCGAGGTTGGACGTTCTTAGAGCGAGCTTGACTAACAGGTGGTTTAGATCTGTTAAGTGTTTGTTGATTATAGGTTACTCACAGGGGTTGTTGTTTGAGTGGGAGTATAGCAAGGCAGAAGAAGGTATGCTGAGAAATTTAGGCACAGGATTAACACCACAAGGAGTGTGGTGGGTTGTCTTCAAGTGGGAGCTTGAAGAGGGATACAAGCCAAGATGCAGAATAGACAAAGTACTGCTATAGGTACGGGTGCAGCTATTTATCTCCAATTCAGAGATTGTTAGGGTGTGGAGCTAAAAGCTTCACCCGAATGCAAACAAGAAGGAGGATGTTGAGTATGCAGTCACCGACATCAGCAGGATCACCAACATCGATCAGTGGATAGTGCAGAAGGAAACCAACCTCGGCAAAATTCGGTCGACGTCGGTCAGATCCAGTTAGATAGGGACCGACGTCGGTCACATGTGTGGTTCCAAAACTGCTGTTGACGAACAATCAGTTAAGTGAATGGGTTGTTTGCATGTAAAAGAATAGTTTGAGTCTTTGAGCTACTTGTCTAATTATTATATGCATGAGATCTCTATAATAGACTCATGGGCTGTATTGTAAAGGTAGTAGAACTAGGAGAGTTCTTCCCATGATAGAATCAAGTAGGATTCTTCATGTATGTAAGATCAGGTTTGATATGCAGGGTGTTGCAGGATCATGGTGGAGATCTACATGTGATAAGTAAGATCAAGGTTGGTCGGCAGGGGTGTGTATATGCGAGGGTCAGAAAGGAGATTGGTGGGGGAGCTAGATCCAAGGTGACAACAATACATCAAGGAGCAAGATCATGGTGAGATCTACTTGGAGTACCGATTCATACTCGGTTGTACTGGCAGTACAATGAGGTGAACAACAGCTTGTGTTAGCTGTGTGTTGTGACCTATTGAGAGAAGATTACTCTGGAGGGAAGATTACTAGGAGCCTTTGAGGTGTGGAAGGCCTTGTAGAGGTGGAAGAAGAGTGTGATCTCTCTATTGTAATTTCCTTTGTAATGAGTTGAATACAATTGTGTGTTGCCTATCATATTCTGTGTTATTTCTCATTGATAGTTATTTGTTCTTCTGGGTATTTCCTCATGTTTAAGTTGCTTGTATATGGTAATCAATTGTGTGCTTCCACGGGTTTCTAACACTTTTGACTTATTGGCTCAGTTTCACATGGCTGATTGCAAGCCATCTCCGACTCCCTTTCTATCAGTAGTCAAGTTTGAGGCTAACTATTCTTCACCATTGGTTGATGCCACTCGTTATCGACAACTTGTTGGTAGTCTCATCTACTTGACTCACACCAGGCTTGACATATCATATGCAGTGGGACTTGTCTCCAAATTTATGCAAGAACCTCATAAGTTGCATTGGACAGTAGCTAAGAGGATCTTGCATTACATACAGGGTTCACATAGATACGATATTCATTACAGATTTGGCATAGAGGTTGACTTGGTTGGATATACAGATTCAGACTGGGCTGGTGATTCACAGACTCACAAGTCCACTTTTGGTTACAATTTTTCTCTAGGTTTTTGTCCTATCAATTGGTCTAGTAAGAAGTAGAATGCTATTGCTATATCATCCACAGAGGCAGAGTATAGGGGAGCTATTAATGCAGCTATTGAGGCTATTTAGCTTCAGGGGATTCTTTCTGAGTTTGGCATTCCCATTCGGCAGCCCACCATCATTTTTTGTGACAACTAAAGTACCATCCAAATTTGTAGGAATTCGGTTCAGTACCAGTGGACCAAGCATATAGAGATTCACATGCACTTCATTTGAGAGCTTATTCATAGTCAGGTCATCAACTTGACATTTTGTCAGTCTTTGGAGCAGGTTGCAGACATCTTCACCAAATCTTTCACCAAGAGCAAGTGCATTCATCTATGAGCTCTTCTTGGGGTGCGGTCTACATCTGTAGTAACATCATCTTTGGGGGGAGCCTCTATCCTCTTCATTTTTTTTATGTCTCTCTTTTGGAGGGGAGTTTTTTCCTATGAGTTTTCTCCTTTTCTCTATCTTATGGGAGATTGCATTTGTACATGGGTACTTCATTAGGCCTAGTTACTGGGACCCCCACCTAAGCTGCGCTTATGGACGGGTGTTAGTGTAGGTTTTTATTTTTCCCTATTATTTAATTATGGAATATTATATATTTGTGCATACATGGAGTTTTCCTACATTCATGGGATAGGCTAGCTTATGTGGAGATGTGTGTCATAGATGTGTCATAGGTGTCATAAAAATGTCATAAGTAACTCCTTTGACTGGCTATTTCAGATATGGGAGTTACTTCTCTATTCTTAGCACCTTGTCACCACCTTTCATAGAGGAGTTACAGTCTATTCTTGGGGTGCTTTGACCACCTTTTGTTGAGGAGTTACTTACGTGCTCTCCTATATGTATTTTTCACTTTGGTCATCTTATGCTAATAAAATATTGGTTTTTTCTCCTATTTGTCTTGTGTAATTTATCTCCTTGTATAATTTTAAATTGCTTTAGCATCTATGTGATGTGCACTAGCTTCGTCTCATGTGATCACGTCTCCATTGCATTCGCATTATCCAGATTCTGAGACAACTCCGATAATACTAAGGGTATGAAGTCTCAATAAATTCTAATGCGTGATTGAGAATTATAATTATGATGGATGTGATTTCTCACTTCGTTTGTTTTTTACCTCAACAAACACATGGGATATAATATTTGTTATGATTTAGTATTTTTACTATTTTGTATAACTAACTAAGGTATTGTTTTTGGTGCAATGAATTAAGTTTGATGGAATATAATACTTAGTTTTACCATAAGTCAATGCTTAAGGGAAATGTTTTTAGGAAACCCTAATATTCCTTAAGATTCTTTTATTAAAGTATCACAACATAAAAAATTGTTAGTGTATGTTTTTATTCCATTTAATGGTTTTTTCTTACACATGTTTATTTAGCTTATTTAGGTGTCTTTTTGGGCCATTGGGAAAGATAATCCCACATTCATGAAGATGTGAGTGTAAACCATAGGTACAAGGGAGTTGTTTTCTCTTGTTAGTAGTCAAAAAATAAACAAATCATGAAATATAGCACCAAAAACATGGCTCCTTGGTTTGAGCAAGGTCTATGAAGCAAAAAATAAACAAAAAGCATAAACAAGATCAAATATACCTTCCTGATGGACTTTCCTTCAAAATCGGCTCACATACATGATTGTGCTTGGATATAGAGTTCGAAGTCTTTAGCAATGGCATTGAGCAAGAGCCACCAACATCTCCTCAGGCACTATTGGAATGGTTTGTGAATGATTTAGAAGAAATAATTGAAGCTTTGGGTGGATTTATGTATAGTTTATTTACACTAAAAATCTTGTTGAAAGAGTGTGATGGCCTTGGTATTTATATGTTTTGCAAATTGATTGTGGCCTTAGGATCAATATCAAGATGAGCGGCTACGCATAGACTCAATATTTGAGGCAAATGCATTGATTATTTTGGAAAGAGGGTGTATTAATGAGGCATGGTTTCCTTAATTCAGATATTTATTTCTATTATTACCTAGTGCATGACAACTTTTTGATGATGTCATGATTTAAATATTTGTTGAATTTTGAATATGACATAATTAGATAATTAGCTCATTTCCATGGATTTTTTGTTTAGCCAATTGATTTATTTTGCTTAACTAATTAATCATAATCAGCCTTTAGGTGATTTATACAATTTCAAACTTTAAATATCCATTCCAATTAATTGCCCCAGAACATTGCTTGCAAATTAGCAATTTGACTCATATTGAATTAATCAAAGCTTTCAATTGGTTACATCGCACTTCCCCAAATTAGGGATGCATCAATATGTTTTAAAAATTGCACATGATGTGTGTGGATGAATTAGAGCATTTCAAAGGTGTTTGGTTCAATTTATGCATTATTGTAGTAAGTCATTCTAACTTAAAATTTTGACACAATAGTGGTGATAATTAGATGCCTACATTTTTCCCTTATTTAAAAGGGAATGGATAGATATTTAGATGAAGCAACAACTTTTCAAAGAATAAAAAGGTTGCTTGTGTTAGAACTTTTTCTAAAGTCTAAACCTTAATTTAGGTTGTTAGGTAATAATAAAATGTAAATGGGTATGCATCTTTATTTATAAAGACACCCTCTTTAATAAATCATAGTCATTTTACTTAGTTTGATTTTATGGTTTGAGTTAATAATAAAATTAACTTATGGGTTGAATTTTTGTGGAGAGTTGGTTATTTGGTTAATTGGTTTTTACCGGTCATAGGTGAAAATTATATATTCATGTTTGTGTGAGTAAAAATGATTAATGACATATTGACACTTTTTTTATGTACTTATTTTTTACTCTAAGTGATTTTTTGTTGGTTAAAATAATTTGAGTGTTATCAGTGGTGTCAGAGCATGGTAAAGGAAGCCTGGTGATCTCAGGTAAAAGAAAAGGTAAAAGAATTCACGTGTTTAGACAAAGAAGACTCACGTGAAATTAATTTTTTTAAATCAAGACATGCCCTTTGATTAAACTTTGGTGTGAACATTTGAATATTATTCAAATATCAATTTTTCAAATAATTTTTTTCAAAGCTTGTGATTGGAAGAATTTGATAAATTAATAATACATTGAGAAATTAATTTTATGGTTGTTGCCTAAAACACCAAAAATAATCTTCATCCTCCATTTTTTAAGCCTAATTCTCCTTGTTGAAGCCTGTAAAAGTTATTTGTTTGATTTCAATTCTAAAAAAATTACCCAATAAGCCATATGTACAAATTTTTAAGCTTAGAAAACCTTTGTGAAAAAGTGGTATAGCCTCCATATGTTTGTGAAAAAAATATGCTTTGAATTTACTTAGTTTTGCTATTAGTTTGAGCCTTTTAATGCTAAAAATCTAGTTTTAAAGATTCTTGAAAGCATCTAAACCTATTTTATGATCTTACACAGCCCCCCTGAGCACTGTTACAACCTCCATGGCATCCTACATATTGTATCCATCATTCATTTTTCAAAAAGTCCCTTTTAGATAGTTTAAATCTGCTCAAAATTACTTAAAACCTCTTTTGTACGGCCTATGCAGATTTGTACGGCATGGTGCAACAAAGAAAGAGTTGCAGGAAGTTTTTTTTTATCAACCATGGCATCTAGGTTACAAGCATGGCATTGAAAGAAAGCTGAAAAATTTTAAAAAAATCATTTGCAAAAGTTTTGATAGTGTTTGATGAAATATTAAGGTTTGGGTTGTCCACCAAATAACAAGGTGTTTTACATTTTTCAAAAAAAATCATGGATGATCAATTTTTACCTGGGAAAGTAAATTTTTTTTATGTTCATAGAGCCAAAAATTAGGTTTAAATATATATTTCTCCTTATATGTCTTGTAAAGTCTTATAGAGAAATTAAAAAGGATAATGTTGTAAGAACCCTTGGAAGTTGGAGGTCTAGGGTTCAAATCTCTTTTTTAGTGAAATTTTTTATTTGGTGATTTACTTTTTTTTATGAATATTACATTGTTTTTGTAATCTTTTGCATGTTTTAAACATTGTAAAGGGATAATTCATGTAAAAGAGTGAAATTTAGTGGAAGAAAAGCAATAATTATGTGTTTCTTTGGTGAAATAAGGCTGTAATTAGTGAAATAAGGTTGTAATTGGTAAAATAAAGGTGTGAATATATATTTTTTTGTGAGGTTAGGTGCAAAACCCATCAAAAAATCTCTTTTTGACTCTATGTGGAAGTTAAGTTAAAATCCTCTTAGAAGCATTATTTTGTGCAAAGAGTTCTATAGTGTATTGTTCTTTCATTTTTTGCATTTAATTCATTTAAAAATGCTTAAAATTCAAATTTTAATTTTAGATAGTGATCATTTAATGATTTCCAATTACACTAATTGGCAATGTTTGATGGAAGCTTCATTAATTTTCAATGAGTTATGGGATGTTGTGGAGTGAAAACTTTGTGTTACCTACATAACAGTCTAACTTGATATTTTCAATATACATGATTTTAAGGCCCTAGCTTTAATCAAGTGTTGTTGCACTAGAGATACTTATATTCATATTTCAAACTCTCCTCATAGTTACACTACATAGAAGACTTTATTTGACTTGTATGATAAAAATCCCAAGCATAAGAAGATAAATATGCACATGCAATTGTTTACTTGGCCATTAGAGGAAGATGAAGATTTAGGAGAGTACATGTATAATTTAAAAAATATTTCTACTGAGTATAATAACATTGGTTTAGTAAACTAGATGATGATCTCATTATTACTGTTACATTGAAAGGATTACCTATGTCCTATAGAAATTTTATAGAAATGCTACATGTCTCTAATAAGATCACAGGCATAAATTTTGATAAATTGGTTGAGTTGCTTATTCAGCATGACCTCTCTCTACCCAAGAAATCTAAGAAAACTAAGGAATCTCATGTTACAAAGTCCAATCCTAGTTATTCTTCTTCTAGTCAATAAAACTATAGAGGGAAAGGTTATAAAGGGGGTAGAGTTTATAGAGGAGGCAAATTTCAAAACAAAGGTAGAGGCTATAATCAAAACAACTATTCAAATCAAAAATATATCCATTCTCATTCAAATGAGATGAGTGGTAGAGGATGTGGTCATAATTGTTATAGAGGTAGAGATCAGACATTCAGTGTCATAGATGTGGGAAATATGGTCACATTGCTTCTCAATGTAGGATTCATTTTGACAAAATTCAAAAGCCACAATAAGTGACTCAGTCTAACTCTACTCAATATGTTGATAATGATTATTATGAGTCAGGTAATGTTGCTCATGAATCTACATTCATTGCTTTAAGTAACATTACTTATATAGAATATGAAGCTAGAGATGAGTTCACATATGTGTGTGTTTTAAATATAGGTTCAACCAAACATATAAAATTCAAGGGATACTTCTTTTAGACTTTTAAATAAGCATCTCTCACTCTTGTATCTTTAGCAGATAAGTCTATGCATACTCCATAGGAACTTGGGTCTATTCAGATTTTGCTTCCTAACAGTTCTATCAAATACTTGGAGAATGTTTGGTATTTTCCCACATTACAAAAACATCTTATTTACTTGGTAACTACTTGTATAAGGGTTATCAAATTGTGCTTCAAAATGGGCTCATTTATATTAACTTATTAAAAGATGGATACAAAACCATGTAGACAGGTTATGAGGATGGAAATTTGGTTCATTTACATTATAAAGTGCTTCCTCCCATAGTGGAACTTGTGACAATTGTTGATATAGATACAAGTACTATGTCTACATAGTGGTTGTGGCATCTTTGCTATGGACATTTGAATGTTCACTCTTTGGTGGATTTACAAAGATATGGTATGGTGAATGGTTTTCCCACTTTTCAAAAAGATAGTATTCTTTGTGAATCATGTGTTTTAGGTAAATATAATAGGAAAAAAAATCTAAGAGTTCTTCATGGTGAGCTAACATATGTTTGAAATTAGTTCATAGTGATGTTTGTGACATGAAGAAGTCATCCATTGGAGGGTGTAGATATTTTGTGTTGTTTACTGATGATTTTTCTAGGATGAATTGGGTGTTTTTTATGAAAAAACAATTTATAAGTTTTCACTAAGTTTGTTGATTGATTACACTAGTTGAAAAAGAAACAGGATCACGCTTAGCCACTTTTCGTTCAGATAATGGCGATGAATATACTTCAAATGAATTTTTAGATTATTAGTAGGAACATGGAATCCATTGACAATATAGTTAAGCTTATACTCCAAAGTAGAATGAAGTCTTGGAATGAATGAATAGGACTTTGAGGGCACATCTCAAGCTATGTTACACTATAAATAGCTCAATGATAAGTTTTGGGCCAAAGCCATTGATACTACAATGTATTTGAGAAATGGGTCCCCTACAGTTATACTTTTGGGTAAAACCCCATATGAGGCTTGGTATGATTTTAAACCAAAATTTAAACACTTGAAAGTTTTTGGATGTCTTTATTTTGTTTTAGTTCCTACTAAACTTAGAACTAAGCTGGAGCCACGAAGTAGAAAATGCATCTTTCTTGAGTATTTCAAAAATAAAAAGGGGTATCATTTGCTTGCACAAGATATAGGAAAATCCATAGTGAGCAAGGATGTGATATTTGATGAATTTGGTATTATGAACACTTTAGATATTAACTCATAATTTGACAAGTTAGAGAGGAAAATTCAAAAAATGTACTAAGGGATCGAATAATGAGGTTAACTCTCATAGGTTGTGGTATGAGACTAGTATCCCTTCCATTTATTCTACTTCCTCTAGTGTTGCACAGGATAATGACTTATAAAATGTTGAAAATTCTCTAAGTCTTCTTTCAACTAGTCCACATAAAGAGAATTTTGGTGTTCCTAATCTTATCAATTTAGACAAGTATCTAAAATGGGCTAAAAGTAATTATTCTAACTTGAAAGTAGATGAAGTTGGTCTAACAGGTCCCAAGAGTTCTCATAAATAGGTGAATTATGTTGTTGTTACTTCTTCCACTGAGCCATCCACTTTTGAGGAGGCTTCTATTGAACAAGGTTGGGAAACTACATTGCAAATTGAGTATGATGTCATTCTTAACAATAATACTTGGGTTTTGGTTGATCCTCTTCCACATGTTTAACCCATCGGATGCAAATGGGTTTATAGGGTCAAGTATAAATTAGATGGATCCATTGATAAACAAAAGGCAAGACTTGTTGTGAAAGTTTATGCATAACAAGAAGGTATTTATTATGAGGAAATGTTTGCACCAACTAACAAATGGCATACTATTCATATGGTTCTTGCCTTAATAGCACAAAATGGCTAGAAAGTACATTAGATGGATGTCAAAAGTGATTTTGTGAATGGTGATTTACAAGAAGAAATGTTTATGAAACAACCCCAAGGTTTTGAGAAAGTGGGTGTAGAATACAAAATATGTAAATTAATCAAAGCTCTCTATGGGCTCAAACAAGCACCCAGGGCTTAGTATGAAAAAATGGATTTTTACTTGTAAAAAATTAGATTTAAACTTAGTGAATCTAATGATACTTTCTATATTCGAGTGTAGGGAAAGAAATTAGTAATTCTTATTCTCTATGTCAATGACTTGTTTATCACAAGAAATGATGAAAACCATAACAAGTATGTGAAGAAAGAACTAAAATATGGGTTTGAGATGACAGATCTTGGACTTCTTCTCTTTTACCTAGGCATTGAAGTTACTCAAAAAGATCAAAGTATTTTTATTTCACAAACTATGTATAATTCTGAATTATTAAACATGTTTGACATGAATGACTGCAAACCTACCCTCACTCCCATGGAAAGTAATTTGAAATTATCTAAGGATTATGGTAGTGCCATTTTTGATGGCACCAAATATAGATAGTTAGTGAGAGATTTGATATACTTGATGATTACCAACCCTAATATATCATTTGCAGTTGGAATTTTGTCTAGGTTTATGCATGAGCCTAGAGAAATTCATTAGCATGCAACAAAAAGAGTAATTCATTACCTTCAGGGAATGAAACCATATGGCCTTGAGTATTGCCATAACAAGAACTTCAAACTTGTTAGATATTGTGATGCATACTTGGGTGTATGTGTGGATAATAGAGTGTCTGTAATAGGGTACACTATGATATGGGTTTATCTGCCATTGTATGGTGTTGTAAGAATTAGGATATAGTGGTAAATTCATTAGCAAAATCAGAATACATCGCAATATGGGATGCTTCTAGAGAAATTGTTTATTTATGGTGTATTCTTGAAGATCTTTAGATTTCTCAGATTGCTCCTGTATAGTTATAAATTGATAATCAAAGTGTGATTAAGATGTCTAAAAATATAGTATTTCAAAACAAAACAAAGCATATGGTTATCAAATATCTTATCTGTGAATGCTAGTGTCAAAAAAATCACTTGAACTAATATATTTCATAATTGCTAATTAAATAGTTGATATCTTCGCAAAACCCCTTTTGAGATGAGGGATGTAGCATATAAATCACTCATCTCAAAAAAAGAATTAATTGTATCATGTGATAAATATATAATCATGTCATCATGTGGAAAATGCCATCATAATAATGTAATTATCATTTAAGCATATATGTAACATATTTAATGGAAGGTATACAAGTGTCATGTTTAGATAGATATAGGAATGAAGCATGCAATAAAAGTAATAATCTTCAGAGTATAATACACAGTAAAAGTGAATGATATAGATCATGGCACCATTAATAAATCTAAAAAATCACAACATACAATGTCATGTAATAATTTTAAAAGACGTATACAATGGAAATGGATATGTTGTAACAAATAAGGCCAAGATTATCTCTTAAATGATATTAAGAATATCACAAATAAGAGATGTGCTCAAATGTCATACATAACAAAGGGCCAAAGGCCACAAGTAATGGACATGTTCAAATATTGCACATACCAATAAAAAATCTCATAGAGATGTTCAAGTAATTTGCACACAAGGGTCAAAGGCCACACACAACACTCATGTGATGTTTAACCTATTATACAAGAAAGTAACAACATCAAAGGAGTATAGAACAAGTGAAAACTAGTCTATTCCATCCATATACATCTTAATGTCATATCATAACAAAGTAACACATCCATGTAGAATAATGTAAAATATGAGTAATTAGTAATAAATTTATAGGATATGTAGCTCAACATGGTATAAAGGTCATAGAAAGGTATATCCAAAAGTAATCACATTGTTGCATCTAGAAACATTCACTATAATATAAATGAACTATGAAAATACCACTACTCTTAAGGTATAGCATGTTAATAATGTAACCTACATAATTAGATGCCCCAAACACAGGCATGACCCTTGGGTAGAAAGGAATCCAACTTCTAAGAATCCATGTATAATGCATGTCCTGAATCACACTCATATACCTCGTGAAATACATGTGTGTTTGAAAAAAAATATGCTATAAACCAAAGTATGTGATAAATAACATATGTAAAGAAGTAAACTAGTAAGTTATGTTATGCTCAAGTCATGATTTTTGTTTTTTTTAAATATTTTGAATTTTTTTTTGTTTTTTTTTATATGTTGATTTTTTTAGAATTTTTGACATATTTGAATATATATATATATATATATATATATATATATATATATATATATATATATATATATATATATATATATATATATATATATATATATATATATATATATTGTGTGTGTGTGTGTTTGAAAAAAAATATGCTATCAACCAAAGTATGTGATAAATAACATATGTAAAGAAGTAAACTAGTAAGTTATATTACGCTCAAGTCATGATTTTTGTTTTTTTTAAATATTTTGAATTTTTTTTTTTATATATATATGTTGAATTTTTTAGAATTTTTGACATATTTGAATTTTTTTTTTTTTTTTTTTTTTGACATTTTGAAATAAACTATCCTATGATCCCATCAATGGAAGCACCATAGTGCATGTTTGAATCATTGTTGAAGATGAATTTTTGTGGGCAAAAAGTGCTACCTGTAGATGAATCATAATCTGAAAAGGCATCAAGGGTTGTAATGTGGCTATATTTATTATTGTTTATAGTATTGCTTAAAGGATGTATAACTCGAGAAGGTGTGATAATTGGTGGAGTTTCTTTTATAGTTGGAAAAGTTTTCATTACTTGTGTTTATTGTGTAAATGTTGAACTGTCTGACATAATTCACTAAGACATGATATAGAATATTTATGTCTTTAAATCTTGAGTAACCCTCTGATATAAAGCTTATTATTTACGAGGGTGTATCACTTTCCTTCTTACTAATTATATAGAGAGATTTTGTATGGGTGCAACAATTGATTTTATATTATGATTTTGAATGGGTGCACTAATTATCTTTGTATTGTGTTCTTGAATAGTTTTTAATATTGTCTTTGTATTGTTCTCTTGAATAGGTTCCACAACCAACTATGGTGGTGGTGGGGGGGGAGGAGGAGTAGTTTCCATTGAATGTAAAGGGTACTAATATCGAATGCCTTGAAATTTGACCACTTAATTACAATGCATGTATTTGAGTCATTTATGTACTTTTGATGGTATCGCACAAAATTTCTATATCCAAGAGTGTCTTAATAACTTATTAAAGACCCATGTGCTTGCTAAGACTATAAATGGAGTAGCCATTTTTTTTGAACCCACTTAGAGAGGTAACACTATATGCCCAGGAGTATTTTGTGTGTGTCCAGCAAATGTTTTGACTATTTTTGATTTAGCTTTCAAATATTTCTCCATATACCTAATACTACGAAGTAGTGTCATTATACATGTATTTTCACTTGACTCATTGTCTATTATGACATTGTGTATAGGTTGTTTGTTGATGTAAGCTTGAACAAAGAGTTCATGCTTATCTGAATCATCATCGATTTATCTATCATCAAATGTGATCACATGACATTGTACTAATGTGACTATATATCTACCAATAATTCCATCTATTGGATGCCCATATGTCTTAAGAGGAGGATGCATATTATATACATGATGTACCTATGAATTTTTTATATTTTTTGTTAAACCATTGTTTGTAAATATATTACTAAATAATTTTAGCTTTGCATTGTCAATTTATTATGGTCTAAATTCCTTTATAGGTGTGATCAACTCAATAGTATTATGATCAATAAGTTCTTGTATCTTATACCTTAGCTTGAAACACTTATTTGTATACTATGTAATACATTTGTGGTCATCACAATTTGCATTATTGTCAAATCCTTTGTGTTGAGGTTTGGTCATATCAATCTCTAATGGTGGAGGGAGAGATATGAGATTACAATTAAGTAATTTTTATGATAAGACATGATGAGGTTGTGGTAACCTTGCAAATTGCCTCTTCAGTGGAGCTATCAATTGAAGCTTGTTTTTTTGTTGTAATATTGCATTAATTGTTACTTTTCATTCATTCTCTCTTTTTTTAGATTTGACCTTGTAGTTTGGTTTGGGTTAAAACTTGAGATTTGAAGTAGATGGAGTACTTGGAATATATTTTAGCTTGTTCAAATCTACAAGCTTTACTTCTCTTTATTTGATTATATAACATAATTTATCAAACAATTTGAATTTATCAAACATGGTTGATTCATGGAGTGGTGCAAGAAAACTTTGTGTGATGATATTTTTTAATTCATTATCTTCCATGGAATTTGTCATCTTAGCTAGCATAGTTTTGTATTCAATAACATATTCACTAATTGGCTCATTTGACCCATATTTGAGTTTATCAATTTATGTATAGGATTGATTTTCACCAATATAAATAGAGAAGTTTTCTAAAAATTGATTTTCTTAAAAGTTCAATGCTTTAACTGATTAGAATGGGAGATCATAGAACCATCATAGGGAATAGTCTATAAGGCTTCTTGGAAAGAGCTTGATTAAGTCTGTCATTGTATACATAATCCAAGCATGTTACATGAAATGATCAAAGATGTTTAGAATCACTTTTACCTTCATAAAGTGGCAGCTTAGAGGCTACAAAACCTATTAGTAATGGGTAAGAAGCTATCTTTAGTTCCAAAGTATTATGAATTAGAGTACAACATTCCATTGAGTGACTTGCTCTAGAGACACCTTGATCTAATTATAAAATTTTAACATACAAGGCTATAAAAATTTACTCAAGAGAGTATGCATTAGGTGGGGTTGGTAGTGGACCTTGTGTAATAATCAATGGAGGTGTGTACAATGCCCTTGTAAAAATAGGCATATGAATCTATTTTAAACCATGTGATGCCCCCATACCTAGGGATGTTGGCACATATGTAATTAAAGTTGTTGATATAAGAATAGAAGCAATAATAGTAACTAAAACATTTGAAGTTGGAGGATTAACAACTCTAAAAGACACCTTTTAGTGTTGTGCTTGAGATGATGAAAGTTTTTCTTGATGTACAACCTTAGAAGCTAGAAGTAAATTGACAAATTTATCCAGTTGTTTGGGACATTTTCGAAGTCCTTAATAGAAATTGGACAAATCTTTAAGTTCTTTAAGATATACCACATTGAGTTTATTACGATCAATGCTATTAGAGATTTCAAGATTAGCTTGATTATCAAGAATAATTTCATTATTTTGAGTATCATGTTCATTAGTAACATCATATTTAATGTGAACATGATTTTTCAGAGTTGCATTATCATGTTAATCAAAAGTGTTAATGTTATCAATTTTTGAAGAGAATAAATGATTCTATATATGTTCTATAGGAGTTCCACTTAGTCTAGCACTAAGCCCTAGAGGAATAACCTTCTTAAGTAGCATACAAAGGTGTAAAAGAAAAAAGAAAATGGGTGTAACTAGACAAGGTTTGTTTGCTTTATAGGCACTCAAATATTTTAATCCCAATCGTAAAATAGTGAACATGATTCAAAGGTCACTAACTATATAGAATTTCATTGTTCTATATATGCACTATCCCATCTCTAAGGGTATGTTGAGAGTAACTTTTTAGGCCAAACTACTTACCATCGCACTACAAGAATAAATGGTCAAAGGTTTCATATAGATGAAAAACAAAACCCTAGACATCTATGGTATACCATGAGGTACTAAAAAAATTAAAATATATTTATAATATTGTCTAATAGCTTGAGTATTAGGGAAGTACCCCTAACACCACAACTCAGGTAAAACTAAAGGCCATTTTTTTCATAACAACTCCTATGATTTTTAAAACTATTGGAATAAAAATTTTAAGAAAAAAAAAGAAAAAGAAATATGAAATTGAAAAGAAAATTAAAAAGCAGGACTTGTGTAGAGAAATAAAAAAATAATTTAAAACTTTAAGAAAAAATTTAAAAAACAATGCTCAAAAATGTATAGGGTTACTAATATGTTTTACCTTGTTTTTTTATTTAAAAATAGTTTTTTTAATGTTAATAGTTGTAAAACTTGATAGGTATCAAAATTATAATTATGTGTAATTAATAATAATTTTGATGTTGGAAATTGATAGATATGGAAAACTTTTATTTTTGGAAAACACTAAGAAGAAAAATGGCTATCTCAAATTAGGATTTTTGTTGACTATTTCAAATATGTAAAACTGTAAATCAACAAAAGATGTGATTATGCATGCTTAGGATCATGGATAAAATATAAAATTTTATCTAGATAGGTCCCCTTGAATTAGATAATAGTATAAGCCACTCAAGTCCATTGACTATGGATTTTTTCTAGTTGATTGTGGCTAATAACTGATAAGAAAAAGAAAGAAAAGGTAAAAATATGACAATGATAGATCAGAAGTAGAATATAAGAATATTTATATACATGATCATTGTATCTAGACAACATCATAGGCTACTCAAGCCCATTGACTGTAAAATTTCTTTGGTTGATTATGATAAAAATCTGACAGTGGTGCCTTCTACATCTATGTCTACTAAGTAGGTTGATATATTATAATTTAAATTATGCCATGTGAATGCCATTTTTTTCCTCTTTTTATCTTTGAAACACTAAGGGCATTGTGAAATCTTAAAACCTACAAAAAAGAGAGGGGAAGTATAATACAATTAGATACCTCAATCACACATTTGATGATTGATCATTGCCTACGTATCTAATACTCCAAGGAGTGAAATCAAGACTATATAGTTCTCTCACCTAGAGTGATTGTGAAATTTTAATCTTTGAACTATAAAATGGATTTGATACTTGACAATGATGGCTCTTGAATTACTTTAAGATGTTTCAGACTTGGCTTATTGCTGCTCCTTATGAATAATATTGAATTTGAAAAGAATATAATATATTTTATCAATGGATAATAGTGTGTAAGCTAGCAACCAAGTGATAGCAAGTGGGGATAATTAATGACCTTTGATATGTATTTATATGTGAATCTTTTAATAATTTTTTTTAGCTGACCTTGTGAAACACATAAGAAGACCCAAAATAATGATTCTAAATTTTGAAACTAGTCATTATTTGGTGTGGGACATGGCCACTCTAGGTGGATAGAACCATGGAAGTAACCCTATTTGCCTAGCGCAAACATGTCCTAAAAGATCAGGGATAGATGTTCCTAGTTGGAGATAATTTGAGGATGATATTAAGTAGTTTGAGCATTTGACTTTGAGAGTTCTATGTGGTAGTGACAACAAACAAAGGGTCGACCCTATTATGCAATATATTATGTTGGAGGGTAGGTACAATGTTGTGTGTTGGTCTTTGTTTATTTTTCTTAATTATTTCAAACATGTTATTCCTTTGAGTTTACCATTCTACATCCTTTTTTATTTGGAAACTTTAATTGATAAGGTCAAAAAGGGTAAATATATTAATCTAAGGCATGAAGATGTCCTTTTCCTTATTCATAAGTATTTCAAAGGAATAAATCAGATTTTCCCTAAATTATCCAAACCCCACAAAGGTAAAGATGAATTAATAAAAGTTTAGAAGGTATGGATAAAATTTTTGAGTAGTAATCTTCTTCCTAAAATTAAAGATCAGAATAGTAATAGGACCATTCCAAAAACTCAAGAGGTTGGTATAAAGAATCAACTGAGAAGTGTTGCCAAAGTTTGTTCAGGGGCTGGGTAGAAGAAAATCAACATAGGTAAAGTTGGATCTTCGACTTGATATCATATTTCTTTAGTGATGCATCAGGAGATAAGACAAAGCCTAATACTCATATTGTGACTGAAAGGGAGAAAATAAAGGTCTTAATTGATAAGGCTGATAAAGGTAAAATAAAAGTGGTAGATGTCCCTAAGGAGGCAAGGATGGAAGACTCGAGAATCCAATCACGTAACCCAAAAGAGAATTTCAATGATGTGGTTGATTCTTTAAAGGATAAACAAAAAATGGTCAAATTTGAAGAAGAGTTAGATTTGCAAAAATCAATTATGAGGTGGTTCATGATGGAGCTTTATGAGCTCAAAGAGAAATTTAAATGTCTTCAACAAGATAATGAATGATTGAGTCATAAAGATATGGATAAATATTACAGTACTCAAATTCAAAGACTCAGGGATAAGGTTAGGTTTCTGGAATGTGAAAATAACAAACTAAAGAATAATATTAGTTACTTGGTCAATTGCATCAAAGTAGTTATGCATGAAGGCATTCATTATTTAGAGAACTTAAGGTCTCATATGGAAGGATTTATTGATTCAAAGATCTCTTATAAGGGTAAGCATCTCTAATGTAGTGAATGTTTTAAAGACATAGATAAGGAAAATATGTTTTTTTTTCAGATTGATTCAAACTTTAAATGTATGAAAGATGATAGGAAGATGTGGTAAGGAGCTTGGACATTTAGAGTATTTTTAGTCTATTTCTAGATGTATTTTGTCTTTGGTGATATATATGTTATTCTTGGGCTATATTTGGGCTGCTTGTAGCTATTTTTTAGCTTGCTTTATTTTGTTTCTCTTTTGGGCTTGGGGAGTCCTCTGGACCTTTTTTGTAATTGATCTTCTTATAAGAATTGGGGTCCCTAGTAAAAACAAATACCACCTTTAACCTTAATAAAAAAAATTATGTATTGGGGCATAATTCATGTGGTTCAAAATGTGTCAAGAATTAGCATTATCAAATATATGTGCCTAGATTTATGTCTCTACGTTATGAAATATATGTATGAGTGTAACAGTTCAAAACTATGGTTGATACATAGATGTACATTATGCATTATATTTTATGATTATTAGCATAGGGTTTGAAACCCTAGCCAAAATGTAAATATCTTGTAGCGAATTCTATTTTGTATATACAATCGTGAAATCTTGGATCAAAAGAACCCTATAAAGTTTGGGATTTTATTTTGATTTTCTTAACATTGCTCTCTAGATTTTATGTCATTGTCTCATTTTAAGTTTTCATAGGTTAATGCAATTGGGAAGAGTTCAAAATGGTAGAAGTTAGAATCTCATAATCTAGTTTTATGTGCTACATGGTGGAGATGAAGATGACAACGAGTAAGAAGAATCGTGAGCAGTGATTACCCAATAAATGGGGATCGATGTTGGGAGACTCGATTATTGGGATCTATGAGATGGACCAAAAAATTAATTACATGGTAGGATTGGTGTAATGGGTTGCTTATGCCATGTTGGATGACAATGATGATGAAAATTGTGAGAAAAATATGGGATTTCATGGTCGGGCAAGATGGGTTCCTAAGCAGATAGAATTTGCATACTAAAATACTTCTAAGGTCAATGTATTATTTTTTAGTGTTTTGTATTCAGGTGACCCTTTTGTATCTATGTTTTTGGGGATTTTTATTTTAGGGTTATATAATGACAAGGTCATCATACTCAATACTTTGTTGGAGAGATGATTGGCATAAAACAACAACATTATAAAGGAGAATGTTGAGGTATGGCTTAACATGGTGGCCTAGGAAGTTGTGCACATTGAACAAGGGAGATGAAGTAAAGATGGATTAAATTTACTTCCCTCTCAAGTGAAACTGAATCAAAATGCATTTCCTTAAAGAAAGGGGTTTTTTAATAAAATGTGAGAGCTTTATGGTGCTTATTCTGCATGTTATAGATTAGGTAAAATGATGTTGCAACAAACGTGGGACTCATGACCATATGCACAAGTGATACATGATATTTACATGTTTTGGTTTCTTTTAATGCTTTATTTTTTAGGTTACTAATAAAAAGTATTTAGCTTACAATTAAAGGGTTGGCCTTAGAGTGGTTCAAGGCACATGTGTGGTAATAAGACAAGGTTGTTCAACCACTAGATTATGCCCTTCACCCCTGATCACATGGTTAGGGGCTTGGGAATGTGAGTTATGTTCATTGGATCAAATGGTCTTAAATGAGAGTCTAGCAGGAGATATTTGAATAAAAATGAAAAATGCCATTATGTAGGAGTAGACACTTGGTAGCGAAAATGGTAAAGGGTAGTGTCATAGCCAAAAAACTTTTAAAACCCTTACAAAATGTTTTCATTTAAAATTATGGCTATTTAGTTTAAATATTTGAAATGTGTTTATATTTTAACATAACATTGCAAATTAATGCTGGTTTGATATGTTGTCATAGAGTCAAAGCTCAACTTGAACTTCTATTGTGTAAGCTTTAAAATTATTTGTAAGGAATATACAAAAATATATACTCATGTTGTGTACTTAAAATAAACCTTAAGTTTTTTAGACTATTATAACATGTAGAGTATACCTTGGCATGGTTATGATTTTCACACCTATTTCTTGGGTAGGTTACTAATAAACACAAAAGAATATCATGTTGAATGCAGTCAAAACCCTATTTAATTAACCAACACATATGTAAAGGTATAAAATTATATTTCAAATCCACTAAGGCTATGATAATTGGATCAAGAATATTTAAGTCTTGACACTCATTACAACCTAAAAAAAAGTAAGAAAAATCTTGCAGATGTAATAAGAACATGTAGCTCAATTGTAAATAAACTTGGACATGATGTCTAGGTTGTAAACAACCAGGTTATAAATATAAAAATTATAATGCTACCTCATGTTATGAGTCTTAATGGAAGATTTGGAAAATCGTATTCAAATTTAGGAGGGAATCTTTGAGGATATGTGTTTATTAAATGTTATAAACAACCCATTTTTCTACTCATTGAGTTTTTTAAGACCTAACATGGCAAGGTAAATAAGACCAATCATGGAAAGTTACTAGATATAGGTGAAAAAATCATCCAAGGGGTAAGCTATAAAATTTAAATGTTTAAGTTCTAAAAACATTAAGACATGGTTGTAAATAGTCTAATATTTTAAGTGAAAGGTCCAAATTGGCATGGTAATAATTTCACTAGGCATGACATGGGCTATAAATGATTTAATATCACCTTTGGAATAAGGACATTTAGTTTAGAGTATCAATTAATTAATGTTAGGGTTGTATACAACTTGTAATAAATCCAAATCTTGTGAGACCTAAAATGATAGATAAAAATTAGAACTTGAATAACATATGTGGTGCAACTTAAAAGGAATAACATAAAAATGAGAAAAGAATGATTGGATTTAGTCTTAATGACACAAAGCTAATAACAATAGTTGCATGCATGAAAAGTTCTAGTAAAGAACCTATATTTTCACTCGTTTTTGCTTACCTTTCTAGTTAAAAGGTGATTTCCCACACCTAAGCTGATGGCTAGGGTGGGTAGGGACAAAGTCTAACCCATACATAGTTCATTTTATATTTGTTATTTTAGGGTAGTGATGTCTGTAAAAAAAATTTAGTTGACTTTAGATATTGAAAGACTTGTTTCAAAATCTATTTTTTGCTCTGTTGGTAAAATTTAGCCACCATTTTCCCTCATAACCTTTAGTCAGTCTACCCAATCTAATTATCTTGCATATAAGATTGAATTGGTTTGTTCTTATGATGTTTCCATTATCTTATTTCATTCCATGTTATTCATAATGTGTTATAAAGTTGTCTATGAAATCATCATACGGAATCATGTTTTAATCTATCATGATACATTAGAGCTTTATGAAGGTGTATTTGAGTGAGAAAAATGGATCCAAGTGTCTCTAGAGGTCTAAAATGGCAAATATGATGTTTAACATATGTTAAGGTTTCTGACGAAGTTAAGGTTTATAGTTTGCATAGCTACCATGTTTTTTGGGACTTTTCCTTAAGTCATTTCTTTATTCCAATAGAGTGGTGTCCCTAGGTGGTCATTTGAGGTTTTGGTCAAGAGGGTTAGTCATCTAAATGAATTCAAACTTCACTAGCTATGTTCTTATGTCAATCTCTAATGTTTTTAGTCCTTCAAGTCGCTTTATACTTTATACATGCACTAAGAACCTATTGAATACGGTCCTAAAGGTTAGTTTGGTAGGGTACACATCCAAGCGCACTTGGAAGGTAAGGTAATGAGCTTAAAATGTCAGACGGTGTTAGAGAATTAGGTCTGAACATCAACAACATATTAAAAAGCATCTTGCAATGTTATAGTCAGACAATTAGGAAAAGGAAAAACATATTAAATATCATCTTGGTTTTGGAACTTATACAACCTTATTGGGAGATTATAAAACTCAATCCATCCATTAGAGAGTTTTTCAAGTATGTCAAATGAAAAAAACCATTTGGAAGCTCATTTGATCTCTTCACAAGCTTGGTAAGGTTGAAATATTTTGCTCGGTTCATGAACATATGAATGAGTTGGTACAAATTCTCCTAGGCATAGGAGGGACCTCTCATAGACTTAAAATTTATAAAGAGAGTTCAAGGTTTTAGGGGAAAAGCTGAATGAACCATCACTACCAAGTTAAGCAATTAAAAACCTTTATTAAACCCCATGGCCTTGGTTCTTCAAGTGAAAAGTCTTTTTTGGATTTCAATGAAGGATATGAAAAAAAAAATAGGTTTATATAGGTCAAGAGAGACCCTCTCGACCCATAATTCAAGAGTTTTCCATCCAATACAGGTTTTGATGGGTTTATTCTCTCCCTCAAAGGAAGTGTTATGTTGATAAAACATAATTTTCATGCAAATGAAGTCATCAAAGATAAATTTGAGATTATGATTAATTTTTGGAAGTCAAGACTCCTCTATTCAAGCCCTTTTCAAGCCTATGTTGATTCCCTAAGAACTCCATGGCCCAATAGCAATGACATTGTCTATAACTTGAATGGATGCACGCACTAAATTCAAGTTTGTACAAAAAATTACAAGAGGAATAAGTGTTTCCAATAGAAATAAATTCATCCAATATAAATGCTATTATAATTCCAAAATGGATAGAGGCTAGAAGACCAGTGAAGAAACCCCAAGCATCTTGAAGCACAGGCACAAGTTCAACAAGCTTGTCATGACCTCTTTAAGGTCTTATGCACATGAAAGATAGAAAAAATCAAAAGGAAGATGTAAAATCCCAAAGGAGAGAACATAAATATACCTATATGGTTTCATAATGAACTCTAGGTGGTCAAATGAATCTAAATGTAGACCCACAAGTCTATAAACCTATAGGTCTACATTTAAGACCTAAAGGGTGTGAATGAAGGGACTGATGATCACGGTGTCATCATAAGATTTTTCAACATTTAAATTGACCTTAATAATAGGTACACTATAACCCTAAAACCTCAAGAAACTTTATGTAATCCTAGTAAAGAGGAAAACAAAGAATATGTAGACACATACCTAAATGAATCTCTAGGCCAATGCAATTACAAATATGGGGAATGAGATTTTGAGTAGAGTGAGAGGTTACTTCCCTCAAAGGTATTCAAATGGTCCTCAATACATTAGTGATAATGTTTAGAAATTAAATATAACTACTCAGGTGGCCATGGGCATCTACAGGAGTCTCAAAGTCCAAAGACACCTACAATAATGTCTTCATGTCTTGTTTGTTGACTATACATAGTGTGGAAAGAGGAGTCAAATGAATCTATCAATCCATAAAGATGATACAGGGTTTATAATGAGTGATTTTCATACTCATAGATGTTATAGAGTGTTGAGAAGGTCTCCATTGGTGTCAAAATACATTAAACACAATCACTAGGCCTTTTGCCCTAATACCCTTCTTAAACCTTACCCCTTGGAGACCTACTCTAGAGGATGAGATGGGATTTAATAAATCCTAATACTAACACAATAATGTACCTAGGAGGGTTTTAGGTGTGGATGAAATGTTTTTTTTATAGAGGAAGACTCAAAATAGGCCATTTTGGCCTAAAACCCTTTTTAAGATGCATAAATTACTTACTAGCCACCTAAGAGCCTTAAAGACTTGCTTGGAACTGTAGGGATAAGCTGCATGGGAAAATAAACTCAAAGAAAAATTTGGGGACCTTTTTCACTCAAATTTAGTGAAGTTGGTTTAGAGGTTAAGGGGATAACCTTTATGAACTATCATTAAGAACCTAAGCATGTATAAACCCTCCTAAGACCCTAATAAGAGATCAATAGACAAAAATTTAAGATAAATGTAAAAAAATGAATTTAATTGATCTTGGAAATAATTGAACAACAATCTACACTCTGAGAGGATTTTAACCATATAACTTTCTTGTACTACCACATGTACGGATGCAATAAATGCCCTATTTTTGCATATTTTCAAGGTGAACTCAAGGTGCAGAGATAGGTGAAAAAATATAAATCATCAAGAAAGGTGTATTGATATGTTTTCCATCATTTCAATTCTCAAACTCCTCTCATTTACCCATGAAATTAATCCTGTGGGTCTGTATCAAGAAGGTAGTTTTATATGTGCTAGTAGGAGAGTGACATGGTCACCTAAAAGGTCAAGAACAATAATATTGGAGTTATTTTGAAGACTACATCATAGAATAATATGTATTAGATAATTTTTAACATGTCCCATACTCCTATATCAAGGCCCTTTGAATCATTCATGGCCATCTAAATGGCAGGTGTCAAGCAACTAGGCCTAGATATTTAATAGGTTTGTATGACCAATGAAGAAGATTATTCATGATAAAGAAACAAACATGATAAAGTGTCAAAAAGAGTATTCTATGAAAAAATCAAGGTGTCAATCCAATGAATAAGCCCCAAATACATTTTCAAACATGATGAGTCTTGAAGAAGGTGAAAAGTCTCTTCACCAACTTGTGCAAGAACAGTTCCTACAAGATGGACACATCCTTAAGGGAGATCATTAGGCAGTTTTTTACCTCATTTCTTGAATATAACTTAATAACAAACTAGCTATCAGTCATCATGAAATCCTCCTACATCCATCTCCTCCTCCTTTCCTCCTCATTCTATATATTTTGCCTATTTTGACATTGTAGACATCCACAAACTGGTATGGTAAAGCCCTTCTAAATTTGATACTTATTTTACTTTTGGCATAAGAATTCAAACTGATTTTGGTTTCCTCAAATCTTACATTCAGTGTTTGATATGGTTTTTTTTTTAATGATAATTGATGGTTTGCTTCCTTGCATTCATCCATTTCCTTCATGCCTTTGTGTGAGCAATTTTCCTTCTAGCAGGTCATATGATGTGTATCTAGCAGCTTTGTATGGTTTTGAGTGAGACAAATATTATTAGTGTCTATTATCAAGCCTACTAAGCTTTCACCTTGAATACTACATTGCATCCTACCTTCATATTGAATCACTATTATTAGAATGGTTAGCTTTGAGTGTTGAGACCATTTTTATAGTTGTTTTCTATAGTGTAAGTGTAAGCAAGTAGTGGAGTTAAATTTGGTGCATCACATCCATACTTTTCCTTTTGTTTAAGTTCCCTTCTACCCCTTTTTCTCTCAAGAAAATAGGTTAGTGATCAGATTTAGGTGTTTTACATGGAAACTAGCCCATAATCTAGAGCTTCACCTCTTCAAACAAGTTATCCATATTTAGAGGTGGTTCCATGTTATCCCAAATTGAGAAGGATTAAGAAACCTTCTCTAAGGTGAAAATTTGGGTGATAACATGGCCTTAACTAAAAATTATATATATAAAGAGAGATGTATATATAGATGTGTGTGTGTGTGTGTGTGTGTGTGTGTGTGTGTGTGTGTGTGTGTGTGTGTGTGTGTGTGTGTGTGTGTGTGTGTGTGTGTGTGCGCGCGCGCGTGTGTGCGTGTGTGCGTGTGTGTGTGTGTGTGTGTGTGTGTGTGTGTGTGTGTGTGTGTGTGTGTGTGTGTGTGTGTGTGTGTGTGTGTGTGTGTGTGTGTGTGTGTGTGTGTGTGTGTGTGTGTGTCTATATATAAATATATGTATATATAGATAAATACACACACACACACACACACACACACACACACACATGTATGTATGTATGTATGTATGTACATTTTTATGTATAAATTTTGATTAACTTATTTAAAATTTGTTATCCAATTGAATACTCAATATATACAAAAGAAGTGTTGTGTAATTGTGTAATATAATGCAAGGCATCTAAAAGTTGTATTTAATCTAATGATGTCATCTTTCTTTCTAAACTAAACTACGAACATTATGAAAGTTTTGAAAGAATTTAGACAAGGCATTTAAGTGTATTATCTTACTTAGAAATGAATAGATATAGTGTATATTTCTTATGGCATTTTGAGACATACTTGGAACCAAGTAATTTCTTGTACTCGAAGGAAAAATCTTAAGGTATGTGGTTATTACCAATGCATATACACTGCTTCATATAAAATATTTATTTCAATTCACCAATAATTTTATGTTTATTAGTGGAATGAAAACAAATTCTAATTTAGAATAAGTCTTGTTGCTTACTCAAGTATTACTTAGGAAATTATATTATTACAAAAGTATCATGTACTCAATTGTACTACATAGTTATGTTTTATACTCAGTTGTAGTACACATGTTATGTTTTGTACTCAAATTGTAGTGAAATACAATTAGTACGTAAAATTTATTTAATCATGAATACAATACTCTACATAGATATAAGGAATCATAAGAATCATTTCATGGATATCAAATGTTAGAACCCAAAATGCAAATTTACGAGTTTACTATTATGATATTTTGTGAATACAAAGATCACTTTAAGAAGATAAAATGGTGGTCCTTGTGTCAACTAGGAAGTGGATTTATCTATGGGATCCGGTCATCTATGCTTGTTATAATATGATCACTTATGTTATGAAAAAGGTAGTTAGCATTTATAATTTGTTATTTCGAAGCAAAAAATATTCATGTTACTATTATTATAATTCTTGAAATATTAGTGCAAGTTATACAATGTATGTGTGCGCATTCAAGTTTTATGAGTTGATTCAAGTCTTTTATGAGTAAATAAATATATGTGACTATGTTTTGTAAGTGTAGACATTATTTTCTAACTATATAGTATTTTAGTCTTGTATATTTGGCAAATACATATCATAGATGTACCTTCAAATTCTAGACCTTTCTTACTACCAAAAGGCCCACATATACTATTTCTATGTGCATAATTGTGTATCTCTTAGTATAATCTATGTTAGTTTTAATGACTCAAACCTTTTATCTTGCCTAAAATGTTATAAACTTGTTTATATTCCATCTCTACAATTTCTGGACCTACACCTATTTTACAACTTCCTAGTGTGAGAATTGTCCAAAATCAAACATCCAAGACTAGCAACTAATGATGCAAACACACAACTTCGTTGAAGCAATAAATCATGAAATGAGTTGAAACTGATAGATTGTATTTAGGAAAAGAGGATCATTTTTACAAAGCTTACAATAGCTTGTTGGCACACACCCAAGAATAAAGGCTTAATGGGCTTTGTATCATAATCATAGATGGCTTAAAAGCTAAACAACCCATGATGCATATAATAACAATATCTCTCACTCAACATAATCTACCACTAAATGCCTTGGAGGACAAGTCTATAAATAGGCTGGTTGAGAGTATGATGACTTAGTCAGACAAGGTGAGTGCGTGGGATCCTCCACTATGGGTGGAGAGATCACTTAGGAACACAGTGGAAAAGTGACCTGAGTAGACTAGGCACTTAGGGGATCAAGTGGGATAGATGACCCCATCCACTCACTATGTGACCCCATACATTCAAATGTGTATTATGACATCAAGATGATGTCATAAATAACCTAATAGACCTAATTATCCATATAAGTAAGGTGAATTACAAATGTGTAGTAAATACCTACACCAACACCCCCTTTAATCAAGTACCCAAGTACAATGCAACTCTCAAAAAGTGGAGTAAAAGGAGAAAAACTAGTGGGAAAAAATCCCCCACCCAAAAGAGAGAAAATAAGAAGAGGAGACTAAAAGACCCCCTAGAAAATGATGTTGAAGTAGTCTGCACTCCAAGTATAGCTCATAATATGATGAAGGTTGATGATGAGATCCTCTGCCTAAAGACTATAGAAGCTCCATCTGAATCAAATAATGTTTCTTCCCTTTGGCAAAGGAATAACCTGATGTATGTAATGAAATTCTACCCATTCCAAAATGGAAAATGAAGACAACAGTATGAATACATTTGAATGTGGTCCAAATTAGATCTATGGCATAAGTCTGCCAAGAACGTGTGTAGAATCTATAGGTAATACCATTAAAGTGAACTAGTCAAAAGAATGACATGAAACATCCACTGAAAGAATGCCCATGTGATGTGTGAAGCATGACTCACCAATTAAAGAAGGAAAATCCAAAATAAGAGATGAGTCATCGATGCTTTCAATAGATGTACTCACACTGCAAATAGTAGAGTCCTTTGAAGTGCAAATATGTGATGGCTCTAAAATACCAACATCTTATATAGGAACAAATGTATAATATGTAATAAGATAATTAAGGTCTAGTAGAATCTTGTTCTATAATGGTGGCTCAACAAAAGGAAAAGCATTATCCATGATGAATATGTTGTCACAAGAAATAGATGTAAGAAGAGAGAGTAAAATAGTCTCAAAAGATACAATAGGAGGAAGAGTGATATAAATCTAAGCAGGATCCTTTAAAAGACTCTAAAGAATGCTCCAAATAATTAAGATACACTATGTGTGCTCCATGTGGTGATGTAGATCCCATGAAATTTAAATCAGTAAGTGACCATAGACATAGTCACAAGAGTTAGTGCAATCTTTGTATTGACCTAGGTCAATAGGAGTAGGAATATATCCATATAATAATGGGACAAGTTCCTGATTTGTGAGTGAACATTTTATGTACACACGTCAGGAATCATAATTGGTCTTCCCAAGAAGGACCACTAGTGTAGAATCAACCTTCCTCATCTGGTATCTCTCGTGTGGAGTTGACATGGCCACAATTAAGATTAATAGTGCACACTCTGGAGATGAACTTAGAACTACACCAAAAATGAGTCTAGTCAAATGAGAGAAATTAGTGCATAAGTGACAATGCACATTCAGTGTATAGACTTCAATCTCAACTAATAATGCATCCATGAAATGTGATAAAAATCTATGAAATTGACACTAAATGGGCACAAGTAAAAGTTATGAAAAATTAAATGTGTGCAAGAGAGAACACAGGGCCCACAACAATCTCCTCAAGACAATCAACAGTGACCCCCCTATGTTTGTAATTACAAAGAATGATCAAGGAATGAGCAATGTGTGCTTATGATTGATTACTAGTGCATGATCTAAGTATGAATGTTGGAGTCAACTGAAATGGATCCACACAAATGAGAGAAATTAGTGCACAAGTGAAAAATCATGTCTCAGTGAATGGACATCAAAATCTATTGATAATGCATCCATAAATGCGATCAATCACTTCAATATCTGTTAAATTGGTACAAGTGAAAAATATAAATAGGCCAAGCAAGTGGATGTCGAACTCTATCGATAATGCATCTATATGACGAGAGCAATAATAAAGGAGAAAAGAGAATGTTTGGTTTACTTGTGAGGGGGTTTGGCCACCTACCAAATTGGGCCTCACCCTCTATCTTTGACAGGAAAAATAAATGACAAAAATTAATAACACAAACATAATATTCTATTATTAATATCTCCTTATTACTCCTTTACAAAATATTGTTTTATAAAAAAATAATCAAAAATTATATCCACATTACAATACATTATTTTTTTTAAAATACATAATCAAACATTCTCGTACCCCCTAGGAGAGTCAAGAAAATTCTCATACATATAATTATCTCCACCTTAGTGGAATCCATCCCACCAAACAATATAAGGTCCCACCATTTAAATTGTCCCCCTCATGATAACATGTCCACCATTCAAAGTCATTTCCTCGAAAAAACTTAAACCCCACTGTAAAAAGGTTTCAACTTGTCAATTTTTTATTCTAATATTAAGACATCCACTTAGTGGCTAAAGATTAAATATTAATTAAAAAACATAAATCCCAAAAAAATATTCCTTTTAAAATTTCCCAAACCAATGAGTGCTTTTTAGAATACCATGAGTTTGGAGAAATAGTGGATTTTCAAATAGAAAGAGGATGATTTGTTACCATGGGCAAGAGAGAATGGTGAACATGCAGTAGATGAAGACAGGAAATGAGCATAAGGGAGGATGACAATTTGATGTAGGATGGTCACGAACTAGGTGACCAGATAAATGGAAGAGGCTCAACTGGCAAGGAGCAAGCCATTGGAGACAGACCTAGTCATCGATCTAGATAGGCAATCAGAGTAACACATGAGGAAAAGGATGTGATGTTGGAACCAAGTGCATCAGAGAAGGCAATAGACCATCATTAGCTATGAAGGGCCTTGGATAGGCATCCATGGTAGAGGTTGATCTGAAATAGATCAAAAATACCAAAACCTTGCCCAAAAACAATAGGCTATAAGAGGATATTATGGGCAATGGAGGCCATGGGTTACAGGAAGGAAGGAGTCTTCATGCATGTCATGAGTTCTATCATGAGTGAGGCATAGGTCTAAGTAGGCCATGAGAGATTAGAGAATAGCAATGATTGAGAAGATCACATGTAGGTCTGAGAAAGGTCTACTTGTTTCAGTTGAATGTGGCTTTAGAGGAGGTCATGATACAACAAATATGCTCATAAAAGTGTAAATCATTTGTAATACAATCAAATAACCTCTCTATTTCTCTTTGCCATTTTTCAAAACCCAAAAAAAATTTCCTCCTCAAATGTCTTGGATGTCAGGTCAAGGTCTTGTACAACAACTCAATGCCAAGAGGTATATGGGCACTATCTTAGATGAGTAGTGAATCTACAGATTAAATTTCTTGAAATAAAACCTTATATATAAAAAATATATCTATAAGAAGGTAATTAATCCCAAATTAAATTTTGAATAGCAACAACATAATAGATAAAGAGTCAAAATGCTTAATCATTATTGTCAAAGAAATATAACTTGTACAATCTGAGACAAATGTTAATTTTTTAAAAAACCCTCAAATTTATAAAATGTTCTCAACAATTGACAAGAATACAAATCAAAATGTACTCAATATTTCTTAATAGACAACAACAAAAAAAATAGTGATCATTACTAGCACCCACTCTAATACCATGTGAGAATCATTCAGAATCAAACGTCTAAGACCGATAACTAGTGATGTGAACATATAACTCCATTGAAGCAAGAAATCATGAAATGAGCAAAAACGGATAGATTATATCCAAGAAAAAAATATTGTTTAGACAAAGCTTAAAATAGTCTGTTAGCACACACCTAAACACAAAGGCTTAACGGGCTCCTTGGCACAACAATAGATGGCTTACAAGATAAACAACCCACACTACATACAAGAGCAATAACTCTTACTCCACACAATCCACCACTAAATGCCTTAGAGGATAGACTTATAAATAGGCTACTTGAGTGCATGATGACTCAGCTAGACAAGGTGAGTAGGTGGGCTACTTCATTATGGGTGGAGAGAGCACTGAGGGAACACAGTGGAAAAGTGACCTAAGTGGACTAGGCACTTAGGGGACCAAGTGGGATGGATGACTCCATTCATTCACTGTGTGACTTCATGCACTCACATGTGTATTATGATATCAGGATAATGTCATAAATAACCTAATATACCTAATTATCCACCTAAACAAGGTGAAATAAAAATGTGTAGTAAATACCCACACCAACACCCAAACACTTGCATCCCATTCAGATGATTGTGTTGGTGTAAGTGTCTAGTGCTCTAAAGTCATCCAATTTATAAATGAAATGCATCCTAAAATTCAGCCTAGGTGATTTAACGTGGGCTATTATTTAAGGGGATTGGTATAAATATAAAATCAACCTTCATTCATTCCACACCTATAAACTTTTTACCTACTCACAAATCAACTTATCAAAAGCATTCTATTAAGCACTCAAATGGTCAAAGCTTCCTTATTTTCTCATATTTCCATATCATTCATAGGTACAACGCATCTATAGGTTTGAAGTATTAAATGAGCAACCCAAAATCTATATCTACCAAGTTACAAACTAGGTCACTATTGTACTTGTTTATCACACATTGCATGATTCATACACAATCCAACATGTAGGGGATAACTACATAAGTCTAAGGCCCTCTTCAGAGTATTAGCTATGTAGGCAATGCTCATTAACAGAGGAGTTTTTAGGGTAACTTGACATCATATTTCCATTAACCTATTTTATCATAAACAATATAAAAGTGAATAATTAGGGTTTTGTCATTTGATAAGGAGTGACAGTCTATGACCCAGATTTGAATACACCAGAGCAAATGTGACATAGAACCTAGAAGCAGCCAAGTAGTCATATCCATTTTTAGTAGGTATTTCATATTGGACACATATATCTAATTCAAATAGTAGCACTGACACAACCATCCCAGGTTAACGTAAGTGTCCACAACTACAGAGGTCAAATTTATAAAATCAGACAATTGTTCCAAAATCTAGAGCCAATCTAATTTTTATGTTTTCCATATCTAGATTTGTATTAGTATTAGAGCCAACTAAGTATCATGTTTTCATTATTATTTCAATATCTAGCATAGTTTTACTTTCTATCTTTAGCATCTCAACATAAAAAAATTAGTATACATTTATCAGAGGTTCATAAACAATTAGCCTACTCTAGAGATAGTTTATTATCATTATGCCCTAGGCTATCTCTTCCTCTTTTAACCCTAGATTCTCCTTAAGGGTTAAACATTTGGTAAACTCGATCTTTGAACATCATTTTTTTGGCCAAGGCATACCCTATATGATGTTTCTTACCTGTCTTATCCTAATATTTGTATTATTTAGCTCTCTTATCACAGATGATATTGATTTCTTTGATGACTATGATTATGAAACTCTCTAACTTTCTATCAAAGAAGGGGTAAAAAACATGTTTCTATACTTCAAATGCAAATGGGTTTCCATAATACTAATGCAAATATTACCTCAATCAACAATCAATCTCTTCCACAATGTATACTTGAATATCCTTATCCACAAGATTTTGAAATACCATATTTATCTCTCTTTTTGAGTCATAGGGACCCATTTGACCACATGATTAACTACATACATTATTTTTGTCAATGGGAAAAAATGACAAACTATTACTAAAATTATTCCATATGAGCATTTTTGGTGAGGCTCATAATTGGTTCTATATCCTACCAAAAGCTTCCTTAACGACTTTTACACAATTAGAATATGCATTCTTCATGGATTTCAATATCCATAAGGTTTCAAAACTTACATTATAATATTTACATAATTTTAAACAACATGATTAATCCATTCAAGATTATATTATTTAATTCAAAGGTACATCATATGAGTTAGCATTTAAACCTTTAGATTTGAAGTTTCAATTCATTTTTAGTAGAGGTTTTGTTTCTCCATTGAAATAAAGATCATTGCATAAATAATATGAGTCATTTACACATTTATATGTGGGAATGCATAGATATGCTTCAATCACATTTACCCATCCAAAGGAGCTTAACATACCCCCTTCAAAATACCAAAGTTTTATTCCTCACAAAAATAAGGGAGATGAATTACCAAATGAACATTATGAACAAAAATGTGGAGTTCATAATCTTTATATGGGAGCTCTACAAGGTTTACTCAATATGGGATCAATCCAATGTCCTCGTCCTATGCAAAAACACCAAGGTGAACGACATAAAAATAATCCATGCCAAAAAGATTTAACAATCACATTATTCATGGGTGATGTTTATTTTTGGCATAACCATATTGATTTGACACAAACAAAATTATTTGTAATGTAATATATTTACAACAACTTGTCTTTGATCTAAAATATTTACAAAAAGAAGTTGGTTGGAAAGACTCCTTGGGAAACATAATAATACCAATTTATTATGGTCTTAAATTAATTCAAACAAGGGTTTGGGTTATGCCTATCACATCTCCATATGCATTTACACTAGGAACTATTTGGTTATACCAAATGGAAGCAAAAATTGAACAAAATTAATAAGGTATTTCCTTTTCTCATGAAAGCAAATTGAGCCATATTCTAAATGATATAATTGGTTCTTATATTACATATGTAAAACATGAGGAAAAACATGCCATGTACCATTTCCACTTATCCAACCATGATCCAAACAATGTAAAAGATCCAACTTAAATTTATAGGGTCTCATATATTCCAAAAATACCAAAAAAATAAAAAATCTTCCCAAATCCAAAAATATTTTCAGCATTTACATGTTCTATTATCTCCTTGGCTTATATGTTGTCAATTATATGTTTGTAGATGGCATATAAATATTTTATATATACACATATTTCATGCTTCTTTTGATTGTGATTCAGGAATACATAGATACATGATCTATGCATTTTTGGATGTTGGACTTTCTTTATACTCATGTCACTAGGATGTTGGGGATATCCACTTCTGTGATCATGATACATCTAGGTATATCATTATATGGTCACTTTACATTTACCCATGCTTACATATTTCACAACGTACTTGATATGATATGCACTTAACATTTTTTATAACACATATATCCAGGGACTAGTATGATATGTTTATGTTGGTTGCTTATGATTTCATTCATACACTTCCTTGAGTGACTTGTCTTATTATTATCTTGTTTGTTTGATCATTTGAATATGCTTCATTATTTGTGGGCCCCATGCCTTTGTTTTCCTTTTTAACATTTGAATATGTCATTACTTTTTGTATGCTAACATTTGAATATGTCAATATTTCTTTTGTGGACATTTGAATAAGTCACGTCCCTTCCATTGTGAGGCATTTGAACATGCCCCTTGTTTGAGATCTTCTTGGACCATTGTCTTTTGATTTTATTTTTGAGAGATATTTTGTGTGTGTGTGTTTGATTACTTGTTGATCTTGTGGTGTTACTATCTATACATTTCTATGATCTACATCATACATCTTAGGACCTGGTGTGATCACATAATTCATGATTCAATGGTATATCTACTTGGACATATTCCCTCTATATGTTACATGGTAATTGTTGACTAATTTTGACTTTTAGGTCAAAATAGGGAACCCCTAATAAAAATATTCACTTTTAGGCATATAAGGGGGTATAATATGTTGTCATAAGGTGTTTCATAGGTCAATTAGTGTCAATTGATGTTGTACTAACTTTTGTTAAGCATTTTCTAGGTCCATTTATCATTCTAAATCATTTTGAGGGGTATAAATAGTATAATTTAATGCTTTGTATGGGTTTATTAAGAATTGTGTAGGTGTCAAAATATTATTTCATTTCTCATGTGTCATTATAAGTCTTAATTAACTATCACTAACTAAAAATTTCAAGTTATTTAGATAAAAGATAGTTTGTTTTGCCAAAGAGAGAGAAATGGGCACTTGTACAACTTCTTTGGGAAGTGTGCCACTTGTAAAATATGAAAATATGATTCTTCACATTCATAAATCTTATTTCCATATTTTTTTTATCTGTAAATGCAAATTTGAATCCAAAATTCTTCATCTCTCTTTTTCTCCTTGGCATAGTGAAGTCACTTGTAGGTTTTTGCTTAGTACAGCTAACACAAAAGGTTTCAAGAAAAATTATCCTAGGGAATATTATAAAATATAAGACCTTAAAATACATATAATAATTTCAATAATTGGTTGAGTTTGCTTCATGAACCATCCATTCAAAGTAGACTGTGCAAAACTGCCTACTCATTCGTGTACTTTTCAGGTTTTCTTTCACTCTGGGCAAGTCCGTACAAATCAGTTATTGAGTTTATTTAAAGAGGATTTTGTCTATGTATTATAATGTCTTCCATGATTTGTTTCAATTTTTATTTTTATTTTTATAGGCTAATAACCTTATATCTGCAGACTAGTCTTTTCTTGGTGTCACGGGCAGTTTTTCACTTCTCAAGGAGTTTTAATGTTGGTAATCAGTTCTAGAGGGTTGGTTTGGATTCATATACATGTTTTAAAATCATCCTTGAATATTTTTGTTTTAAATTTCATCCAATTCCACTTGATCCTCATATTTTCAAGCTCATTCTCCATGTTAGACTAGTCATTTAACACTCTGTGTATTTTATTCCACTTGTTTGCAAGTGAATTTCACATTAAAGGAGATGTTTAGATTTGAATTCAACATATATTTGATGGAAATCATGAATTTGAGGTTTGGAATTTATTTTAAGTTGTTCTTTGTACCTTTCACCCATATTTTCTCTGATTTCATGCTCACTATCCACATATACAGTCAGATAACACCAACAAGCTCCTTGATGACATCATCCTAAGGTAAATACCCTGGTGATAAGTTCAAGCATTTGAAGCATGAAGAATGAAATATAGTATAAATATGCTTATGAGTTTTTTTTTTCACTCTTGTTCTCTATTCCCCACCTTTCTAATCTCACTACCTGCTCAGTCAGATGCTCACCTACTGGTGATGAAACAGGGGACTAAAGAACTAAATAAGGTGTTAATTCATGTGGTAAAGCATTAATGGAAGCCCTTGTATACAGAAGAGGCCATGACAGACTTGTATTAGGTGCTAATATGGAAAAAAAACTTTGAGAAGCTTTTCTAAGAGTAAGGACTGAGTTTAGGTAATCAGTCCCTAAAATAGCAAGACAGTGGTCCTTAGGGTTCTTAAATTTTCCATAACATGTCTAGCATTGAGAGATAGAACATCTAGATAGGTGATTTTGAAATCCTCTAACACAAATAGAAACTATGCCAAAGGTGAGCTATAGAATATGGATAGGAGGTGGTGTATTGGAGGCTAAGAGTTCCCAAAAAAAACACTGAAAACCTACAGTTGCATCTACAAACTTGAGAATGTAAGTGATCTTGTGACACCTTTGGTAAACAACAATGCATCCACTAATGAATAAGGTGATTATATTGATGGAATGATAGTAAAATATCACAAAAATATCACTTAAATAGGGTAATAATATGAATTTCAACCTCATACACTCTCACAGTCCGTACATAGGATGCACCTACAGACAAAGCATGTCAATATAGGGTCAATCATTTTGTTTTTTCATTCAAATGGTGTTTAAGGACCTCCTAAATAGGAATTTTAGTTCACACACATGGTCTGTGACCTAAAATGAGCTTCAAACTTGAAAATAAACTTATTTAGTCCCTTCACAGGCCTAGGATGCACCTACAAGCATAGTCAGTAGATGTGTCTCAGTCAGGGTAGAAAATAGACCCAAATCTTGATGTATTTGGATGCTCTGAGGTTATTTAAGGATAAATTAAAGTTAAAGTAGACACTTTATGATCAACATGGGATAAATTAGTCATTAGACACTATGAACAAGGCCTTTTAGAGAAGAAATTTGCACCTACAGGAAAATTTGTCCCAGTCAGCCTAGGGAAGGCTCAGTTTGGAAAGCCAAGGTACAGTTAGGGTAGATGAGGAGTCTCAGTTTGGAAATAAGTTAAAAAATAACATAAATAATCATGATTTTTATTTCATAAACCCTCCAAAATTAAAAAAATACTACAAGGCCCCAAACCCTTGTACTCAGCCTAAACAAGGTATACTCAGGGTTGAATATCCCATGGTGTGTAAGGGGCTTGTGAGAGTTTGAGGAATAAATTGAGGTTGAAACATCTCAATTCAAATAATTTAAAAAAAATTACATTGACATGATGTATAAATGACCAAAACAAGAGGCTCAAAACAAGGGAAACTCAATCATTCTTCAAAACCCTACATACAGTCTCCTCCTAGTAGTCTGCCTTGATTTTGGAAGAATTGAAAGGCATAAAATCCCATACAAGAGCTCAATTTTAGTATAGAGAATATTTTAGACTTTTATAACCCCATAAAATTATTGGTTTTATTATACAAATAGGGTAGATGCCCCCTATTTTGTCTCAGAATAGGGGTACTTTCTTTATGCAAACACAGGCAGCTTGGGAGAAAAGAGATGATTTGAGGAGTTGAGAAGGGTTTAGACCTTGGAGAAAGGTTTGAGGAGATTAATAACACATAATTAACCATAAAAAACACATCACAAAGTATTTTAACCCAACAATATGCTTTAGATACCTCAAGTTGTAGTCAAACCTAAAGGGAAAGTTGAGGCTTAATGTCCAAAAAGGGGATCATCTCCTCTTCTAGCTTTGGATATGATTTTAACTTTTTGTATCAAGTTTTTGGTATGTAATATGGATTTTTTCATCCATTTTAGGTTAGTTAAGGTCACAAAAGGTCAATTTAAGCCCTAAAGTGCAGTAAAGCATGTTAGACAAGGGCATGCCTAGAGGCTCAAACAAGGAGTCACTTTCAATTGTGAACCTAAATGAACTTTATAATGAACCAAATAATGACTATGGGATAATTTTAAATTTTTTTGAACTTGTGGAGCTCAATTAGTCTTAGGTGAATGGTCTAACTCACCAAGGTTGCAATTAGATTCATGAAGCAAGGCTATGTTTATAGTCCAAATGAGGAGTCTTTTTCATCTCCATTATGAAACATGATTAAGAACCTATTGTAACATGTCCATAAGACAAATACATAGATTTTTAAACTCTCATAATGCAAAGTAAGTCAAGGAGAAACCATTTTTGGTCCAAAACCAACTCAGACTTGTGCAAAATGGTGAAAATAAGCCTAAGAGGCCATTTTCAAGTGCTTACATCTTTAGTGAGGCTATGCATGGGAGCCAAAGGAGATAGGGGATATTATTAGGGGTAATTTTGGTCACATTATTGGAATTTTTTCTCAAGTTGTACATCCCAACTTTATGAACAATCATTAAGACCAAAAATAGGCCTAAAACCCTACTAAATCGTTGCTAGTGACTAATTTGGAAAAGTTAAGTTGGAAATATAATATAAAGACACATTTTTTTTAGGAAACCTATTGTAATTTTAATATTACTCACCAAATATCCTTACTATGCTAGCTATATGTATGAAATTGTACAGACAAGGGTAGAAATAGGCTTTTTCTCACTGTTTTGTGTGTTGTGCAGGCTACATGATGAATTAAGAGATGAAACAAATTTTGGGTGGAATATTTACACTTAATATAATTTAAAATATTAATTTTATTTCATTAATAAACCTCTAATTTCACCAACCAGGTCCTTACTTTTAGCCAGTCAAAATTGGTCCATTTAGCAAGCTAGAGACAAGAGAGGAAAGCTTCACTTCAAGTGGTTTTAAGGTACCCACAATGTTTTCAAGGACATTAGTGTCTCAACACTTGTCAATCACTCAATCCCATGTATTTTCATGAACTGATGTTAATTTTGAGGCCAAGTGTGCAAGGTACATAGAAGAGTAGTTTTCAGGACAATGAATGATGATGGCTCTCTACCAGGTGATCCCAGAAGACTAGGCATGCAACCAATGCATGGAGAGAAATTTATTATAACCTCCCATTCCATTCCAATCATTTTACCTACTCAAAATTAGTTACAATATGTTCAAATAGTCCTAATCATGAAGGCAATGTTTTTGTGCAAAAGGAAGAGTTTTGTGCCATTTTTCCTAACTTTGATGACTTGGATTGACACTTGTTTCTCTTAAACTTGCATGGTTAGACCCATATCCTCTTCCTATGCATGCATAACTAAAATTATTGGCTTGACAAGTGTCTTTGTGACCCTTGGACTTATATTTCTCTCTCTCTCAAACTCTACAAGAGTTGGCCATTTTAGCATTGTATGGGATGCTCCACCTGAGTATGGAGAAACCCTACTCAATTGCACACCTTTTGATTAATAAAATGACTAATTTTTTACCTCTCTCATGACTATTCATAGTGTGCTCTAATTGAATGTTGAATTTGTTTATTGAATTCTATGGATTCCTTAGCATTGTACTTCATTCTTTCACCTATTTACAACCTCTTCTTGCAGGGCACGTGAAGTGTTCCAAGAGATTTTTATGGTTTAAGTGAGTAGTATTTTAATTAGAGTCATTCAAGGCCTTTTGTCTAGTCCTCCTAGCCTTTCATACCATCTATGACCCAAAAATGTAATATTGATGCAAGAAGACATATATTTGAGAAAGTGTATGTTTTAGTTGGTTTCCTGGTCTCAAGTGTGGAATGCAATTGATTGGAAGTCATCAAAATGATCTAGTGTATCACCTCCATAGTTTAAGTTTGCTTTAAATTATAATTATCCCTTTCCACCCTCAAAAGTTAGTAGTAGTTGTAGTCAAGTGATACATCAAGGAGCTAGCCCTATCTAGAGATTCACTTCATTCCTTAGATTGCCCACAAGCCTAGAAGTGATTCCATTATGCCACTTGGATGAGAAGATTCTTGACATCTCCTCAAAAGATGAAAATTCAAGTGACAACAGTAATTTCATATTTTACATGTTTATCTTATCTTTTTTATGCAAGTTAACTAGCAGTTGCTACTTTTCTCACCTCAAAAGAGGGAACATGCCATAGAGGTATCATTTCCATATTGCTTCACAGATTTAGATTGTAGTGGGGCATGTTTTGGAAACATGTTCTCCACATTTGTCATAGTTTCAGATTTAGTGGGGGCATATTTGAAAACACGTTCTCGACAATTATTTAATATTCAACATACCAAAATTACAGTGGGGACATGTTATGGAAACATATTCTCCATATTAGAATTTATATCAATTTTTCAAATTTATCCATATATAGTGGGGGCATGCTTTGAAAACATGTTCTCCACACTTGCACAATTTTTAAATTGGTCAAATTGCACAGTTATATGATTTAGATACATGTTTGTGGTAGAATTATATATTGATGTCATTGTTATATACAATTTTAGCATGAGACATATCTAAGGCGTATATGATATGCAATGTGTGTCTAATATTATAAAATCAAATCAATTTCATATTCCAACACTTTCAGGGACTGTCACTACCCATCAAGGTGGACTTTTACAAATTATATTGAGCCAATCTACTGCAGTAGTTGGTTCATTTTTTGGTATGGTTGAGGTGATTAAATCACTCAATCTTGCCAAGTTTATAAGTTGAATTTAATTGCATCATCTCACATCACTAGTTTTATAGTGTGAGTTGACTTGGTTCACTCACATTCAACAGGTTATAAGGATGATTGGGTTGTAAAATTGAGCTAATCTCAACTACCAGGTAGAAATTCATCTTTCTCCAAGGTTAGCGGCATATGCCCTCCAATATCTCACTAGCTCTTTAGATATATGTACTTTTCATATTTATATTTGTCCTAATCTCAGTTTCAATGATTCATAATGATATATCTTTCAAATCAAATGACCAGAAGGCAAGATGGTTGCATCGATACACAAATGTACTCCTAAACCTTGCTCTATTTTAATTTCAATCATTTTAATGCTTTTAATTTTAGTTTATATGCATTTATTATATATTGTAACATGCTCTTGGTTGCAGGTCAGTCACTAATAAATCATTCAAGTTGGACTCAAGTACAAACAAGGTGTGTCATACACATCCAGGTACGCATTTTTTTCTTTAAATTAGTAATTTTATTAATAAATCAAATGAAGAAATTGTAGACACCATTGTTGAATTATATAACACTTCGGTCTTTTACACTTGAAAAATACATACCATAGATGTACCTTTAGCTTCTAGACCTTTCCCACTACCAAAATACTCGCATAGACTATCTCTTTGTACCTAATTGTTTATCTCTTACTCTGACCTATTTTATTGTAATAACTCAGACCTTTTATCTTGCCTATAATGTTATAAACTTATTTATCTTCCATCTCTGTAAGTTTTAGGCTTGCACCTATTTTTCAACTTCCCAAACACTTATGTTTTAGTCAGACGCTTGCATCGATGCAAGTGTCCAACCCTAATGCAAGTGTCTAGTGCCCTATAGTCATCCAATTTGAAAATGAAATGTATCCTAAAGGTTAGCCTGAGTGTTTTAATTCAAGATATTCTCTAAAGGAATTGATATAAATATAAGATCAACCCTCATTCATTCCACACCTAGAAACTTCTTACCTACTCATAAGACAACTTACCAAAAGCATTCTATCAAGCTGTAAAGTGAACAAAGCTTCTTTATTTTTTTCCTATTTTCATATCATTCATAGGGACAACATATCTACAAATCTGAAGTATTGAAAGAGTAGCGCAAAAGCTATATTTTCTAAGTTACAATCTAAATCATTATTGTACTTGTTTATCACATAATGCATGATTCACATACAAGCCAACACAAAGGAGAGATCCATAGTCATGAGGTTTTCTTTGAAATATTGGCTATATAGGTAGCGCTCACTGACAAAGGGATCTTTAGAGTAGCTCGACACCATATACCCACTAACCTATTTTTTCCACAATCGATATGAAAATGAATAATTAGGCTTTTGTCATTTGACAAGAAGTGACAATTCTTGAGTCAGATTTGAATTCACTATAGTGAAGGCAACACATAAACCAGAAGCATCCATATGGTCACATCTAGTTTCAATTGGTATTCAATACTGGACAGCTATGTCTAAATCAGATATTAGCATCAATGCAATCATCTCAGTTCGACGCAAGTGTCTACAGTTACAAAGGACAAATTTTTAGAATCGAGCGATTGTTTCAAAATCTAGATCTAGTCTACTTTTTGTCTGTTATAGATTCAACACTTATTAACATCAGAACTAGGTATTATGTTTTCATTGTTATTGTAATATTTAACATAGTTTTACTTTATATTTTTAACATCTCAGCGTAATAAATTTAATATATATTTATCTAAGTTTTGTAAACAATTGACCTACTCTAGAGATAGTCTATCATCCTTACACCCTAGACTATCTCTTCCCTCTTTAACCCTAGATTCTCATTAATATAGAGTTTAAAGGTTAAATAACAAGATGAATTGGGTTATTGAGTACTATTAAAAGATTTTTTAATTAAGTATTGAAGATTTAAACTTATTTTTCTTGGTTTTTTAAATGTAAACTTGTTACAAACATTCTAATTTAAATTGTCAAGGTTAATATATTGTATAGTACTACATTAAAAAAATTAAAGTAAATAAACAATATTGTATTTATAGTTTTAGAATCAAAATTAATTTGGCTAACAGAGTTTGAAAAAGTAATAGATTAAAAGAATGTGAACATATACTTGAGTTTAAATGACTGAGTAATAAAGAATGAAAAACTAAGACATTATTGCCCTGATAGAGTGTGGCATCTTATGCCCTTATTATTATTTGTCTTGTGGTACTCGTCATTTATTACTTCTTGGTTTTTAATGGACAGTTCATCATGGTTCATCTTAACGTTTTGTCTCATTCCTATAAAGTGTTCATGTCAATGTCTTAGCTTCCTATAATGTGTTTTTGGCATTTTAAGTAGTTTACTATTATTTTTAGTGCATGATTCATGTTGTCTTCATCATATTTTAGTTTTGATCATAAATAATTTTAATGCTTTATTGCTTTGAAAACAATTTTTTTTAATAACATTCCACGTGGAATGTTATTAAATCCATAGCACAAATTTTTAATAAAATGCATTCAATTTTGTGCAATTTGAAATGAATTTCAAATCCGTGAGTATTTGAAATGCTTTTTAACATTCTAAAAGGTTCTCTCTATTACAATTGATTTTTTTTTTTTCTTTTAAACTTATTTGCAAAGTGTAATTAAATTATTTGAGACAATTAAAAACTTATCATGATTAATTCATAATAGGTGGCATTCTTTTGTCATCCGTAGATTTTTTTTAAATATCTTTCAAACATCTTTTGTTTGTCTTTTTACGTTAATATTCTCATTTTAAAGTTTGGTGAGTTTTTTATGTTTTGAAAATATTTTCTTTCCAAAACACACCAAGAGTGTTATTTATTAACTTTTTAAAATTAAAATTAGTGTTTTGTTTTGTTTGTTTTTGTGTTTGTTGATTTGTTTTGGTTTTTTCTTTTTCGAAATAATTGTAATGGTATTTGTAGTGTAAACTTATAATTATAAATTATTCGATAAATTTTGTATAAGTTATTTTTTAAATATTATTAGTTTTTTGGCAAGTTTAAATTTATGTAATTTTTTTGTAATAATATTTAAATTTATCATTTTTTAATCTTTAAACATGTTTTACATCAAATTAATTTAAAAATAAATAAATTGGTACTCTCAAACATGAAATTTATTGTCAAAATGTTACAATTCTTATTTTGCAAAACTCTTTTAACACATATGCGGAGAATCTACAATCTTCTATTGATACGTTAAATACATAAAATATATCTTTTTCACATAATAATCACTCTAATAATGATGAAAATCATTGTGCTTCTAAATAAATTAACACTTCTTTGAATACTTCTACCAACCCCAACTTAAAAATCATACACAATATGGGTTATCTAAATGGTGCATTTGGTAAATGTGAAGATGATATTCTTGAACCTATTTTTTCTAAATGTAATGCAAATTATAAAGGTTTTGATTTTGATGACTCAAGTGTTTGTTTGTAAATGCGACATCTTATTGTCCTCTTCACTACATGACTTATAATGTAACTTCTATTAATTACAATATTTGGAATGCTCATGCTTCGGTTAAAAATGATAAACTTTGTGCACATTGTAGAAAATGTGGGCATTGTATATTTAAATGTTAGAAATCATATTCATGAAAACCTTGTGGTAAATCCACGCATGACACTTTACATTGTTAAAAAACAACTAAATCCCCTACCTCTAAGAGTAAAATTGTTTGGATTCTTACAGAAATTAAATCTTTTAGAGACTTTGATATGTCTTCTTGTGATCATTCTTCTAATACTTCATGCAGAATATATTTTGCAAGTGACACGTCTTCTTTGCCTCCATTTTGATTAACTTAATTTTTTATATATTCTTTGTTTCTTATTACATAAGATATATGGTTTGATAATGTTGACTAACTTCTTTTCATGTAGGATATTATATTTTGTAATGAAAGTTGTCTTTAGCTTTTTTACCTTGTTCTACATCTACTTTTATTGCTTTATGTATGTAGATTGTATTTTGATAGCATATTAATAACTTAACTTGAAAGATTGGTGTTAGCTTGTTTGTCTTATAAGTTTTATGGATCATTACTCTTTCTTATTAGGTTTTGTTCCATTACGGATCGACCACATTGTCCGAAGAAGATTCTTGGTCATCACACTTTCATCATTGTAACTTTCGATGATATTTTCTCTTCTTTTTTCTCTAAACAATTTTATAATTCCTACTGAAATAAGTTTCTATTAAAAGGGAGCATTATATACTTTCAACTCCCTTCCTTGCTTTTAAAAAGTTTTCTCTATTTTTGTAATCCTAAATTAAGCGTAAGGGAAAGTATTGGAGAATTAACCTTAATTTGGATCTTTCTTATAGATTTTTAAGTTTATTCTAAGTCTTATGTACATGTGTATTTGTTATATTTATAAATATACTTTATTCTATTTTTTTTAAGGTGTCACTCACCTCTCTAGTTCACTTGTTGAATTTAAAATTACTTGCATATAATTCCTCTCCCTCATATAACATATACGTCTTTCTCACTTGTAAGAGGATTATGGATACTCAGCACACATGTTTAAGCTTGCACATTTAACTTATTTTCTCTCTTAATTCTTTAAAAAAAACTCACATCTCCCTTTCTTCTACACTTGATAAATTCTTAACTCAATCTTGTCAATCTAGTCTTGCTCTTACATCTTTGATGCTCTCTTAGCTTAAGGTCATTCTTCTCCTAATTTCTTCATTATATTGTAATTGGAGATTCATTATATAAGCTTTTAATACTACTGTGAGGTTTTTCACCATTCGACAATTTTTTCACTTGTCATATTTGCCTCAACTTTGTAGTTTATGTCCACTTCAAGGTAAAATCATTCCTTAAGTTTTATTGCGTATTCAACATTTAATTTGATATTTGACAACATTTTTAGTAGATGTTTTTCAAGAGGAATTATTAGGATTACCTCATGTAGGAGAATTTGACTGTGTACCTACCTCAAAGGCTCTTTATAGGATGAACATTGTATATTTACACAAGCTTAAGGTTAAACTAAATAAAATATTGGATAAAGGTTTATAAGGCAAAAATTTCCACCATAAAGAGCACTAGTGGTATCTATTGAAAAGAAGGATGGGACTTTGTGGTTATATATTTATTATTATATCTTGAATGACGTAACGATAATAAATTGTTATCCCTTACCAAGGATTGAAAATATTTTTGATCAAATAAAAGAAAAAACTTATTCTCTAAAATTTCTCTTAGTTTAAAATATCATCAACAACATATCAAGGAAGAGGATATCCATAAAAAGAACATTTAAAACTCAGTATGGTCACTATAAGTTCACAATTATGTCATTTCATCTAACCAATGCACCTGTAGCTTTCATGAAACTCATGAATATAATTTTTTTGGAATATTTGGATTGGTTCATTTTCATGTTACTTGATGACATTCTAATCTATTATAATAATGAATAAGAACATGAACATTATTTAAGGTTGATTTTACAAAGGTTACAACACATAGGTTGTTTGGCAAGTTATCTAGTTGACATTTTTATAAAAGTAGAATTCATTACCTAGGTCATATCATAGCTAAGGATGGAATTACAATAGAATCCAAAAAATCAAATCTATTAAAGAGTGGCTGACTCCTAGGAATGTGCATAAAATGTGAAGTTTTGTGGACCTTGCTTGGTATTATCAGCAGTTTGTGAAGGAAATTTTTTAGATAACCCATCCTGTTACTTCCCTTTAACCTAAAGGAAAGGAGTTTGAAAGATTTCTAAATGTGAAGAAGCTTTTTAAAAACTTAAAAAAGTTTCTCACCAAAATACCAATTCTACTAGTTCCTGACCCTAGTGGATTTTTTGAGCATGGATCACTGTTTGAAGGGATAGGTTGGGGAAACTTGTAGGTTTGGGAAACATAGGGATCGAGTTGTGAACGTTGGAATGAGAGGACTAACTGATTGTGGAAATCTTTAATATCGCTCTAACTTGTAACAAGGTTGTTGAATCTAGAAGCAATAAGTTGGACTTATTAATTTCAGTATTATAGCCATAAACATGTTTACCTAGTTTATGTAGAAGGATTTTTTTATTTCATAATTTTTTATACATATGAATATTTGATAGCTATACTACATCACCTACCTTTCCTACTACATAATTCCTTATGCAAACTATTTCAGTTTTGCATGGTAAGGTGTTGCAGCTAGAGAAAAGTATACCAAAAGCAAGTGAATCACTGGATTCACAAACCTTGCTTCATAATCCATTGGCACATGAGATTGAAACTTATCCTTTACCTATAGTATTTTTAGATCCTAAACTTCCATCATATGAAGGTAAAGGAGATCCATAACAACATATTGAATATTTTCATGCGTCATGTTTAGATTATGCTTTCAATGATAAGTTGTTATCTAAGTTGTTTCCAGTCAGCATAAAAAATTATGCCTTATGTTGGTTTTATGATCTACCTATTCAATCACTCAAAGCATTCAATCCATTAAAAAAACTAATTTATCAAACATTTTGATATTAATATTCATGAAATATTTTCTATGCGCAAATTGATAAACTTAAGCAAGGGACTAATGAGGCTATCATTGATTATGTACTTTGTTACAAGACCGTTCTTGCCAAAATTTCTACCACATTGACAGATAATGAATTACAAGATATTTTCAAAAAAAAATTGCTTTCACCTTTACATGAAAAAATTTCAAATCATTTGAGGAATTTTTCATACAATAATATAAAGATAATTCAAGCTTATTGCCTTTAACAAGCTCAAATATTCACCTACATCTACTTCAACTTCCATAATGAAGTTTCAAAGAAAATCATATTACAAAGCTAAGCAAACAAACACTAAAGTTTTTGGATTAGAGAATCAACTGAGATAATGCTCTAGATTACTAAAACTACCTCATAAATTACTAAAAAAGTTACTTGATAGCAATCTTATTACTCTACCTCTATGATTTTACATGAGTAAACCTCAAATTAAATGTTTTGATAACAATGTATTTTGTGATTATCAAGATATAATGGTCATTCTACTAATAGATGTTTCAAGCTCAAACACATTATTTAGGATCTTATCAATAATAATATCATTAAACTAGGTACTCCGATAGAGAAAATTAAGCCTCAATATAATGCAAATTTTAAATAAAATATTTTTAGTAAGCCATTTCTAAAACATGATACCAACAAAGATAACTTTGGAGTGTATCATACCTACAATGCGTATCCACCTCCTAAGTCATATGATCAACCATTAGATGGAATTATTTGTATAATTTATCAAACTACTCAATCACATCCTATGATTATTTTTGATGATAGTGAGATAATGGATGATGACTCTTATTTTTATGATTTATGTATATGAGCATTTATTGATCAAAACCCATTTATAGTGTGTTATTTGTTAACAGATCAAATGAAAATACATGCATAATTACATTACTTAATTCATTGGGTTACACACAACATGATATATAAGAGAATTACTAACGTGTCAAAATATTTAATGAGAAAAACATACCACTTTAGGACATATTGTGTTACCTCTTTAGGTGAGCCCTGCTATACTATCTACAACTTTAATAGTTATACCATAAAATGGTGTCTTCTACATGATATTAAGATTACTTTGGTTACAAAATATATATATTATACCTTCTACATTACATGTGTGCCTCAAATACATTCATTGTAATAAATTTTTTACAATTTCAAGAATCATATATGATTACCCTCTACAATCTATGGTACCTCCTCTCCATCCACCACCACAGTTGGTCGATACATCTATGAAATAAAAAATCACATTTATAATTTTTACACCTAATAAAAATTATTTCAACTAATTCAAACAAAGGTTCAAAGGTCTGAAAAGAAAGCTTATCATAAAAAGGTGTCTAGTTCCCAACAAACACCATCACATATAACACCTCCCAAACTAGTGATATATACAAATCAACATGTTCTTCAAAGAGTAAAAAAATTGGAAAAATATCCTACTAGTACTCATCAGATCTCACATCTTTATATATCTCATGGGGCTACTCTTATTACATAGGATTACATAAATAGTGATCTAGATAGTTTTGTTACAACACATGATACATTTTCTATTTATGATCCATGCACACCTAGAAAAATTTAATCATTAAATTCAATACATACCACTTATTATATAATATTATGACTCTCATATTGATGGTATAATTTTTTATCATGTTACATTTTTAAATTTAAAAAAAAATCAAATAATTCAAAAATCAAAAAAATCTTATTATGCATAGCTTATTGATTCTTATCATACCATTATTCCATTGTTTGCACATGCATTTATTTGATAAACTATTCTAAGCCATTAGTTTTTACTTAATTTTTGGTCTCTTGGCTCTTCCTTTTAACCTTTCTAAATCTAAACAATCCAAAATAGTGATTTATTATGCCATATTCTACCATTTACCTCTATATTTTTATATTCTACACTAATAAAATTACATTTTTTGACAAGGATAGTATCAACCAATAAAGGTTAGGAACGAATACCATTATTTTCCTTAGTTGTTCAATCATTTAATCTATAAATTTTCACACATAAATTCAAATTTGGGCACATAGAGCCTTAATACTACCAGTTTATCAATATTTCACTCAATTCCAATATGCAAAACAATACTTATACATGTAAAATCTTTCTTGTTTTTTTTATGTTATATTGCTTACATGATACATACTTTGACAAGTGTAAATTTTATGAAACATGGATTTATAATTAGTTATATGCATATTCATTTTGTTCCTGCATGTTTTTAGTTATAATTAGATCTATAGTAGGGGCATCTTTCTCATACATGGCCATGCCATCATTTCTATTGCTTACTTTACATTGACACACACAATGAATTGTTTAGATCCTTTCCCTTTTTTCTACTTTAAACCCCTTAGTTTACTCACTAGTTTTTTTGGTTCTAGTTTTAAAATGTAAATAGAACAAAAAAATCAAATATTTCAAAAAATAAAAAACATTAAAATATTATAAACAATTCAAAATCAGGATACCTGATCATGATTAGACATCCATTTTACATCATTATCATATGTTATTTATCTCATGATTGGTATATAATATATTATTTTTATATCACGCATGCATTTCTTTAGTATTTACGAAGTGTTATGCAATATGCACACATTTCATATGGACTAAGATGTTGAATTTGACTCTACCTTGTGGCCAAGCTAATATGGGGGCATCTTATACATAGGGTAAAATATTTACAAGTATTACTAATTCTAGGAATCTTATATTTTTTAGCTATGTGCTCTTTACAATTTTTTTGTTAACATCTTACATGTATACGTAAATATGTTATTTGATAAGATATTATTACATTACATATACATGGTGTAGACTATTTTTGTAGTTCTATGTTCCATTGATGCTATTACTTTTACATAGTATAATAGACTTTGCTTATTTATTGTGCATGGCCCTTGGCCTTTATGTAAAAATTACTTGAACATCTCTATAAGATATTTTCATGGCTTGTGTGACATTTAAATATGTCCATTGCTTGTAGATTTTGGCCTTATGTTTTGTACAATAATTAAGCATGTCCCTTATTTGTGACATTATTAATGTTCTTTGTGTGTGGCCCTTGGACTTATGTGTGTAATCTTTGTTTATGATACATTTTAACATGTCCCTTATATGTGACCCTTGGCCTTATCATATGACAATGTACATGTTGTGTTTATGTGTTCGTTGACATTATTGAGTTTAATGTGTGCCCCGATCCATATCATACACTACCCATTGTGTACGCTTATATTACAATTACCACTTTGAACTTCATGTATACATTTATCTAAATTTTACACTTTATGCCTTGCCTCATATGTTATATGCATGTTTGAAATGATACATATATTACTATGATAACATACTTATTCACTTATGCTACAATTTTCAATAATTGTATCTTGATACAAATGATACAGTTATGTTTTATTTTGAGATGAGTGACTTTTCAATATACATCCATCACCTCAAAAGGGGGACATTTCACTAAAAATTTCATACATGAAATAAGCCTCCATGAGTAAAAATTAGTTTTTCATACAAAATACAATTTCAAAGAGTGAAAAAGGTTAAAAAAATCAATCATTGATAAAAAAAAATTATGGTGGCATATACCATGCATATACAATCACATTATAGGAACAAAGTAAATATTCATACATTTTGGGTGCATGATACATATTCATGCACAGGCTTCAAACAAAATTTACATCTATATATAGTTACAAATTTTACATTTATCACATGCAGGCATGATACACATTCATGCCATACTTTTAATAATATTTACTATTTGTGTTCATGGTAGAAGCATGGATGTTCCACATTATTTTTTGATCATGCATGCAAGAACTAAAAAACAAAGTGACAATTGAATCTAAAATTCATCTACATTGGTTGATTCAATTAAAGTACATAAAGCATAACTTAGAGATTTAGTGCCCTCCAACATTATAACATCTGAATCCATTGTGGATTTTACCTTGTTTATGTTTTGGGGTTACGAAGACCAATAATGCAAATTGAAGTTCCTGCATCCCTCAATACGTTTTATTTTATATACATTTTCAATTGAATTGGAGCTTGATTACCCTCAATTTGTCATGGTTCAACAAAGGAACCAATCTCTCCAAGTGTTTCATGGGAAACACAAATTATCTAATGCTTCAAGGAATCATCATTTTCAAGAAAAGTTACAAGAGCAACATTAGTTTCATAAATACATGTGCACTCTTTTGTTCTTTAAAATATTTTCAAATTCAAGTTACATTTCAAATATCAAATTTCACGTATAGACATTAACTACTTTCACATCATTGTAGGATTCACCACGGAACTCATTACATGATTTAAAATTTATCCTAAAGATAAATTGTGTTATACACACTCAGGTATATCTTTCCTTTTATTTTAAAATTTTCATTTCTAGACTCAAAAAAAAAATGCAGTCGTTTAAATTTGGTCATGAATAATTGACAATTTCAAATTTGACCCACTTCTACTTTAATTGACTTGAACACTTAATCTGGACCTATTTTGTCACCTTTCTGTATCTTAAGTATTTATACAAACTTATCTTTTTTTAATTATTATATTACACCTATAAGAATGTTTTTAATTGTTAAAAACCACTGTAAGCATATGTATGAACATCCCAGATCTTAAATTTCAAACATTACCCTTCAGAAAAATATTGACTGGAATGGGACAATATGATAGGTAGTCTTGACCTAAATGGGTCGATCCTATCTTTCACTTAATAACAAATATTTTTCAAATTTAAAATCCCCCTTATGGGTTGGTCTATATTTTTAGGATAAGCAGTGTGAGGTTTTTTCTTTTTGGATTATTATAAAGAGACATCTATGTCACATATTCTATCACTTGGCAATTTCACTATTGAAGCACATTTATACTAGTACACACTGAGCAAAGCTTCCTTATTCTTTATAAATCTAATTCTAATCATTTGAAACAATCCTTATCCAAGTCAAGAGCTTATTTTATCCATGTCAAGTGAAACATTATATAGTATTCAAGCCATCTATAGATGCATACATGTAGTAAAAACAACACAATCACACAAGTCATTCTAAGGGGAAGAATTACGTGGAGTTGATTTCCCTCTTCGAACTATTTGATATGTAGCTAAGGATAAATCACCATAAGGTTGATTGGGATCATCCCAACCCATTACATTCCCCATTTTTCAATGAACCTTTTCAGCTATTGTAAGCCTTATTAGGGTTTTGAATTCTAAGTCATTTCCAAGTCAGCAGCGTGCATCCAAAGGCCAAATTTTCACACAAAGGTGTGCTTAAACCAGACATAGATGATTATGCCATATTTTTTTCTAATTTTATATAGAATAAAAAACCAACCAATAGATGATAGTAATGGTAGTGAATCATTCCACCTTCTAGTCAGTTTTGACCATGATAAGTGATAGTTATAGATTCTGCTACACAAATATAATTCAGTCTAATATGATCTTTTAGCCACATTTCAGTCAAATTGATGTAGAAGTATCCATGGTTTCAATAAATACTACATAAATCAAAAATAAAGTGCTCATTTTCCATTGTTTTGATTTGTTGTTAGTGTTGGTGTGTGTTGTTACAGGTTGTTCTTATTGGTTTATGTCTTGGGTTATTCTCAATCATGGTGTAGTGACTCAGTTGCCTAAAAATTAGGTTAGACCAAACTATGAATTGGTCAATGTGTTCTTCTTAGATAAATTCATTCTTTACTTGTAGTTGTAATTGGGCTCCTCTGGTCCTATTAGGTCTTGAAAAATCTTAGTGGGAATTTTTTATTTTATCAACACTTCAATTACTAATTTGGTCCTTGGAAAATCATCTTTTTGCTCTTAGTGTTAATTGACATTCCATATACCAAATATAACTTTGGCATGTTCACTTTTTACACCTAATTTTAATCGGATTTGCACTATCGCTTAGGTCTATGAATATATAATACAACATTTAATTATGTTAATCAAGGTTTCTATATTGATTAGGTCTTTGTTGAATTCGAACGAAGTCTTTAATACTAGTTGGGTTTCATTTTTTCAATTAGGTCTTCATGAACTTTATACAGTGGTGGATTTTCTAATCATATCTTTATTCCTAACTAGGTATTACATACATTTTGCATGGTAATACTTTTTTAATTAGTTGTTTATTATTGATTAGGTCTCGATGAACATTGAGTGAAGCGAACAAGTGGTAATTAGAGTTTATCTTATGATTAGGTCTCTCAGAATTCAAGCAAAGCATGATGGTGTTAATTAGGTTTTTATCCCCTATTTAGACTATGGTGATTTCAAGAACCTTCTACAATTTTATGTAGAGTTCTAAGCCTATTGTGCATATGGTGTTTGTTTTATGTACAGGATCCAATGCTAGAGCAAGTTTGCATGAATCCTTGGAAGAGTACATAGTGGAGTGTGGATATAAAATCCTGAATAGGTCAAGAATTAACTTGAATAAAATTCACAATGTTAAGCGATGGTTGTTAGACTAATTAGGTCTTTTAAGGATACATTTATGATTCAAAGCTATATTTTTAAACGCAAGACCCAACTAAGTCTTTCAATGTTTTAAAATGTTTGAACTTAAATTCTCAAGCCTGCCCATGTCTATTCATTATAAAGTGTGTTTTAAACTGTTTATGTGTTTCAATAGACCTAATTACGTCTAGTTAAATAATAAAATGTGTTTAGGTATTTTGGTAATCCCATTCAAGCCTATAAAACCCTGCAGGTGAAGATGAAACATTAAGAAATGGCATGATCCACTTGGGGAAGTTGATGGGTCAGTCCATTATAGCATTAAATGTAAAAATGGTGCTTGAAATGAAATTCATCCGTTAGAGATTGTGATTGAAAACCGGTATTGTATTTTTCTATCCTCTTGAAATCGGTGAAGTGTTATGCTATTAAAATTTGTATTTGAAACTTGTATTTAATAAGATTGATTGAGGCCTGAAAATAAGGATGTGTGTTACATTGTAATGTTTTGAAAAATGAATGAAATAAATAATCTATGATGATATGAGTTGGGTTTTGTGAATTGTGTTAATGTGCGTCCATAGATTTGAAACCGTTGCAACACAGGCGTAATGGTTATCCTTAATTGGACACCATAAGGGTTGCTTGGACCAAGTGGTATCAAAGTAACAATTTTTATTTTGGTTGTGTGTGAAACTCATGTATAAGTTTGTTTTAGGTTGTGAAAGAGAAGTCTGCTTAAGTGTGCTACAAGATTTGAAAGAGAAGCTTGCATAATTTTATTGCAAGTGTGACAAAAGATCTGCAAGTTGAGAGGGAGTTTGATAGGATCTATTTTGAGTTCATTGCAAGTTGTGAAAGAGAATCCTATTGATTTTGGTGAGATATGGCACACAAGAGATGGATGACTTGATAGATATGTTGAAAAGATTACAGACAAGACCGGATATGATGGAGATGACTAGACCAAGTGGTATTATTGTAGTTGCAAGTGAAAATGATGAAGAAAAGATAATGGTCAGGTTGATATCCCAAGAAGTGAGATTGGATGCTTTGTAAAGAGGCCAAGAAAGTGGAGGAAAATATTTTAGCAGAAGGAAAAGACCAACAGAGGTCATGGTGAAAGAAAAAGGTAAATCTCTTAGTGATATTGTTTTGTTTTATGGAAATGAGAACTTGAAAAAGCTCATGAATTGGATAGTTGATCTATAAATATATTTTGAAGATGAGAATGTTGTAGATCCCATGAGGGTAAAGATTTGCATGCAAGAGATTATGTGTTAGTGTAGTTTCATATTGGAAGGATCTCCAAGTGAGGAAAAAAAGGAAAGATAATATTAAGGTGAACGGTTAGGAACAAATAGTTTTCAAGTTATTGGGTTGTTTTGTACACGCAAAATTATAGCTAGAATGGTTGATGAAGATTCATGATGTATGTAACAAATTAAGATAAATCAACAACTTATTCGACTTAGTAAATCCAAAATTGGATAAGGTAATCAACAAACACCCATTGCAATGCATGTTTATATCGAGAACATGACCAAATTGGATTCGTTAAACCTAACCAAAGGATCTCTTACCACACAACATCAAATGAGAGGGTTCCAAAGCCTCTAGAAAAATAACACTATGTAATAACCCTAGCTAGGTCTAAGTACATAAAATAAAACTAATATAGTGCTCACCAAAGCTTATGGCATAAAGGGGGATGGTTAAACATAAATAAACAATCAAGGGATCATGGTAGGCAAATGGAGGCCTAGATCATCTAAAATGAAATATAGCAAGCAAAGAAAACCCTATATCTATACTAAGTTTAAGCATAGAGATAATCTAAGCAAGAAGTTATACATTCATAACACATATTACTTATACAATATTTATCTATCAAATGAAATAGCAAGAGTTAGAAATACTTACCTTGGGTGAACTTGTTGAGTCTCAATATCTCCCTTGGATAATGGTGCTTTGTAAGAGGTTGTTGTGTCTTTATAATGATCACACAATAGAAATCATCTCTAGGCTAAAATATTGTTACGTTGCATCCAAGACTTCTCACAAGACAAGTAATCTTCTCTCCAAGGTAAACCCTAAGCAATGGCTCCTTCAAATGTAGATTTAGTAGAATTGTGAACTGTAATGATGTGAAAATAAATGTTTATATCTATTGTATTGAAATGAGCGTTGTATTTATAGCAATAGATAAACCTTGACCATTCCAAAATTTTAGTCGATAGGATTGGCTAGCTCGATCATATTAATTATAAAAAGTTACTGTTATGCCTCAAACTAAGTCGATCAGATCGAATTAGTTCTATAACGTGTGCTTGATATTTTATAACAAGATCGACTTGGATAATTTAGTAGAAAAAGAGGGTACTTTCTTAGTTACAAGATCAACTTGGATGACTTAGTAGGAAAAGAGGGTACTTTCTTAGTTATGGGTTGTTTGAAAATAGAAATGCTTAGGTAGATGTGTGAATGGGGTTTAGATTGCTTGGAGAGTTAGATAAATAGGGTTTGTAATGGGTTTAGGTAATGATAAAATTGACCAATAATATTACGAAGCACCAATGATGTGTCCACCCCTTTATCGACACATCCTTTAAGACATGTAATCAGAGAGATCAAAACTCAACAAGTTCTTATAAGAGAGAAAACATAAATAAATGATAAAGTTTTAAAATATCATGTGTATACATATGCCTCACTCAAAAATCATCACATGTCACATAGTTATAACATGTAATGATAGAGCTGACCAATAATCTTGCGAAGCACCAATGATTTGTCCACCCCTTTATTGACACACCCTTTAAGGCATACAATCAAAGAGATCAAAACTCGACAGGTTCTTATAAGAGAGAAAACATAAATAAATGATAAAGTTTTAAAATATCATGTGTATACATATGCTTCACTCAAAGCTCATCAGATGTCACACAGTTATAACATGAGATGGTGCTTTGAAAAAGAACATGGCGACATACAATGCTAAGCTAATAAATTAAAATAGAAAGTGGAAAATAAATGGCAATAAAGAAATGTTAGAAATAATTAAAAGTACCATACACATACCTTGAATTGCCTTTATCATTGGATATTTGTTTGTTGTATTTGTATTCTTGATTGTGGAGGGTGCATTTCACTATTTTGGACAAACCCTAAGGGTGCAAAGCTAAAAATAAAAAATAAAAAATCATATGGAAATCAAAGCAAATAGATACTTACATAACTAAATAAGTCACTTGGAAAATTGGTAAGATGAGATGATAAATGATAAGTTAGAATCAAAAGACCAAGGAAAATGAATAAAATAAAAGTAAGCCGAGTAACTAAAAATCCAAGGCTATTAAATGACTAACAGACCCAACAAATGCACCCTACTTAAGAAAAGTAACAAACCAGATCAAACTAAGGAAACATGGAACTGAACTAATAGAACCAACATCAATGTAAGAGAAGTAATAATCCATGCTCAAACAAATATGTAAAAATAACATAAATGTAAACAACATTGGTGAAAGAGAAGTAACAACTTTGATAAAAGATGGAACTGAAAATTAATGTAAAATAAATGGAACGAAATGGTTTGCAGAAATGTTAAAAAATAGCTTCATAGTCTTGATCATAACCAAGGAAAATATAAGAAGGATAAGTCAATGATTAAAAAGTTATCTCATAACCATTCAACGATACGTCTATTCTAATGATAGATGAGCTAAAACAATCTTATTTTGAACATGTGTGAAAGAGATGAAGAATAGGAAAATTAGAAGTTTGGAAAAGATTTAGTAACAATTGTTTCTATCAAGGTGGGATATGAAATGAGTGGTGGGGGGAATGAATGTGACACCAAGTTGAATAATCTTTATTGGAAACAAGACACTCAAATCAAATTAGCAAGACAAAAAGACATTCGACACTAAAAACTCTAGACAACTTGCTTTATCCACACAAATTTGGATTAACTATTGAAGTATAAATAGCATCCCATGAAGTTTATATATGAAATAAAAATAAAATGGGCCTACCTTTGCACAATATGTTCCTTATTCCTTAGGACCCCTTGCAGAACCATCAGTCTACTACGAATATTGGGTACTTGTGTGAGAAATTAAGTCTGTACTATAAATATATTTTTGAAATTTTGAGACCTCCTACCCCAATCTACTAGCCTACCACACTCCAATGGATCTCAGATCTATCATGAGGCCAACTTTGGAGTTTCAACTTCAACTAGGATAGGTGATGTGCTTCATAATAATCATGTATTTTGGTGTAATTTTAAATTTTGAATGTTTATTTTTGCCTTTTGATCATTGCCTTTTATTTTAATGACTTGGCTTTTGAATTTTATGGATTTTATCTATTCCTCCTCCGTAAATATTTAGAAAACCAAACTTGGGTGTTAAAAATTATTATCACTAGAGAACTTACACTTGGTGGTTAGGGAAAAGAACTTAGAAAACATGGTGTCTAAGACTCTTGTACTTGTATGTTAGATAAGAGTGTTATCTTGAAACTGACCTTGGTGTGCCCGTAATGGAATGGAATATGAGAGAGGATGAAAGTAAACATGGAATAATTTACCTCAAATCATAAAAAAATATGTAGTTTAAACATGATACAATGATAGGTAAGTGCGAATCATCATCATAATGAATAGTGTAAGTGAATTACGACATGAGAATAATTTGTTTAAAGTTATTACTACAAAAGAATATGACTAATTTTAAGAGTACGAAGTCATAACTCTCAACCATTGCCTTATTTTTTAGGGAAGATGCTTATCTAAGATTACAAAAAAAACTAATTTAGAAAATGAATATTTGTGAGGAAGCCCTGGTCCTATCTGAGGTCTTACAATGCAACTCACAAAAGGCAAACCAGCGAAGTATAAAAATGAAGGATGTTTTATAGGAAATAATGAAATTTTGTGAGGAAGGCCTAGTCCTATCCAAGGTTTTACACTACAACTCACAAATATAAAATGAAGGAGGTGTAAAAGGTAATTAAGTGTGTAAAGCTAGAATCGATGACCCAAAAGAAACTTGAAGATTAACTGACAAATAAAAAATAAACAAAAATATATTTATGAGGATGGTTGGGTCCTATCCACAGTCTTATGATGCAACTCATGAATTAATATATGAAGGAATGAAGATAGACTAAAGGACCAATAATAGGAACTAAGGCTACTGAAATTAATGTAATGTTATACTTTGGAAAGCATTTGAAAAATCTGCAAGAAGTGTTAGCACCACATTATATAGAAATATATGAAAGACATGTAAGATAACATTAGTATTGGAAATGACATTTTAAGCAAAATACGTCTTTAAAAATTGAGCATTAGTGGGTTCTTTGAAAATATGTCCTTCATTAGTTTGTAATCTATAAGTACTATGACCAAGAATATCTTTGACCAGATAAGGGCCCTATAATTTTTTAGCATACTTGCCTTCTTTATCATGGGTATAATCTAGTTTAAGGGCTAAGTCACCAACATTGAAGGTACTTTGATCTTTTTGTTATATTTTTGTCAATTCGGGCTTTATATTGTCGTTTATATTGTAAAGCACACATATGATGCTTATCAAGGTGTAAAACATGTAGGCGGGTTTCTCAAAATTATTCATCAGGGGTAATGTTGTGAAGAGTGATATGTAATGATGGTAGCTCAACTTCTAGAGGTAAGTGTTGACCAAATTTTGGTCTTCATACCAAAAATGTGCCTAGTCCAAGAGTCCAGAAGTCGAGCGGGATCCTGATTGAAAGGACCCAATGTCATAAGGAGCAGATAGACCTCAAGAGGAGATCATATAGCTTTTGCAAATATTTTGAAACACTTTAAGCAAGCTTAAAGTGTGATCTAATTGGTCTTCAAGGGACAGGTCTACAATTTCATATGAAGGGTCTGAGCATGTTTCATGGTGTCTAAAGCATTCAGGGGCATGAACCAGGTTGCACAAGCCTTAAAAGATCATCAGAGCCTTGAAATATTGATCAAAGATGAACTGTGCAAGTTTAAAGAACTAGAACGTCGTTAGGACATCATCTAGAAAAGAAATGGACCAGTTCACTTGTATATTTAATAAATATACCTTAAGAACTCTTGCAAGCCAAATAGTTGCAATACCATGAAGTCCCTCGTGCCAAGAGCATTCTCTACAAATTTCATGTTCGTGCGAGCTTTCTACCTCAAGATCTAAGTGTTCAAAGATAGGCTTGCAAAAGGAGACGTCTATGCAATTGTCAAGTTTAAAATCCATGAAGTAATCTTTTGGGTTCAAAAGGTCCTTAACTAGTTTAAAGTTGATCAAGATCCAATGGTTCGTGCTTGGGTCAAACAAGTCAAAAATCCCTTAAAGAGCTACAAGTTGGACATGATCCCATGGTGCGGGTTCATTGAGCCAAGATCCAATGGTGTGCATTCACTAACAAAAGAGCAGGTTCGAGCTAGATCAATGACCAACATAAAATTGTACATTTAGATATGATGATGTGTAGGAACTGATAAGAAAGTGGGCCCAATGAGATCTACAATGCACGTGAGCTTGTACATTGAGATCGAATGTGCAAGATCAAGTCAAAATATCAAAGAATCTTGGCTAGCAAGAAATCAAGTACTCACGTGCATTTGTACATCCATATCTAATGATGCACAAAGATTCAAATAAGTCAACGTATCTTTAGGACCAATAATAATAAAGACATTTGGGCACAATATGAATGGTCGAGTTGGCAATCGATGACCAATGAACATCGAGAAAATCCAAAGAGCTTCCATTGAAGGTTGATGAACCAGTTCTTAAACCTAGGCGAACAAAATCTCAAGGACCCATATCGCTATTAGATCTCATTTAACAATAGACATAACCATGCAAGTAAGATGGTTAAGGACAAGGCTCTGTCACCATTAAAGTTAAACACGACCTCTGGTCGATAAATTAGAACCTGTCTACCATGTTGCAGGGTCATTCCATTGACATGTTCATTGATTTTAGATGGAGCATCATCATCGGCTCTTATAGGTTTTAAATGCATAACAGGTCTCTTATGGCCTAATACAAAGATCGAAGATGGACCAGTAATTGTGAACCAAGGTCAAATAGTTTGCAAGTTTTCATGGATATTTAACTATGTGAAAACCAATAATTAAATTAGTTTTCACCTATGATTGTTCAATATTGGAGTAAATATAGATGTAAATGTGATCATGAAAAGTGTTTCTTCTATTAACATGGCCACATTTACGATAAACAGGAACCCATCGCCACCAAAAGCAAATGTGGCATAATTCTATCAATTCCAAGACATGGTCCTCATCAACATATCAGATAGATAATAACATGGAGTTCTAAAAAAAGGCCCTGGCAAGTGGATAAGGACAATGTAAATTCAATTCTTTTACAAAATTTGTTCTTTATTGATAAGGTCATGAGTCACCATCCTTGAACTTGTGTTAATACATCACAGTTCCCTCTCTTCCCTTTTTTTATATATGTTCCATTTTCTACCACAATATGACTCTCTGAAAGTATTAAAAAGAAATCTTTGGCAATTTTTAGAGAAATAAACTCTTATGCTTTGGCTTGCTTAGGCTATGCCAAAATTTGCACTGTAACACCTTTTGATGCAATAAAGACTGAATTCTATCATTTTGCAAGCTATATTGAAGTGTGTTCTATGAATTCATATATTGTAGTTAAGTGAATGTATTTTTCTTGTCTATATTTGAGTTTTCTCACCTTCATGAAATACTTGGAAGTTCTCACAGGGCATTATAAATGCAATTTACAATTTGTTGTTTAGCTTGAAAGTGGATATCTACCCTCTCATGCTAGTTAATAACTGATTCATGCCTTATTACTAAATATTCATGTGGGATTGATCTTTTTTGGTCTTGAATGTGTCTCTTAGTGTGTCTTGTGTAAAGTATAAATGTTCCAATTACTAGTGCATCATCCCATTCTACATGCTTTCTTATATTGTTGTATCTCTCTATCTCTTTTCCAAGCAAGTGTTAGATTAGGTCTAGTTTAGGTGATAGATCCAGAAGGAATTCGGCCTTCTCCAGAGGTCTGATCCATTATTAAGATACCCATAGCCTAGGATCAGTCTCATGTTAGACTAAATTTGAGTAGGAAGATCTGAACAATCCCCTTACTCAACTAAGGTGTAAATCTAGAACACCCACAGTTTTGGCACACTGGTGGGACCCATTGGAGCTGGTCTTGGTGAAATTGCAGTTGCAACAATGTTATTCATAAATAATTTGGTGATTCCAAGCTCAAGCCATTGTGTCTGAAAGTCCACGTAGCTTCCAAGTTTATTTTTATTGCACTATTCTAATGTTATTTTCATGACTGTGTTTGAAGAAAATCCCTATGCAATACCTCCATACCAACCCTATCATGGATCATATGATCCTTGTCATTATCCATATGAGCCTTGTTATGAGCCTAATTAGCCTTACTAGGAATTTCATCAAAGCTATGATAAATCTTATCAAGTTTTCCATGATCCTTATTATCAAGAACATGACTCTTACCTTCCTTATGAATCATATCAATCTCATGACCAAATTTCACCTTTCTCATACATATATGATGTTGCATATGAGCAGCCTTGTCTCCAAGAAAGGATGGATTAGATGGAGCTCAAAATTCTAGCATATGCATTAAAAGTTTTTTCAAACTCTCAGTATGAAGAAGTGAATAGTCTATTTCTAAATATGTCAAATGATCAAGAGGAGAGGCATGAGTTTTGTACCTTTGTATTAGAAAAGATGAAGTCTTGGAAGAGGCATCAAATTGAGTTGGATCAGTTGTCTCAAGAACCCTCTTGTATTCCTTACTAGTCATTTTGTGCTCCTTATTCTCATGAAGTTCTTAACCGTGCTCAATGTGAGTCAATGGAGCTTCCTAGTTGGATTCAAGAGCCTCTCCAAGAAACTATCAATATGTTTATGCAAAATACTAAACCTTATTATAGTTCCACTTCTACCTTACTTTTACCTCAAGTTCAAGTTGTCCATGAGGACAAGGTTTCAGATTTTGATGAGGTGATGGCCAAGTAGAAAGATTAGAATGTATAAGTCTTCAAAAGTTTATATTTCCCTCCTTTTCAAGACTCCCTAAATGATATAATTTCCCTCAAGATCCCAAAATATGATCATGATCAACCTTCCATACTTCATATTTCTCAAACAAATGAATCTCATCACCCTCCCAACATCTCCCTTCCTCAGGAGGAGCCCGTTCTATGGGAGATAGAAAGAGATGTTGCAACTGCAAGTCAAGTTCTTGGAGAATGTGAAGAATATGCTTCAAGTGTATATGACAAAGAGATCCTCATTGATCTTGAAGAATTTATCTCAGATATATAGGAGAAGGTTGGTCTTGTTGTGGAAGAACTCCATGAGAAATTGGTACAAGTTGAAGTCATAAACAAGTTTGAGATATCTCTACTTGAGCAAGATGAAGGTACCAATCAAGCTAATCCTATTCAAGTTGATCAAAATCAGGAGCAAAAAGATGATTGGCAGCTATACTTTGAATCTCTGCAAGAGATTGAAGAGCTTTGTAGAGATAGGTTGCCCATTAAAGAGCACGTTTATTAAAATTTTGATCAAGAGTCACTCATTCAAGATCATGATGCAAATTGGGTTGACTATTCAAAGCTCCTTGAAGAGATTGATGAACTTGCAACAGATGAAAAGAAAGATAAGGTCACTCAAGGACAATGCATAGATGAGATATCATTTGATAAGATTGTAGTTGACAAGTAGTATGAAAAAGATCCTAAAGTGCAAGATGAGTTCATTTTTGTTGGTGATTGGTTTGCTATTGATGACTCATTTGAGGAGATGCTAAGAGATCTGGTAGGCAAGAAGAGTCACTCATCAAAGGTTATGTTCAATAAACATCTTGCCTTACAACTTGTACTATCTCTTACAATGAGTGAGTTCAAAAATTTCCCTTTTGATCCAGGTGGATCTTGTTTTGTCTTGGTTAGTTAGACTAATTTGTTCTATTTTTGTCCTAAATAAGTGCTTTGTGGCATAGTTTCTAAATAGGTTAGTTGCCTTTGCTTTATTAGGTTAGTCTCCCTTTCAAGTTTGTTTCTTTCCCTATTTGTTAGAATTCTTTGTCTTTGCAAGTCAAAACATTGTCTTGCAGTCAATGTAAATGGTCCATGTTCATGTAAATGATATAAGAGTCATAGAGATGGTCCAAGTTCTCAAGCATAGAAGGCATGTTGCCCATCCAAGTCACCAAAGATGACCAAATTTTGGTCTACATACCAAAAATGTGCCTAGTCCAAGAGTCCAAAAGCCGAGCAGGATCCTGATTGAAGAAGTGATCTAATGTCACAAGGAGCAAATAGACCTCAAGAGATCATATAGCTCTTGAAAATCTTTTGAAACACTTTAATCAAGCTGAAAGTGTGATCTAATTGATCTTCAAGAGACATGTCTACAATTGCAGATGAAGGGTCCAAGTAGGTTTCATGGTGTTTGAAGCATTCAGGAGCATGAACCAAGTTGCATAAGCCTTAGAAAATCATCAAAGCCTTAAAATATTGATCAAAGATGAACTGTGCAAGTTTAAAGAACCAGACAGTCACCAGGACGTCATCTAGAAAATAAATGGACTAGTTCACTTGTGCATTTAATAAATGTACCTCAGGAACTCTCGTGAGCCAAAAATTTTAGTGCCATGAAGTCCAGTCCCTCATGCCAAGAACATGCTCTACAAAATTCATGTCTACACGAGCTTTCTACATCAAGATCTAAGTGTTCAAAGATAGGCTTGAAAAATGAGACATCCATGCAATTTTCAAGTTTAAGATCCATGAAGTAACCATTTGGGTTCAAAAGGTCCTTAACTAGTTTTAAATTGATCAAGATCCAATGGTTCGCGCTTGGGTCAAACAAGTCAAAATGTCCCCACATTAAAATCCCTTAAAGAGATACAAGTTGGACATGATCCAATGGTGTGGGTTCATTGAGCCAAGATCCAATGATGCGCATTCACTGACAAAAGAGTGGGACCGAAATAGATCAGTGGCCAACACACAATCATATATTTAGATCTAACGGTGTGCAAGAACTGACAAGAAAGTGGGCCCAATGAGATCTACGGTGCACATGAGATTGTACATTAAGATTGATGGTGTGAGATCAAGTCAAAATGTCAAAGGATCTTGGCTGGCAGGAAATCAAGGACTTGTGTGCATTCATACATCTAGATCTAACAATGCACAAGGAGTCAAATAAGTCAGTGTATCTTTGGGACTAATAAGAATAAAGATAGTTGGGTACAATATGAATGGTCGAGTTGGCAATCAACAACCAATGAACATCAGGAAAATCCAAGGAGCTTCCATTGAAGGTTGATGAACTAGTTCTTTGACCCAGGTGAATAAAATCTCAAGGATCCATATCGCCATTAGAGCTCAGTCAACAATAGATGTAGCCATGCAACAAGGGGTATAAATTCAACCCACTTAGTGAAATACTTCATGGCCATGATAATGAAGACATGAGTGTCTTGAAAGCAAGGTAATTTAACAATGAATTCTAATCCCCACATGGAGAAAGGCCAAAGACATTCTAATGTTTGAAGCTCAACTAGAGGAGAGTGGATAAGATCATCATGCAATTGGTAGGGATTTTTTTTTTTGTAAATGTGATGGCATCTATTTTAAGTGTGAGCTATAAGTATCCCATGCATAGGCATTTACAGGTTGTAGCGTGTCCCCTACAATGACCACCACAAATGCCCCCATGTGCTTGTATAAGAAGGGAATGAACTTCATCTTGAGTGACACAACTAAGCAAGGTACCTTCGTCATTATGATAATATAATATGTCATGTCATAAGACATATTTATAGGCTTGTTTGTGAATTCTAGCTTTTTCATAAGAATCAATGTCAGTAGGATAAGTATGATACTTGATAAATTGTATGATGTTTTTATACCACAGGCTTTGTCAAATAATGACAACCTCAATACGGTAGATAAGAGAATCATTTGTGGTTGGTAATGAAGATGGTGATTTGCTTATATGTATGATAAATTCAAAATCATCAAGAAATTGATGAGGGTGAAAAAGAGATGCAAATAAAATGAGACAACTATGGCATTTTGCTCTCATGGAGTTGGTTCTATAGTGAAAGATTTGAATTCTTGAGTAAGAGTGGTAGCAATTTGATTATAAGCGATGAGATTTTCACTCTTGCATTGGTAGTCACCATTGACTTGATGAAAAATGAGTTGTGAATCACCTAAAGCATGTAGGTCAGAGATGTCTAAATTAATGGCTACTTGCATGCCTAAGATGAGAGTTTCATAGTCAACCATGTTGTTAGTAACATCGAAGGCTAATCATAAATCAAGAGGTATGATTTTGTTATGAGGATCAACTAAGACACATCTTGAAATCCCCTTGAAGACATTTAGTGCCATCGAAATGGAGTGTCCAAGTATCTTCATGTAGGTCAATTGTAACTTCAAGTGGTTCTTCAATGATAAATTTGGGTTTTGTTTTAGAAATGGAAATGTTTGGTTCATCAAGATTATTTCTCTCAAGGTCAGCTGTAAAATTATGATCATCATGAAGAGTGTTTGTAGGATGATTGGTGGATGGTATAGGAGCTGCAGCAAGTTGGTCATCAATTACTTGGCCTTTAAATATTTTTTGTGTAATGATTAATAAGTCAAATTCCATCAAAAGGGCCATCCATTTGCCAATTCTATCACTACGTAAGAAAGCTTTTGAGAATAAATGATGAAGAGGATCATAAAGGATGATGCAATAAGTTATTTGATAAAGCATGTAATGGCAAAGTTTTCTAGTTGCAAAATAAATGGCGAGACAGTCAAATTCAAATTTGGTATAACATATCTCATAGTCTATTAAAGCACGACTGATATAATATATGGCATATTCACGACCTGATTCATCTTGTTGGGCAAGTATTGCCCCAACTAATATGGGGATAGATAAAGTGTACAATATGAAAGGCTAATCATTGGAAGGAGGTAAAGAGTGGGAGAATGTAGGAGTGATTATTTCATGTCATTAAATGATTTTTGGCATGAATCAATTCATTCCAAATCTATACATTTCTTAAGGAATTAATTGAGTAAATTTGGTAAGCCATTTCAGGAATGAATCTTCAGATTTCCCCAAGTTTACCAAGGTATGTTTGTACGTATAGAATAGATCAAGGAATATAATGTTGATAATAACTTTGAATTTAGTTGGATCAATGTCAATTCCTCGAACAAAAATAAGAAAACCTAGGATTTGACCGAAGGTGACACCAAAAACAAATTTGTAAGGATTACGCTGAACTTTGTATTTAATGAGATGATAAAAGATGATAGTGAGACCATGAAGATGATTTTCATGATGCTTGGATTTGGCGATAAAGTCATCTACATAGGTTTCAACAATTTTGTGTATAATATTTTGAAATATATGGATCATTTCATGTTGATAAGTGGCAACAACATTTTTCAAACCAGAAGGCAATTTGTCATAGCAATAGGTACCCCATTCTATTGTAAATGTGGTCTTATGTTGATTTCTAAGAGCAACGTGAATTTGATTATATCTTAAGAAACCATCCATGAGAGAGAACATTTCATATCTATTGGTGAAATTGATGATGGCATCAATTGATGGTAAATGGAAGTTATCTTTTGGATAAGCTAAGTTAAGATATGAAAGTCTGTACATATGTGAATAACGATGGTGACTTTCTTGCATATGGGAATAATTTTGGAGACCCATTCAGAGTAATCGATAAGTATGATGAGTTTAGTGTCTAAGAACTTAATGATTTCCTTATTATGACATAAGGTAGAAATCTTAGGAGGGAATTTACATTATTTTTGACACACAAGTTTTGCATCAAGATAAGTAATGATATTATGGACCACAATACTAAGATCAATGTTAGACATATCTTCATATGACCATGTGAAAGCTTCACGATATTTATCAAAGAATAAAATAAAATTATCATATTCTGTAAGATGAAGTTCTTTGGAGATAAGAATGGGTCGAAGAACAATAGTGGTTCCATAATTAATTGCCATAGTTTCTTCAATAAGCATAGCATTTATGTCTTGGAAATGATAGGGAGCAAGAGGGAGTGAAGAAATAAGATGTGTGTTAGGGTCAATATTGACAATGAAGTTATTAAAAAAAGGAGCATTTTTTCTCAAAATAACCTAGCTATGTTGGTGTGTGAGCTAAGGCTCGTGAGCATGAGTAGTTATAAGATGGCTTCATCAATAGGAAACATGGGTAAGGGTCCATAATATTCAACATCTACTTCAAGATCCAAAATTTTCGTGCCTTGATTATCGAATTCATAATGTATTTTCCAGATGGTTGTTGCTTGTGCATCTAAGGTAATTTCAGGAGTAGAGGTGTGAGATTGTTCAATAGTAGCTAGTATCGAGATAGTGGGAGAAGTAATATCATTAGTGGCGATTAGATTATGAATAATAGGCATAGAAGTGGGTTATGCATGAGGATTGATGGAAGGTAGTGGAGGTTGGCTTAGTAGATTGTTTAGATTAGTGAAATTCATCATTATGGGTTGGATTACATTAGATTAGTCAATTTCTTGGACAACCTAGGGAATATCTATCAAAGGTGCATTAATAGATGGTACATAGCCTTTAGGTTCTAACTCACTATCAAAATGTATGTGAATGACATGAACACCGTGATTGAAAGCATGTATTTTAGCTAATGTCTTTTGATAATGTAATACATATAGATCTCCTGACTAAGCTTGCACCATAATGTAGGTATCATCATATAATGGAGATATAACACATATATTTGTCTTAGTTGGATTATCAGTAGTGGAAATGACCATATTACTAAAAGTGCAAAGAGACATAGCTAAGGGATCTTGAAAGAGTTTGGCCACCCAATATTCATTGCAAGCGAAATAATCTACTATGTAAGATGTTTCATGTGCATTACATGTGGGAGGGATACCAATGGTATCATCTATTAAAGGAATGGTTCGATCTCATGGAAGAAGAGAAGAGGGGAGCCATTCTGCAATATAGGGAGGTAATCAAGTGGTATTGTAAATGTTTTTTAGTTCAATAGGTTTATCGTCATTTGAATCTACGAGAGTTACATGTAGATTTGAATGCATATTGACAAATTCAAGAAGAGGACTATTAATGTGGGTCACATTAGGAATATGATATCGAGATCTAGGATTTGCAAGTTGGATACTCCAGGGATAATGATCACTTCATATTTGTAACGCTTCCCATTATGTATGAATTTGATACATTGCCTACTAGAAGATGTGATAACTCACATTTGATGAGTCCAAGGATGACCCAAAAACATGTTGTAAGATAAGGGAAGGTCAAGGAACATAAATTTTATGCGGATTGTCTTGGGTCCAATGGTAAGAGGGAGCCAAATGAAACTGAGTGGTTTTTGGTTATTTTTGTCAAATTTGTGACACGTGAGTTGAGTTTGTTTGAGATTTTCTATGGAATATCTGATTTGTTGAATTAACCAAAGAGAGGTAACATTAATACCTAATCCTTCATCAACTAAGACTTTTTTAATTAAAGTGTTATTGATGCTGAAGACAGGTGGATCATTAGCGCAAAATATAATTTCGTCATTTATCATATCTTCTTCTGCAAATTTTATGGACAGTTTAGTAGAAGAAATTGTTTCAATAACATGCACTTTTTTAGGTTGATGGGTACCAAGAGGTAATTTGGTTTCATTATATGAAGGCTCTTTTATGTCTTGTAGTTGTTATATAAAGAACTTGCGATGATAGGGAGAAGTTCTTACTAATTCCATGAGAGGAATTTTACAAGGCATAGAAGTTCATCTAAAAAATTCCAGTGAGCACGGGGCTTAGGTTTATTAGGTAAAGTACTTTTTGGAGGTATTTGATGATCTATTGGTGGAGGTGGATCACCATTAGTGGATGGTTTAGAAGATGTAGGCTGAGAGTGTTAGGTTGTGGAGCTAAAAGCTTCACTGATGCAAACAGGAAAGGAGGTTGCTGAGTGTCACAGTCACCGGCATCGGTTAGGCCGACCGACGTCAGCCAGTGGTGGACAGAAATGCAACTGACGTCGGCAGGAGTCGGCTGACGTCGGTCACCTCCAGGCAGACAGGGACCGACGTCGATCGCCTGTGCGATTCGAAACTACGAGTGTTACAGACAGTTAGTTAACGAACCAAGTGTTTGCATGTTAAGAGCCAATTTTAGACTAGAAGCTGCGGATCTAATTATTGTAATTAAGTGTCTAATTATTATTTGCATGAGATCTATTTAAGAGACTCATGGGCTATATTAAAAAGTGTGCTAGAGAGTAAGAGAGCAAATATTAGTTGCTTTTGTGTGTGAAGAGAGCATGGTCTGTTCCTCCTAGTGCCACAGTACCAAGTGTGGGTGCTGGTGTGGAAAATCAGAAGTGTTCTTCATGTATGTATGATCTTGGTCAGCAGGTGTGCATGGCTACGTTAGGAGATATGCATGGTAAGTAAGATCATTAATCTGCAGGAGTATGTGTGTGTAAGATTCAGGTTTGCAGGTGTGCAAAACTAGATTGATTTGCAGGTGTGCAAGATCAGGGAAGACAGCAACACAACAGGTAGCAAGATCAGGAGAGATCTACTTGGAGTACGGTGTGTACTTGGTTATTGAACAAAGAAGAAGGCAAGGTAGATCCTTCCATAAGTAAGATCATTTGAGTTGCAGGTTGTTGCAAGTTCAGGAGAGATCTACTTGAAGTACGATTGTGTACTTGGAGTGCGTGGAGCACTTGTGGAGTGCGTGGAGCACTGGTGTACTAGCAGTAGTGGATACTGACTGGTTGGAGGTGAACACCAACTCTGTGTTTGAGTTGTGTGTTGGGACCGTAACAGAGAGAGCTTTGAGGAAAGAATTATTGTACACTTGAGGTGTGGGAAGCCTCTGAGAGGTGTGAAAAAGAAGTGGCATCTTTTTTATTGTATTCTTTTCTAGATGAGTATTAATACAATTGGGTATTGTCTCTCATATTCTGTGTTGTTTCTGGTTTCTAGTTACTTGTGATTCTGGTTTAATTTTGCATATTTAAGTTGCTTGTACATGGTAATCAATTGTGCTTTCGAGGGTTCCTAATAGTTGGTATCAGAGCTAAGGTTGTAGGGAGCAGGTTTGTGTTTGGTTACAGAGCACTCTCAGAGGTTTCTGATTGAGTGGGAGTATAGCAACGACAGAAAAAAGTAAGCTACGAATAGAAAAATTGAATAGCACGAATGGTCACTTACGGTGTTATAGAAAGAAAAAGCAGGTAAAAAAATATTGTTGGTTGGTAGCAGATCAGCCTGAAAAAATTGAAGAAGCAGATGTTGCAGGTGTTGTTGCGCAAGATGCTCTGGAATGTTTCTTGGATAAAGTTGAATCTAGGTTAATAGATTCTGTTGCCTCTTTCCATGCAGCCCCAAGTAGAGGGGTTGGTGAGCCTTGTCATAGTATTGGCAAAGGGGAAGTGTTGCTGAAATTACAAGCGGCCAACACATGGGTGTTGAAGAAGGTCATGCAGGTCCCAGTCTTGAAGATGTGGCTAATTGCTTCAAAAAAATTGAGTGATGAGAGATGCACAAGAACTCTCATAGCAGATGCACTTGAATTAGCTAGTGGTAAGAAAGCAGGTACTCTTTATCTACTTGCTTATATTACTGATTTTTCTTCTGTTGTGGAGACGTGGCTTTGTAGGCTTGGTCACATGAGCAAAAAGGAGATGCATGTTCTTAAGAGAAAGTCAGATATCTTTGACAAACTTAAGAACTGGAAAGCCTTGGTGTTTATGGAGGAGATAACGAACAGAAATCAGTGAAAAAAGCTGAGTAACTCTGAGTAGAGCAGTTTGGACAGGGATTTGATTCAAAGAAAGCTCGCGAGTAAAAATTCATCACTCATAGGCGAACACAGGTACCAGCATCGGTCAAAGGGAATCAACGTCGAACAGACAAGTGTCGATGTCGGTCATGTGCAGGCCAGAGTCAGTGGTGTCGGGCAAGTTAAGACCAACGTCGGTCAGGAGGACTGACGTCGACGACAGTAAGATCGATGTCGGTCATGAGGACCGACGTCAGCAGCAGGTAGACACCGACGTCGGTGGGGTTGGTAGTCAGGACAGGCGAATGGAACTGATGTCGGTCAGATGCAGACTGTGTGGTGATCAAGGTCGGTCACTGTAATGAATTTTGGGCAGACAGCAAGCTGTCAAAGAGTCTCAAACACCCATATGAAGGACTGAAAGTGGTAAGTAAGCCTCAAATTTGTTGTTCCTCTTTTTTATACTCGTTGCTCACTACAGAGCAGGAAGGATCCAGAAAATAGTGGGAGCATGGCAGGAATATGATGCAGAACCAAACGGGAGATTTGATAGAGTTGCCAATCGAGATAAAAGCACTGAGAGACAAATGGATATCTTAGTTAAAGAATAGAGAGAATGGATACGTGAGACGGAAGGCTAGGGCATATGGTCTTGAAAAAGCTACAGAACAGTGGTACAGGTTTTAACAGGTGGATGACAAAATAGGGCTTTAGTCAGTGTCATTGTAACTATTGTGTTTATCTTACCAGGTGGATGATGGTCATGACATTATCTTGTTACTGTATGTGGATGGTATGATAGCTAGCAGATTTGTACATACAGGATTTTGTTGAGCTAAGGGTAAGGTTAGTTTAGTGGTTTGCCATGAAGAATTTGGAAGCAGTGAAATTCTTTGGCATGAGAGACATGGAAGATCACAGGTTGATTTTGTCTTCAGTGAGAGCTGATGTGAATCAGGTGTTGGCGAGGTTCAATATGCAAGATGTAGAACCGGAGCACACCAAGGGCTGAACAATTCAGTGTCTGAAATCACATGAGGTCTAGTATAGACCTGAGTTTGCCCAAGTAGTGGGTGTTGTCAAAGAGTTAGGAACCAATTCGGAGAAGTGGGTTCTCAGGTATTTGAGAGGGACCAACAGCAAAGATTTAGGCTATGCAGGGTCAGGACTACATAGGTTTGTAGGTTCAGATGTGGCAGGTTACTCGGATGACAGGAGGTGCACCACAGGATTTGTGGTGGGTGGTCTTCAAGATTGAGCTTGAAGAGGGATACAAGCTAAGAAACAGATTAGACGGGGTATAGGTACAGGTACAATGCAGTTGTTTATCTCTAAGTGGGAGATTGTTAGGTTGTAGAGCTAAAAGCTTCACTGATGCAAATAGATAAGGAGGTTGTTGAGTGTCACAGTCACCGGCGTCGATTAGGCCGATCGATATCAGTCAGTGGTGGACAGGAATGCAACCAATGTCGGCAGGAGTCGGCCGACGTCGGTCACTTTCAGGCAGACAGGGATCGACGTTTGTCACCTGTGCGATTCAGAACTGCGAGTGTTACAGACAGTTAGTTAACAAACCGAGTGTTTGCATGTTAAGAGCCAATTTTAGACTAGAAGCTGCGGATCTAATTATTTTAATTAAGTGTCTAATTATTGTTTGCATGAGATCTATTTAAGAGACTCATGGGCTGTATTGAAAAGTGTGTTAGAGAGTAAAAGAGCAAATATTATCTCCTTCTGTGTGTGAAGAGAGCATGGTGTGTTCCTCTTAGTGCCATAGTACCAAGTGTGGGTGTTGGTTTGGAGAATCAGAAGGATTCTTCATGTATGTATGATCTTGGTTAGCAGGTGTGCATGGCTACGTTAGGAGATCTGCATGGTAAGTAAGATCATTGATCTGCAGGTGTATGTGTGTGTAAGATCTAAGTTTGTAGGTGTGCAGAACTAGATTGATTTGCAGGTGTGCAAAATTAAAGAGGACAGCAACACAATAGGGAGCAAGATCAGGAGAGATCTACTTAGACTATGGTGTGTACTCGATTATTGAGCAAAGAGAAAGGCAAGGTAGATCCTTCCATAAGTAAGATCATTTGAGTTGCAAGTTGTTGCAAGTTCAAGAGAGATCTACTTGAAGTACGATTGTGTACTTGGAGTGTGTGGAGCACTTGTGGAGTGCGTGGAGCACTGGTGTACTGGCAGTAGTGGATACTGACTGGTTAGAGGTGAACACCAACTCTATGTTTGAGTTGTGTGTTGGGACTGTAAGAGAGAGAGCTTTGAGGAAAGAATTACTGTACACTTGAGGTGTGGGAAGCCTCTGAGAGGTGTGAAGAAAAAGTGGCATTTTTTTTATTGTATTTTTTTTGGATGAGTATTAATACAATTGGGTATTGTCTCTCATATTTTATGTTGTTTCTGGTTTCTAGTTACTTGTGATTCTAGTTTAATTCCGCATATTTAAGTTGCTTGTGCATGGTAATCAATTATGTTTTCGGGGGTTCCTAACAGTTGGTATCAGAGCTAAGGTTGTAGGGAGCATGTTTGTGTTTGGTTACAGGACACTCTCAAGGGTTTCTGATTGAGTGAGAGTATAGCAACGACAGAAAAAAATAAGCTATGAATGGAGAAACTGAATAACACGAATGGTCACTTACGGTGTTATAAAAAGAAAGAGCAAGAAAAGCAATATTGTTGGTTGGTAGCAGATCAGCATGAAGATACTGAAGAAGCAGATGTTGCAAGTGTTGTTGTACAAGATGCTCTGAGATGTTTCTTGGATAAAGTTGAATCTTGGTTAATAGATTATGTTGCCTCTTTCCATGCAGCCCCAAGTAGAGGGGTTAGTGAGCCTTGTCATAGTATTGGCAAAGGGGAAGTGTTGCTGAAATTGCAGGCAGCCAACACATGGGTGTTGAAGAAGGTCATGCAAGTCTCAGTCTTGAAGATGTGGCTAATTGCTTCAGAAAAGTTGGGTGATGAGAGATGCACAAGAACTCTCACAGCGGATGCACTTGAATTCACTGGTGGTAAGAAAGTAGGTACTCTTTATCTACTTGCTTATATTATTGATTCTTCTTATGTTGCAGAGACGTGGCTTTGTAGGCTTGGTCACATGAGCAAGAAGGAGATGCATGTTCTTAAGAGGAAGTCAGATATCTTTGACAGACTTAAGAACTGGAAAGCTTTGGTGTTTATGGAGATGGCGGAAAGAGATCTGTGGAGAAGGTTGAGTAACTCTGAGCAAAACAGTTTAGACAGGGATTTGATTCAAAGAAAGCTCGCGGATAAAAATTTATCACTCATAGGCGAACACAGGTACTAGCGTCGATCAAAGGGAATCGACGTCGAACAGACAGGTGCTGATGTCAGTCATGTGCAGACCGAAGTCGGTGGTGTCGGGCAGAGTAAGACCGACGTCGGTCAGGACGACCGACGTCGGTAGCAGGTAGACACCGACGTCGATGGAGTCGGTAGTCAGGACAAGTGCATGGAACCGACGTCAGTCAGATGCAGACTGTGTGGTGACCGAGGTCAGTCACTGTAACAGATTTTGGGTAGACAACAAGTTGTCAAAGAGTCTCAAATGCCCATATGAAAGACTGAAAGTGGTAAGTAAGCCTCAAATTCGTTGTTCTTCTTCTTTATACTCGTTGCTCACTGCAGAGTAGGAAGGATCTAGGAAACAGTGAGAGCATGGCAGGAATATGATGCAAAACCAAATGAGAGATTTGGTAGGGTTGCCAGTGGGGATAAAAGCACTAAGAGACGAATGGATACCTTAGTTAAAGAATAGAAAGAATGGATACGTGAGATGGAAGGTCAGGTCATATGGTCTTGAAAAAGCTGTAGGACAGTGGTACAGATTTTGACAGGTGGATGACAAAACAGGGCTTTAGTCAGTGTCATTGTAACTATTGTGTTTGTCTTACCAGGTGGATGATGGTCATGACATTATCCTGTTACTGTATGTGGATGGTATGCTAGCTAGCAGGTTTGTACATACAGAGTTTTATTGAGCTAAGGATAAGGTTAGTTTAGTGGTTTGCCATGAAGAATTGGGGAGCAGCAAAATTCTTTGGCATGAGAGACATGAAAGATCACAGGTTGATTTTGTCTCCAATGGGAGCTGATGTGAATCAGGTGTTGGCAAAGTTTAATACGCAGGATGCAGAATCGAAGCACACCAAGGGCTGGACAGTTCAGTGTCCGAAATCACATGAGGTCTAGTATAACCCTGAGTTTGCCCAAGTAGTGGGTGATGTCAGAGAGTTAGGAGCTAATTCGGGGAAGTGAGTTCTCAGGTATTTGAGAGGGACCAGCAGCAGGGATTCATGTTATGTAGGGTCAGAACTTCACTACATGAGTTTGTAGGTTCGAATGTGGCAGGTTACTCGGATGACAGGGGGTGCACCATAGGATTTGTGGTGGGTGGTCTTCAAGGTTGAGCTTGAAGAGAGATACAAGCCAGAAAATAGATTAGATGGAATACAGGTACAGGTACAGTGCAGCTGTTTATCTCCAAGTGGGAGATTGTTAGGTTGTAGAGCTAAAAGCTTCACTGATGCAAACAGAGAAGGAGGTTGCTGAGTGTCACAGTCACCGACGTCGGTTAGGCTGACCAACGTCGGCCAGTGGTGGACACGAATGCAATCGACGTCGATAGGAGTCGACCGACATCGATCACCTCCAGGCAGACATGGACTGACGTCGGTCGCGTGTGCGGTTCGAAACTATGAGTGTTACGGACAGTTAGTTAACGAACCGAGTGTTTGCATGTTAAGATCCAATTTTAGACTAGAAGCTGCGGATCTAATTATTGTAATTAGGTGTCTAATTATTGTTTGTATGAGATCTATTTAAGAGACTCATGGGTTGTATTGAAAAGTGTGCTAGAGAGTAAGAGAGCAAATATTAGCCCCTTTTGTGTGTGAAGAGAGCATGGTGTGTTCTTCCTAGTGCCACAGTACCAAATGTGGGTGCTGGTTTAGAGAATCAGAAGGGTTCTTCATGTATGTATGATCTTGGTCAGAAGGTGTGCATGGCTACGTTAGGAGATCTGCATGGTAAGTAAGATCATTGATCTGTAGGTGTATGTGTGTGCAAGATCTAGGTTTGCAGGTGTGCAGAACCAGATTGATTTGCAAGTGTGCAAGATCACGGAGGACAGCAACACAACAGGTAGCAAGATCAGGAGAGATCTACTTGGAGTATGGTGTGTACTAGATTATTGAGCAAAGAGAAAGGCAAGGTAGATCCTTCCATAAGTAAGATCATTTGAGTTGCAGGTTGTTGGAAGTTCAAGAGAGATCTACTTGAAGTACGATTGTGTACTTGGAGTGCGTGGAGCACTGGTGTACTGGCAGTAGTGGATACTGACTGGTTGGAGGTGAACACCAACTCTGTGTTTGAGTTGTGTGTTGGGACCGTAAGAGAGAGAGCTTTGAGAAAAGAATTAATGTACACTTGAGGTGTGGGAAGCCTCTGAGAGGTGTGAAGAAGTGGCATCTTCTTTATTGTATTCTTTTCTGGATGAGTATTAATACAATTGGGTATTGTCTCTCATATTCTGTGTTGTTTCTGGTTTCTAGTTACTTGTGATTTTGGTTTAATTCTGCATATTTAAGTTGCTTGTGCATGGTAATCAATTGTGCTTCCGGGGGTTCCTAACAAGAAGTGGTAGCATCTTTAAGTAGTTGATCATCAGTGGAGAGTTTGTTAGGTTTGGTAACAAGATCTTTATCAGCAGGGTTGCATCGATAATTGACTTTAGTTGCATTCACATATTGAGAATTGGTATAAGATTGATCATAATCAAAAACATCTTCGTTAGAGTGTTGTGCAGTGGGATCTGAGGAAGGATATTTTTGAGATTTTGAATTTTTAGATTTGGCAAAATTTCATTTTTGAGAAGCTTTAAGATACTCAAGATGTCAGAGCCTAATTATAACATCATGATCAAATGCCTTGCCTAACATTAAATATACAACAAATTTAATAAGCCCACGACATGTTTCATGAGATTGACCAATGTCAGCATGGAACTAACAAAATTTATTTAGATCGTACCATGATAGGGAAGTAGTATTATTATAGGTAAAAGGTTTAGATGGAGATAAAAGTTTTTTCATTTCTGAAACCATCAAGGGTCAGTGGGACGAAGTTCGAGTGTCGGATTTGAGTGCTCCTATTTTAGTTGGAGGGGATTTATATTAAGAATTTGTCCCAGTGATGGCGTTAGTTGAGGTTTGGAAAGATTCCTTGATTGAATTATGAAATGGTTCAAATTGGTTCATAAAGAAATCTTATCTTTTAGCTTGATCAATAGCCTATTTTAAGGTTTGAGGAGAAAATATTCTAACCTTGTATTGAATAGAATGTTTGAAGGTGGAAATAAATAGTTTAAATAAATTGTCATCACTCATGTTATGATCTAATGATTTCCATCAACTGGTAAAATTATGTGCAGATTCAGTGGCTAATTGCTTAGCATTGGTAAAATGATAGACAAATTTCAGGTAGATCATTTTTTTGAAATTCTTTGACTAAATCATTGATGAGATTTTCTAGTTGCCATCTAGAATGTTGGGGAAAATGATTATACCATTTTAGATCATCTCCCATAAAAGTTTTGACAAGAAGTTTAGTGGTAGCAAAAGCATTGGTTTGGACCCAATCCTTACAGAGATTACCAAATGATTTAAGGAATATAGTGGGGTTTTTAGTTCCATCATACTTAATGGTTGGAGGAATGTTTACAATATCTATGGATACAATGAATCGAGCTAAATGTTCATTTTGAAGATGTTGAAGCATTTTGTTATGCATGATAGGTTGAGGGATGATATTTGCATTGGCATATTTAAGAGGGGGAGGAACGAAATTCTAATTATTTTGAGGCATGACAATACGAGCTTGAATTGCCATTTTTAGGATATGGTTTTGCATTTGGAGCATTGTTATTTGTTTGCATAACATTCATTTTTTGAACCATTTGAGTAAGAATTTGTGTTGTATCTATAGGTGTGTTTTGATTATTAGTGTTATACAGTGGAATGTTGGTGTTGGCTGGAGGGGTGACCTCGGGATTAGGTTTCCTATGGGAGGGTTCCCTATAGGACTCCTTATGTTGGTATTAATTTCACCGATGGTAAAATAGGAAAATTTGGATATATTACTATTTAAGTTAGGATCGTTTAGATCATCATTTTGAGTGATATAGACCATGTTGCATTCCATTGACCTAGATGAAGGACATGAGTAATTGCACCACGAGAGGTTATCCTCCTGGGTGGCTAAGGTAAGAAGGAAAGAATCCCCTGTGCACACTCAAAATGGGTTGAGTCTATCAAGAATGATCATAATGGGTGATTTCATTATTGCTAATTAGGGTGGTAAGAAAAATAACAAGTTAGAAGGTTGAGAGAAAAAGGGTTGATAAAATCAACTAAGTCAAGAGTGACAGGATCAACGAAGTAGATCTAGTGGATTTCAGCGGAATTGATAAATTAAAATACGCTGGCCAAAACATACGGAATCAACCAAGCTGATCTAGTGCGATTCTAAGAAGTCTGGAAAAGGTTTGCTAAAGATAAGACTAATTTAGCCAGGGCATACAAAGTCAGCCAGGCTGATCTAGTATGATTTGAAAAAGTTTAATGAAGATAAGACTATGTCGATTAGGGCATATGGAGTTGGTCAAGTTAATTTAGTGTGATTTAGAGAAGTCTAGAGAAGTATTGAAATCCTACCAAGTCGAGTTGTTTGACTTAGTTATATAGGTAGGAAAAATGAAAGTTTGGTTAACGTACTAAGTAGAGCTAGTCTATTTAGTTATACAAACAAGAAAATACAAAGTTTTGAAAACCTATGAAGTTGAGTTGGTCGATTTAGTTGTACAGGAAATAAAATACAAAGTTTTGAAAACCTACTAAGTTGAATTGATTGAATTAGTTATATAGACAGAATGTTTGAAAATCTATTAAGTTGAGTTGGTCGACTTAGTTGTACAAACAAGGCAATTGATAAAGTGTGAAAAAAATACTCATTTGAGCTGGTCGACTTAATTGTATAGATGTGAAGAGTAGACTCTGAACAACGTACTAAGTTGAGTTGGTTGACTTAGTTGTATAGGCAAAAAAAATGCAGAATTATACTAAATCATTGTGGTCTATTTAGTTGATTATGTAAAAAAATTAATAGTAATTTGAACTATGTAATTTTTAAGGCAACGGTAAAGCAAACAGAATACTAAACTATCTACCACATAACACATAATTGTATTGACGATGGTCAATACAATCTTTAATATAATAGAGAATAACAAGCAACAAGTAGAAAATGTAATTTTGTAATAATTAATGATAACTAATTATCAAAAAAAAAAAAATCGAGAAGCTATACGAAAAGGGTTTGATTAATTTTTAGGGTTCCAAAAATACTTACTTGTCCCTTGGATAGTGATGACTCAATGTTTTAGAGTGTTAACTATGAAACAAGTGTCATTCCCATAGACCATTAAACTTAGTTTCAAGGGTAAAGTACAAGTAACTTCTTGACATTAATCGTTAATCGATGCACCACAAGATCAAATAGATGGTTGGATTCTTAAGGTTGAATTCAAAGGAAAATCCTCAATGTTTTTGAAATACCGTGAAGTATGTGAAAACTAAAGATTGGGTTTAGCTTTGTATTACGGCTATGAATATTGGGGCAAACCCTTCACGCCATGATATTTGTAAACAATAAACAAAGATTGTAAACAGAATATCGTGTAGTCCATCATGACAATAACTAAGTAGTTTTAAAATTGCCAAGACAATTTCTAAAGAAATCAAAACAAAGTGAAAATAAAGGTGAAAATCAATTGTCGAAAACCAATTTGTAATTTCAAAAAGTAAATAAATAGGAATCCAACTCTTTTCAAATCAAATGTGAGATTAATTACTAAGGAATGAAAGTGAATTACTTTGCTTATCATAAAATTAAAAGGCACTTAACAAGATCAGTGAAGTCGACCTAGTTGAAAAACAGAACAAAAACAATCAGGTAGGTCGATTTAGTTTGTTGTGAAAATAGGTTAGAAATAAACACACTCGGCCAAGTCAACTTAGTTCATTTGGCAAAGAAAATAGACACAAAATTAAGTCGACAAGATTGACTTAGTTGATTGTGTGACACAGTTTTGCAAAATTAAAAAAATGGTAAAGACAGTCTAGAAATTGAAATGTTGACTAATTTTGTTGAAAGATAGAAATGACAAATCTAAGTAATTGAAAAAAAATGAAAGTATGGAGCTTGTTTAAAGTGAGCCTAAAAAATATAACTAAATGGACCAGGTCGACTTGGTTGACTAAAAATGTTGAAAATCTGATTGCTAACTATATTGTTCAACCCTGATTGAGTCTTGCAGAGATAAAAATATAAAAAATGCATAGGTTAAATAGGATTGACTAGGTTGATTCAGTCTATTAGAAAACTAGAACCTGAGAATGGTAAAATAAAACTACATTAACCAGTGCGATCTAGTTTGTTAAAAGCTAAAAAGGAAAAATTGTTAAACTAGACTATATTAGCAAGCCTAATCTAGTTGATTGTAAGTGAGAAATCTAGAAAATAGGAAAAATCACTGAGTTGACCAACGTAACTCAGTTTATAAATGAAACCTTGTAAGCTGAAGGACAAACTAAATCGATGAGTGTGATCTAGTTGACTATAAATCACAAACCTGCAAACAAAGAAAAAAACTAAATCGGCTAGCCTAATCTAGTGGTATGTGAAAGGAGAACTTGCAAATAGAGGACAAAACAAGATCGACTAGTGTGATCTAGTTGATTATGGATCATAAATCTAAAATAGAGGTTAAAACTAGATCGACCACCCTGATCTAGTTGATTATAAATTAAAAAAATTAAAATATCCAAGGCTTAGTTTCACGTTGAGTTCACTAAAGTGGATGTAACAAATTAAGATAGATCTACAAGTTAAATGACTTACTAAATCCAAGATCAAATAAGATAATCAACTAACATGCATTGAAATATATGTTTATATCGGGAACATGACCAAATTGGATCCGCTAAACCTAACCTAGAGATCTCTTACCACATAACACCAAATGAGAGGGTTTCAAAGCCTCTACGTAAAAGACACTATGCAATAACTCTAGTTAGATCTAAGTACATAAAATAAAACTAATGTAGTGCTCCCCAAAGCTTATGGCACAAAGGGGAATGGTTAAGCATAAATAAACAATTAAGGTATGATGGTAGGCAAATGGGGGCCTAGATCACCTAAAATGAAATATGGCAAGCAAAGAAAACCCTATATTTATACTAAGTTTAAGCATTAAGGTAATCTAAGCAAGGAGTTATACATTTATAACACATTACTTATACAATATGTATCTATCAAATGAAATAGCAAGGGTTAAGAATATTTATATTACGTGAACTTGTCGAGTCTCAATCTCTCTCTTGGCCAATGGTGTTTTGTAAGAGGTTGTTTTGACTTTGTACGGATCACACTATAGAAATCAACGCTAGACTAAAAGATTTCTAATTTGCATCTAATACTTTCTACAAGACAAATAATTTTCTCTCCAAGGCAAATCCTAAGCAATGACTTCAAATATAGATTTAGTATAATTATGAATTGTAATGATGTGAAAATGCATGTTCCTCTCTATTAGATTGAAATGAGCCTTGTATTTATAGCAATGGATAAGCCTTAACCCTTTCAAAATACCAATTGATAAGATTGGCTTAATTAGAAAAAATTATTGTTAGGCCTCGAACTAAATCAGCGAAGCCGACTTAGTTCCGTAACATGATCTTAATTTTTTATAACAAGATCGCCCTGGTTGGCTTAGTAGGAAAAGAAGGTAGTTAGGGGTTATTTAAAAGGAGAAATACTTAGGGAGATGTGTGAATGGGGTTTGGATTGCTTGGGGATTTGGATAAGCAATGTTTGTAATGGGTTTAGCTAATGATAGAGTTGACCAACAATCATGCGAAGCACCAATGGTATGCGCACCCCTTTCTCAATACACCCTTTAATATGTGCACTCAAAGAGATCGAAACTCGACATGTCCCTGCAAGAGTGAAAGTGTCAGTAAATAATAAAGTTTAAAAATATTGTGTGTATACACATGATAAGGCTTGAGAGATATAAGAACAGGATTACCAAGAGAGGCAATAAGAACAGGGATTTACCATATGAGCAACCAAAGATTACTTTGAAAAGTAGCAAGGAGAAGGTTAAGTGTGAATAAGAGAATGTTGTCTTGGAAGATAACAAGGTGAGGCTTCCATGTAAGGAGCCCAAAACTTAATTTCAGAACATCAAAGTGAATAAAAGTTGTGAGCAACCTATAGAGAAATACATCCTCATGCAAGAGGATATGAAGTGATATTTATTGAGCTGGAAGAAAGACACCCATTGTGTGATGACGGGAAAACATTTGTTGTGTCCTGTAAGTTGGAAAAATCAAAACCATCCTTGATAAGTGAAGGCAATGATATTGTATTTTCTATTTTGGCGGGTAGAAGAATTGAGGACAACCAAGGAAAGTTAAAAGTTTCTGTAAAGGAAACAAAAAATGTGAAAGAAGTGAATAGTCACGAATAGTTATAGGTTTCCACGATGGAAACAATAGAATCGGTTGTTGTGCAAGCAAATGTACACAAGGGGCATATGGTTAAAAATCAGCCATGTGAAGGAGGTGAAAAAATATATCACAATGAGAAGATAACAAGAAACGTTGTTAATATGGAGCTTTTAAGAGTCCAACATGAGAGAGAAAGACATGAGTAGGATGCAAGGAGTGAAGAAAAGTTAGACAACATATCCTTGGGGCACCATAAGCGGTTGATGAGATGTTTGTGGGAACTCTTGATTCCGTTAATATGTTTGTTCAGTGTGCAGGTCCATCAATGGAGAAGATGGTGAAGAAAAGGAAAAAGTGTGGTGTAATCCAACATGCTCATTCATATGAGAAGCAGAGCGAAGATGTTGAACAAGAGGATAACATGGCAATGTTTTTTGAAGAGTTTGTTGGTAATAATATGTCAGTGATGGAAGAATGTCTTTAGGTCATCATGGTGATAAGAGAAATTGGGAAAACATGGGAATGATATTATTATAAAGAAGATATTCTCATGGAAGCTCATTTGCAGCAATTAGAGGTGGGAGAGAAGACTCTCACAATGTAAAGTGAAGAAGTTTAACAAGAGGAAGGAGAGATGTCATAAGAACAACTAAATATTGTTCTAAGGAGCAGGTAGAATGGAGAAGGCTTTGAGAAGCCCAAGCTTATAGTGTGGAGATGAAAGATGAGATGGGGTAACTGAGTTTGATATCAACCCAAACATATATTGAACATGATGTTACATGGAAAAAGATAAATAAAATAAAGGCACTCAAAGATGCTTTCCAAGGTGAAGAGAGTGAGTTTCTTAAGCTCACCAAATGTCAAGGGGAGTTGTTGATTTGTATGATATCCATAACATGTACAGAAGAAGAGGATGTTGCAACAAAGATATAGAAGTTGCTTGACATAACAATGTGAACATCGAAAGATGAAGAGGTAAAGACTATCCTTGAGGTAGTACTAGAGGCTATGGGTTATCATTTAGATGCCCAAATGTGTGGCAAGTCTATGGTAATGGTATTAGAAATGCATGATGAGATGGAAGCCACGAGTGGAGAGATACAAATAGTGAAGAGTGATGAAAAGAAGAATCCAACAACATGTTGGACAATGTGGAAACATAACCAATAAGGTTTTATGATGAGGTGGTTAGTCAATAGTGGGTTCAATCCCACAAGGAACAATAAGATGCAAGAATCAACATCTTAGTGGAAGTGGACGGATGAAGGTGGGTTTTAGCCTACAAGTGAGTGGAGACAAAGACAAATAAGCCTTTGGCAGAGGAACACTGAATGTGGTTGGTCAAATCCCACAAAGAGGGAAAGAAAGAGCAAAGGTAAGATGAAGAGGATGAAATTGAAACCATCAAGACAGAGTTGGGAATGGTGAAGAAATAAATATAATTAGTCGAAGTACTTCATGCGTTAAATGGGGATGCTATGGTCATTATGTTTCGTGGCCAAAAGAGTGGTTTTGCCACTTATTTCATCCATGTGAGCGGGAGCTAACATTTTTAAACCTCAAGTGTATGATGTAAGAGAATCCACGGTTTCAAACAATATTGCATCAACAAAAAACAAAGTGTTTATTTTTTGTTGTTTTGCTTTGGTGTTTGTTTTGGTGTGTGTTGATGCAAATAATTCTTCTTAGTTTCCTTCTTGGGCCGTTCTCGATCTTGGTGTAGTTGCTTGATTGCTTAGAAATCAGATTTGACCAAACTCCAATTTGGCCTTTCCTTTTTTATCTTAGAGAAATTCATTTAATACTTATAATTGTAATCAGGGTTCTCTAGTTTGATTAGGTCTCGACAAATATCGATGGGAGTTCTTGATGCTATTTGCATTTCAATTACTGATTTGGTATTTGACAATCATCTTTTAACTCTTAGTGTTAATCGACATTCCATATACCATTTCAAAACTTGGCATATTCACTTTTTACATCTGATGCTAATCAGAGTTCCACTACTGATTAGGTCTATGAAGATATAATGCAACATTGAATTGTGCTAATCAAGATTTCTTTACCGATTAAGTCTTTGTTGAAACTGAACAAAGATTTTAATGTTAGTTAGGTTTCACTTTGTCGATTAGGTATTTGTGAACTTCGTAAAGTGGTGGCTTTGCTAATGGGATCTCCATTCCCAATTAGATTTTGCATACATTTCACATGGCGATGCTTTGTTAATTGGTCTTAGATTACCAATTAGGTCTTGATGAGCATCGAGTGAAGCAAACAAGTGGTAGTTGGAGTTTATTTTCCGATTAGGTCTCTCAGAATTGAAGTACAACATGGCAATGATAATCAAGTTTTTATCCCTGATTTGGACTATGGCAATATCGAGCACCTTCTACAATTGTCTGCAAAGTTAAGGATCTGATAGGGTATTCGTGAAATAAAGTGGATGTTCTCCATGTTATTCAAAGTTGTATGTCAGACTAGGTCTAAGCCTAATGTGCATATGTTGTTTGCTTGATGTGTGGGATCCAAAGGCCGAGCAAGTCTACATGAATCTTGGGAAGATCCCGTAGTGGAGTGCGGATATAAAATTTCTACTGGTTTAGGTATTAACTTGAAGAAACGCTGCAGTGTTGAGTGGTGGATGTTATATTGATTAGGTCTTGTAAGGAGAGATTTGTGATACATAATGTATTCATAAATGTAAGACCCAACTAAGTCTTTTTTTTTCTTTTTAAAAAAAATAAACCAAAATTATATTACTAGAAATAAAATATTATCAATACAATGCCAAGCCATGACACTGATACTCCATGATCTATCCTTAGACTTCCAACAACATAAGAAATAAAAAATAGAACATATCAGTTTATGCACCTTAAAAATTTTAATTGAAGGATCTTTTCACGCTGATTCTGCTTCTCCGGAGACCATGACAGAGGCATAGGACCGAAATTGATTAAATTAAGATCGTCCAAAGCCCAATTACCCAGCGCATCCGCCACCTTATTCTGATCTCTAGGAACATGTTGAAATAAAATGGTTTGGAAATGTCTAGCAATAACCCGAATATTATCCTAAATCCTAGTAATATGTCAATTTTTTGAAGTATGTTGCTTCTTTGCTGAGAGAAGATGAATAATTACCTTGGAATCAGATTCCACTATAATTCTAAGGCATCCCAATTTAATTGCTTCTTGGATAGCTTGTTGGATTGCCTAGATTTCAGCCACATTATTAGTGTAAAAACCCAATTGATGAGCAAAGAAAAAAAGGGGGAGTTCCCATAGAATCATGAGCTATCCCTCCAACACTTGCTGGACTCGGATTGCCTCTTGTTGCTCCATTCGTATTAAGCTTAACAAAATAAAAAGGAAGAGGCTGTGATTTTCTTAGAGCAATGGGCACTGATAATCTAATACTAGAAATAGAAGTCAATTTATTTTCTTGCAAATTTAACTTGTGTAGCAAATTTATGTTCAATAGTTTCCGCTATATTGCTTCGAATTAATTCCTCGACATAGCATGTCTCTGTTTTCAGATTTGAAAATGCGTCTATTTCGCTCCTTCCACACATTCCACAACATAAGAGAAATAACAATCCAAATTCTTTTATAAAGACCATGAGTATTGGAGACCGAACGCCTCCAAAATCTAAGAATTTCCACCAGGGTCGAAGAAGGATTCCAATTGACAAATAACCAATTAGCCAAAGAAGTCCACAAGGACATAACAAAAGGGCATTGGAAAAAAAGGTAGATCAAAGTTTCTTCCACTTCTTTGCACAAAGGACACCGAAAAGGTCCCACCATACCCCGCTTCATCAAATTGTCTCCACTGAGAATCCTCTTATATAAAAGAACCCAGACAAAGAATCTAACCTTAGGCCACAAAGCCGGCTGCCAAAGGTCAAAAAAAATATCCTTCCGAGGATGAGGCTGATCCCCTGCCAAACTACCAGAGCCTTCAGCGACTGAATAACACCCTTCCGAAGATTTTCCCCAAGCAAGGGTTTCAAAAGAGGAAGAAAGAGGAAGGATTCGATTGTTAAAAAGAGTTTGAAAAAATTGAATTTGGGCCACAGACAAATTGCCCTGCCAAGGAGAAGGAGAAATCCACTCAATCCCCTAAGACAATCTCTGCAAGTAATGGGCAACCTTTTTCTTTCCTCTACTATGAAGAATATTCATGATACCGCTAAAATCCAAATACTGCTCAATCAAACCCATCCCACAAATCAGTCCAAAAGTTAGTCTTTCAATGAATTCAAATGTTTGAATTTATATTCTCAAGCCCTCCCAGGGCTATTCATTATAAAGTGTGTTTTAAACTGTTTATGTGTTCCAATAGACCCAATTAGGTCTAGCTGAAGAATAAAATGTGTTTTGGTCATTTGGTAATGCAATTCAAGCCCGTACAAGCCTGCAGGTAAAGATGCAACATCGAGAAATGTCAAGAGCCACCCAGGGAAGTTGTCAAAAGGAAAGAACCATGAGCAAGAGTACATGCATTTGAAACAAAAACAAAAATGACCATTTGTCAAAGCATAGAATTTTTCGTCCATATATTTATAATGCTAAATAATACATGGGAACAAAAAATAAGTTTCAGTGGTTCCCATCGTAAATCAATCAAGACTATATTAAATGCTAGCGGAGTAGCCCAAATATAGTTCGTCATGTCAATTACTGAAGCTTATGAGATTTTATGCCTTCTTGCATAAAAAATGACATTTCACAAACTATATTCACTTCAAGCATGGAGAAGATCGGCGAAATTGAGTCAGTAGCTACCCAATCAAAATTTGCGGCACGCACTTGTTTTAAGAATCAGAGCCAGGTTATCTCTGCCAAGTGAGGAGCAGAACCCTGAATGCTTAAAATGTCTCCCTGGAATACAGGTGCAATCATGGAAAGATATCAATACAAGCAGCAGTTATCATGCTTAGGTGAGACAGACTCGTGGACACCTGAATACATGTTAAGGAAAATATCCAACGTTCCCCAGAATATATATGGCATGTTTCATGTAACATTGAATTATAAAGAGTTATATGCATGCTTTCAAACATTACCTTTCGATAAATATCTGCCCTGAAAAAGGAAATTTTTAATATATAGCTCTCCAATAAACTCTCTTGTTCAAAGAAGAGGGTAAAGATCACACCATTCTATGAGATGCATGATGGACGTTAGATTTGAAACTATCAGAAGAACGGAGAGACATTGAGCTTGATGTCTGGCTGGTGCCCCATAAGATACAAAAGTATGTGTCCATTATGAATAAACAGCGCACAGATTGACACCTGAACCTGCACGAGATATTCTAGGGTTACAGCACAGTTTCATATCCAATTAACTCAAGTAATATTGGAAAAACTGCAGATGAAATTAATATCTGATTACTAGATGAGCATTTGCCTACATGCCTTTTCCTAGGGAAGACATGCTGCCAGTATTGGCAGATAAATGACTAAATATCTCCATGTTTACCACAGAAAGAGTTCTAAATCACAAATATAAAATTTTAAAAAATAAATATTCTTTTTGGGATTTTCAATAGAGTTTGTACCCAGACCAAACCCATTACATATAAACATAGCTAATTAGAATGCATAAGCATCCAGAAGGAGCCATGTTAGTTGTAGTAGTAGATCCAAGCATGAATTGGCAGCCCTCTGCATTTGTTTAGGATTACAAGCCACCTGAAAAAATAGTTATTTATGATTACACATCGGCTGAAAAAATAGTTATTTATAATTACACAAAAAAAAGGAAGATATACGAGATAAAGAACACAATGTCACAAACATATAAATAGAGCAACATCATTTTATCCATGAAAAATACAGAAAAATACGCATATTATATACCTTAAAAAGCATTGCATATAAGATAAATTTGATTGAAGGAAGATGACCTAACCCCATTCAACCTTGGTCTTCCTCTATGGTTTCTCTAAGAAAACTATTATCTGATGTTTTGAATTCATTTTCTAATGTTTCCTCAGCACAAGACTTGGGAACAGCTTCTTGCACCTCGATAAATAGAGCATAATCAGTACTTTAGTTGTTAGCTTATATTGTTAGAATGAATGCAAACATACTCAAGCTCTAGGGGAGTGCAACGGTATGAGTTGTTCCCAAAACATTAATCATAACAATCATATACCCAAGCCTAATGGTGTGTGTGAGTATTTACAAGAAGATGACCTGACCACATTTAACATTAGACTTCCTTTATGTTTACTTTAAGAAAATCATTTTTTGATGTTTTAAAATATTTTTTAATGTTGCCTCAAGCAACCGAGTTGAGAACAACTTCCTGCACCTAAATAAAATTCAAAATTGTTAACTAGATTTATTTTATTCATAAACTGGAGATGTACTTATATAAGCTTGTACTCCTACAAAGGAGTCGTCAACCCTTGCCTCTCCTACCAATACCCACAGATCAATCTCTAGTTGAATTGTTACAACAACTTGTAAACACACACAAATTATACTATAACTAAATAATAGATTAATACATCACAAACTATGATGTCTTACCCTGGGATAACTCCAACATGCCCCTCTCGAGTACAGAGATAGTTCAAAGGGAAAGGGATAGTATTACACGAGAATTGGGACATACTCCAGTTCTAAACGAACAACGATGGATGGGAACACATCGCCAATCCAACAAGATTAGTATGAACTAAGACTTACACTAGGTTCGTAAACATCGCATCTGTACAGTGGGAATGGCCTCACTACAACTCTGATCAAGGATAGGAACACACATTATCCAAAATCATACAAACAAATATGGATAGGGGCAAGCACACTATCCAATGCATATAACTTTGAACAAACATACACTATTCACAGTAAGATCAGTCAGACTGAGCCATATTGACCTTTACAAAGTCTGAATATGGACATGCTCTCTATTCAACACAAGTGTGGCATGAGTGTCTACTTGATTTTTTTTGTTCCACTTCTCTAGTTGCATGGGCCTCACCGAGCAAGTACAAAGCAAATAGTGGGATTGGGTCCCCACTACATCTTCAGTGGGTGCTAGCCACCTCACCAAACAATGCATAAGTAGCTGCTGCACTTGATCACAAGCAACAATATGGTGATCGCTACACTGAACACCATTCATGGTTTTACTCAGTTTGGTACATGGTTTACACTGAAACTAATGCAACCGAGAAATATCATCACTGCCACTGATGAATACAACTCTTCAACTATGTTGTCTTTTTGGTGCTTTATTTTGTCACTACAACTGACAACAACCTCGGAGTTAGTGACAAACTCGAGATTGATAAGTGGCCCCTTTCCTCCATTTCCACCAATCTCCTATGGACTTGGTTTACTCAGCCAAATTTACCCTGATGGTCCTATGGACCACAAATCCCTCCATGATGCCCACCGATGGTTTCAAATTTAAGTTTGTTTTTCCATAAACGTTGCCCCCTCCACCCCACAAGAATAAACACTCATATGGGTGCCAGGTACAACCAACAATGCACCAATGTACAAATACGTCTTCTTGGATCATTTTTATAGAAAAGCAATTGTTTCTCTTAAACCATAAGGAATTAAGAAAAACCCTTTTGCCAGAATAAATACAGTACAATATTTCAACTTGTGGCAAATATTCCTCTGAAACCAACTCCCGATTTAAGAGAGAATTTACAACAATCCTCCGAGCAAAATTTAAACCTAATATACACTAAAACAATTAAATCTAGAAAACTACAAACAGTTAGGCAAAATGCTTTAACAGAGGAGTACATACCAATGCCAGACACAGTGTGGCATTTTTTTTGGATGCAATCATCCTGCTTTGGGAGATGCATAATTAATATGGGTCCTCTAGGCAGACTTAGGGAAAAATTAAATTTTCCGAAGTTTAAACTATGAAAATTTTATTACTAAAAAAAAAATAGAAAAAAATGCAGTGCCCTAAATTAATATAAAATCGAAACCTACGTTGCACTAAAACATTCCCTTCACGGCCCCTTCGACCCCCCCACTAGGCCCAAAAACATTCCCTGTACAGAAATGCTCCAGAAAATCCCAGGGATGTCTGGACATTTGCATGGGGAAAAAAATCAAATCAAAAAATAATAATAATAATAATAAAACAACAAAATATAAACCTTAATCTTTTATCTAAAACCTATATAAAGAGACTCAAGGCAAAGTTAAAACACATACACTCAACTTTTGCTCTTGTAAACAAGAGCAAGGAGAAATTTAGGAGGCAGCCATTGCAAGAAGGAAGAGTTTGGAGGATTGATTTTGAGGACAATCTAGATGATTTATTCTAGATTTGAATGTACATTTTGTCTTTGAAGTAATGAATGAATGAATACTATATATTTTTAAGTGTTTTATCTTTTATAAACTAAGAATAAGTATTATGCATTGTGTGTGTGTGTAGTACAAACATTTCCAAATCAAGGGTTTTTCAAAATCCATGATTCTGCATTTTGGAAAAGTTCCATTTCCAAACAACATAGAATGAAACTATATAAAAACCATATGAATTTCTTTTTTGTTTTTATACATCTAGTTATAGTATGGCGCCTCATCACATGAATTTTTAATGCTGCTGTGTAGCATGGGTGCACATTCAGATCTGTCATGCTTCTTCCATTCTTTAGATCTAGTTTTTATGGTGGTAATGTCAAGCTGATGGCATTAAGAATCTGCAGCGCCACAAGAAGAACAATGCCCTTTTACAATCTGGCAACTTCCTCCCTTGTTGGGCACTTCCCTTTTAATGATTTTTGTTGATGATTGGATTCCTAGACTTGTATCTACTGCTGCCATGCTTCTATGACAGTATTTGCTGAAGATTTGATAATTTTTTGTATAGACAGCTTCACACAACCATGCAGGCTGCACAATTTCTCTCTGTTTCTTCTGCATAGTTATTTCAGGCGCCTTTGCTTTCATTCACGTATATTGTCTTTTCAAAACAGCAGATAGACCAAAAATATGAGTCTTCTAATTTCTCCTAATAATGTTAGCCCTTCTGGCACTTTTTTAATATACCATATCCAACTCTTCCAAGGCACCTAAGATTCTTCTCAACAACAGAATTTAAATTCTAAACACACAACAAAGAAATTTAAACTAAAACTACACACTACTGCTAAAAATATATTTTAGCAAAGGAAGCATTCATCAACAGGGCAACAAAGATATAATGAAGCCCCTTGATAAAGTAAGAATATCAAAACTCCTTTCATCAAGCTCTTGCAATTTTTTGCACATTGACAGATACAAAACCCAACTTGTAGCAAAAAAAAATTCACAAGTTTAAGATGTTGACTACCATGAAAACTTTGCTCCAATTGCAAAGATGTATTTCATCAAGTTAGTGCTCTCCTTGGCTACAACACAGGGATGGGAAGTCCATCATATGGACATCAAAAGTGCCTTCTTGAATGTTGACTTGCACAAAGAAATCTACATGGCTCGACCTCCCAAGTCCATAAGCAGTGAAAACTCCAACTTTGTGTGCAAATTGAAAATGCCCTTGTATTGTTTGAAATAGGCTTCACGAAACTTAGTATGAAAAGATCGACATGTTCTTAATCGACTATGGCTTTACATGGAATTCATTTGACCCCATAGTCTACAATAAGAAAGTAGTCGGGAAACACCTGATTTTGGTCCTCTATGTTCAACGACTTAATCATTACAAGGGGTTCCACCAAGCAAATTCCTTTACTCTAAAGAAGAACAAAACTTAGGACTTGGTTCCACTCCTGAAAGGAATAAACCTAGTTATATTTCAGTGATTCCTATGTCTTTCCCTTCACCAAAGTACATCTTAAAGGAGGATGTTATTGTATTTAATTCCTCATACACTATTTATTGGTTTTAAGATGCACTTGTAATATTTATTTGAAATTCCCAGGTATGCACTTTTGTGCATACTTATCCACAACCTATTATTAGAGAAAATTATCAATTAACTAAATACTTAATTGACTTCTACTAATAATAATTTTGTCTTATCCTATTTGTCACTACTCACCAAAACCCTAACCCTAACCTTAGACTCCTATCTTATCTATATAAGAACACAGAAGACTAGAGGGTGATGATATTGTAGATGAGAGTAATTGTTATACTGGCATAATTATTCCAATGCTCTTAATCAAAAGAGGTAGCTATGTTGCTTGGATGAATTTGTGTTACTTTGTTTTTAAGTTTCCATAGATTTATTATGTAGGTATTGTGGTTGTTTGTCGTGTTGTAGTTAACATGACTATGGCTTTGACACCATATTAAATTATCTGGATAGGGTCCAAAATCGTGTTAGCTACCATAAGACAAACACCCACAATACTTGCATAATAAATCTATGAAAGCTTAGAAACAGAGTAATACAGATTCATCTAAATAGCATAGCTACTTCTTTTTATTAAGAGCATTGGCCTAATCCTATCATTATAACATTAAATCTCATCCACAATATCTTCACCCACTAGCCCTCTATGTTCTTATATAGATAAGAGAGGAGGCTAGGGTTAAGGTTAAGGTTTTGGTGAGTAGTTACAAACAGAATAAGACAAAACTATTATTAGTAGAAGTCAATTTAGCATTAATTAATTTATAAACCTCTCTAATAATAGGTTGTGGATGAGTATACACCAATTAGTTCCTACCCACGGATTACAAATAAATATTACTAGTGCATATTAAAATCATACAATAGCGTACGAGTACTTAAATACACTAACATTTGCAAATCTGGAAGAGCAAGGACCAATGCATGGCTGATTTTATATTTCAAAGAATCAAAGGTTCAAGGCACTATCATGTTCCTTACCCCACTGGGAATTTTTAGCCATTACTACAGCTAAATGTAGAGGTAAAACTATTGCAGAGAAAATTGGATTAAATTTCCTCATGTATTGTACTGATCCTACAAAGCTTCTTGTTTCGGTGGCACTCCTTGCCGTGGGCCAATTTGCGATGGCTTCTACCTTTATTAGGTTCACTCTTAGTTCTTCTCTTCCAACCACATATCCCAAATAGATGAGTGATTGTTTTGCAAACTCACATTTATTCATATTGTGTACTAGCTATGTTTCCTTCAACACTTGCAAGTCTCGTTTCAAATGTATTAGATGTTCCTCCCATGTAGCACCGAAAATCAAAATATCCTCTAGATACACTATTACACATATATCTATAAAAGACCACAATACATCATTCATTAATCTCATTGTTGCGGGTGCAATACATAAACTAAAAGGAAGTACCAACCATTCGTACAAACCTTGTTTTGTCTTGAACGTTGTCTTCCATACTGCCTACTTCATTCAAACTTGATTATAACCTAATTTGAGATCTAACTTTGTGAAGTACTTAGCACAATGAATTTGATCCAATAAATCATCAATCTATGCAAGCAAAATATGAGTTCTTTATGGTGATTTTGTTCAAGGCGCAATAGTCAATGCACATCCTCCAAGAGCCATCTTTCTTTCACACCATCACAATGGGTGACCCTCATGGTGACGTGCTTGGGTGTATGATGCCTTGTTCTAGAAATTTTTGAAGTTGCTTCTTGACTTCATTACTCTCCAAAAGTGATTGCCTATACAAACCAATATTAAGTAGAAGAGATTCAGATAGAAATTGAATCTCATGTTCTACTTCCCTTTTTGGAAGCAAACTATCTAGCGTTAGGAACGCATTCTGAAAGGATTGCAGCAATTCATCTAATCCTTCCAACCCTTGTTAGCACTATCAATTTCAGATATTTCAAGCCCATCCTCTTTCTTATCTTTTAAAAGAAGTAAACAAAAATGATTATTGGCTTGAATGAGTCTTTTTGCTTGGTTAGCACGTGCCATTGCAAGCTTGGGTTTGCTTTGATGTGCCTTGAAGCTATAATTGATTCCATCAAGGACCCATCAGTACCTATTAGACCTCCTCATAAAATTGCATCTCTAAGAGACTAACAAACACCACATCAAATGCATAAAGAGGAATTACATCTGCTTTTATTTCATCAACATATTGTGAGTTAATCCCAATTTTGAATTTGCATCTTTTTGTCACCTAAATTTCAACAAACTTCTTCACCCAACCCAAAGGGTATGGATGTGGATGATCATATACATGTAAGCCAAGCTTTTTTACTACTTCATTTGAAATGAAATTAGATTGAGATCCAGAATCAAAAAGTTCATTTACCTTTATCTTCTTGATCTTAATTTTGATTTGGAATAGCTTGTTCATCTCTTATTGTTCCTTGTTATTCGTATTGGATGTGGTGCAGCGAAACTTCTCATCTACATCAGAATTGTCCTCAATCTCTACCTCTGATTTGCTCAAAGACGCCATGGACTTCTTGGAGTCATCCTTGGCCCGATTCTTGGAATGCAACTCCAGATGCAACTTCCAAAACTTAACGTCACTATGACCATCTATTACACAATGATTATAGTGGTTCTTAAGATCCTTACAAGGTTACAACTATGCAAAATTTTGGCATTCCTCTTACCTTTCCATTTACCTTTCTTGAAGGTCTTGTAAGGCTGGTTTTGCTCTTTCTTGACTTGATTCATGGACTGATTTTGCTTTGAGGATTCACCACCCTCGTTTTTTTTCTTCCTCAATATAGTAAGCTTGTTTTGTCAAGATCTTGAGGCTTACTTGAGATGACCCACCTCCTCAATCGAGTACGGAGACCACCCAAGTATTTAATCAAATTGTCTTCATCTTCCAAGTCCATGCCCATGAGCATGGCTTGTCTATGGAACTCCATGGTATAATCCTGCACACTTTGACCCTGTCCTTGCCTATAATATTGCCACTTAATCTTTTGATCAAATCTATGCCCATTTGGGTAAAAATCCTTACGCGATAAATCCTTAAAACCCTCCCACTTATCTACAACCAGCTTCTTCTTCCTTTCAAATGTTGCTAGATAAGTTTCCCACCAAACTAGAGTATGGCCTTCCATTTTAAGACAGGGAAAGGTAATCCTTTGTGCCTCAGTTACTTTATGTACACTAAAGTATGCTTCCATTTGTTTCAACCATTTATCTAGAATTTCAGCATCTACTTGTCCTTCAATGGATTTAATTTTGACTTTTATTTCAACCTTGAAAGGAATGCGTTCAGATTTTACCTTAGCTTTACCTTTTTCTTTTGGAGGTTGTTCTTAAAGCTCGTGCATGGACTCTCTGCCACTTCAGATTTATTTCTTCATGGGGCTCTTCTATGTCCAACTTTTTTACTATAAGAGCGAACCATAGCATCAACGGACTTTTGGTTCCTAGTTGTAAGCCTTTGTTGTTTAGTGATAGTGTCTTGGGACTTCATTGCGTCGTTCGTACATGATTCCAATGCAATTACTCTACCAACAAAACTTTCTTCGCCTTCGTAATCCAATTCTCTAACTTGTCAATCACACTTTCTTGTAGATATCTATGAATCACAAGGCAACAATTCTCCTTCTTGAGATCTTTTCATCGTCATACAAATCTGTCAAACCTTGCTAATCGTTGTATCCTTCAGTCCCATTGACCTGCTTTAGGTCATTTGTGGGCATTAATATGATTTCTTTCTTTATTTCTTTCTTATGATCTATAATAAACTCTCAAGTCACTAACTTGCTAGAATCCACAAATCACAACCAACTGATCTACTCTGAATTTACTCCAAAACGATAGCTTCATTCATACGATGATCTAGAATTAGTGTATATTCGTTATGTTGGAAGGTAACAATACTTGAGAACTGAATATAAATGCAAATACACTTAGACAAAACTCACAACAATGGAGACAAATGATCCAAAGACTTTTGACCTGAAAAACCCCCCAAGACATAGGGAAAAACTAGTTGGAAGAGGCTATAGCTCTACTTATCTTATATTGGTCAATAACAGATTACAAAGAGATATAAAACAAGTAAAACATACAACTATCCTGCTCACAAAGCTTTCCTCACGATTTCCTTACTCCATTGCTTCCTACAAACATCTAAACACTTGGAAATATCCTTTTGCGCATTAAAGGTTCCCAACCATCTAAGAATTCAAAGAAACATTGTTTTTCTTTTGTAAAGGACGCTTTTGGCTACCGTAGGTGAAACCGTCAATTCAAGCAGACCAGCGATTTCAAAACAGCCACCTGCAAGAACTGGAAACTATGCAACCATCGCCTTCAAAAAGTGGCGGTTTCACCACAATACTAGAACTCCTCCCTTGAAGCTCTAAGGATGATTGAAATTGGGTCTACTGTCTACTGCTTGATGAATGGACTATTTTCTGGACAGTTGTGAATCATGGATAGGAATTACCTTATCTCCTTTAAAGTTTATTTCATCCTTTGCTTTGCACCCTACTTGTTATCCTATAAAAAGCGCAGAGCAATCATACTTTTCACATACAATTCATGACAAGAATACTAAGAGCATTAAGAAAGTGGTCCTTGAGTATTTCACGTCAAGCTTATGCCTTGATCCAGATTATTTGGTTCTGCTCTACTCTAGTGAGCAGCGCTCGTGCCTCTTCTTTAGATTCTAGCTGTCCATTTCCTTGAGGGCCAATTATCTAGTGTTGAGTTGAGCTAAGTTTGGAATGCACATGTTGTCGCCTACAAAGGCGACGAGGATCTATCTTTAGGGCTGCCACCACCTTTTGTTCCTTCAGTAATGGCAAGGAATTCCACATACACAGTTTATTTTATTGTTTTTTTCAATAGATTAGTCGTGGTTTATTGCACTTGGAGTAGTTTCCTTTCTTTTGCATATCATTTTTGGTTCAATTTAGCTTAACGTATATGTTAGTCTCCTCTCTACTAAATTATGATCTCCTTGGTTGAGTAAGACGTTCCAAGTGCCATCACACACAGTGCTTTGGTAGATTCAGAACTCTACATTAAGGTCTATGGACATGTGTGAGTCCCATTGTGTAGGAATCCCATATTTGCTTATGAACATCTTCAAGATCTTATGAGACATCATTGATACTTGTGTCTTGAGGATCAGGGGGACGAAGTTTCAAGGACGTCAAAAAAAATCCCATATTTTGGGCACAATGGGGGGCCAACTATTAAAATATTTAATAATATATAAAACTAATATTTAGATATTTAAAATACAAATTAAATTTAATTTTTAAGCCCCAAAGGTTATACCTCAATGGTATGTCGTTGCAATGGTGACCACTAGGTCACAGGTTCGAGCCTTGATTGAACTGCAAGTGTTGAGTGGGGCACTGGCGTAAGCCCAAGGGATTAGTCCATTGGACTCGCCCTGCGATAGCGCGCCTGCGATAGCGCGCCGAAGTGTGTGCCAGATCGTTGGGTCCAACACGGTGACAATACCGTGCCAGAAAAGTTGCAGGACACCCTCGGTTACCAAAAAAATTAAAAATTAAAAAAAAAGACATTGGGGACATCACAATGTCTTCAAAATGTCCTCCCCTTTTAGGAGACGTCTCCCTTTTTTTCCCAAGGGGACGAAAAGGGTAATGTCCCATCCTCAAGACATCTAGGACATCACTCAGACCCCTGAGGAAGCATCCCCACGTAGCATTGTGATACATATAGTAACCGCTACCATTGGGAGTCAGATGCATCTCTGTATTGGCTTCATGAAGCAGTTACACCACAAGTCAACAAGCAAGTTTGACATGGAATATTCAACAACCTGGCAAAAGCTTTGGTGTGTTGCATAGACTCAGGGACCTTGTAAAGACTTGGCCTAAGTCACAAGTTTTGAATTTGTGTTCTAGTTCAGTGGGAAAGAAGTTGCCCCACAAAAAATATAGTGATTCAAGTTTGAATGATAGAATTATACGATTTTATTATAATATTAATCTTCTAAATAAAATAATAAAAAACAATCGACAAGGACACGTCACCAGGATCAAACGCGCATTTGAGACATCTTGGGGATAGATAAAATATCCCCTATGCCCCCCGCCCCAAATAAAAAATCAAAATCTCTTACTTCCCCATGCTTTTGAATGTCTTGGGAAACATCCTGCCTTTTCCCACCCATTTTGGGGATGTGCAAACATCACAGGGATATTTGCATGTCCTCGACAACCTAGGACTCACAAAATAAAATAGTAAAAGAAATACAATTACTTTTTTTAAAACACAAAACTAAACCTAAAATGAGGGCCATCCCCCTTTGTTACACCCATTTTGGGGACATAAAAGCGTCTTGGGGATGTTTGCACGTCCCCACAACCTAGGACTCAAAATAAAACAGTAAAAAACAAATACAATTAAATTTTAAAAATCATAAAACTAAACCTAAAAGGGGGGCCCACCCTGATACAACCCCCAAACTTCATTTTGCATTAAAAAAAAAGGAAAATATAGGAAGAGGAAGAAATAAAAAAATAAGGGGGAAAGAGCCAGAGGAAGAGAGCTTTATTGCCAAAGAGGGAGGTCACCACATTTGCATTTTTTCCCAAGTATGTCTCTCCCGTTTTTTTTGGTTATTATTCATTAGTCAATGGCAAATGCATGTTTTTTTTACAGCTTTAAATGATGATGATCTGATTTTTATTTAATTTTCAATGATTCAATGTATTTAAAAGATTAAATTTATCATATCATTCTTGTTTTGTTTTGTTTTTTCGCACTTGAAATGTATTGAAAATCGTTGTTTTTTATTTTTGTTTGTAATAGTTGAATATACATTTTGTACATTGCTTTAAGGTATTTTTTTGTTTTGTTTTGATTTTCCAAGGGAAGATGAGTTTCATGAGTGATGAGGAGGACGAAATGCAAGAAATAGATACTGCGAGTGGGGCACGGAAAGATTTAAGGGCACTGAAACTGAAAGTTAAGTTGAGAGTGCTTCGACACTCAATTGCCCATCAAAGATGTTGGCCAAATATGCAAAGGGGTTGTGTCAATTTGCAATGATTTTCAACAAAAACAAGTGAAGTAATTCAAGGGGGAGTCAACATTAGAAATGCAATATTTCCAACAATGATTGGAAAGGCAGCATTACTGGGGTTAGTGCACACTTTCAGTATACCCTGGGTAAAGGGTTTAGTATTTATCTTTCACTTACACTTGACGAGAGGACTGAAATGATTAGGTATTGTAATCAGGATATTTCTACACCATTTGCTTGTGCCCCTTCCTCTAGGACTTCTAGGCATGTTTCTAGTACCACAACTCTTGTAGTTCCAACCTTTTGAAGCGAGATTGGTGGAACCTAAGGGGAAAAAGAAAGGCTGTGAGTTCAGCTTCGAACCCAATAACAGATATGTGCAATGCGCAGGCACGTGAGGATGTGGTGATGCCATTTTTCTTGGCCAATGCTATTCCATTTCATTTTGCCCAATCTCCTTATTACAAGAAAGCATTCCCCAAGGCAAGCAAAGCAAGTTCATCTTTTGTATCTCCTGGCGAAACCAAATTCAAAACCACCATCCTAGAAAAAAAATATTCAAAATTTAATTTGTTGATAGACAAGATGGAAGATTACATGGGTGAAATATTGTGTTCTATCATCATGGATAGATGAATGGACATTACACATTGCCCACTCATCAATGTTATACTCAAATGTATATAAAGCCCTTACTTCCTAGCTGTTGATTGTTCTATAAAGCACAAGGATGTTGAGTTTCAGTCCCAAATTTTGAGGATGTTGTAGAGGAGGTTTGCCCGGCCAATGTAGTGCAGGTGGTTACAAATGAAGAATATGTGTGCAGGGCAATAGGGAGGTTGGTTGAGGATATCTATAAGCACATCTATGGGGCCCCATGTGTGCATGCAATTAAAAATGCACTTAAGGTCATTGAGAAAATTTAGCGGTTCAAAGAGGGGGCGACAAGTGACAAGGAGGTGCAAATGGTCATATGCAACCACCCCCCCTCATTGGCATTGTTTCGATCTTTTTCAAGGAAGGAATTCTTCAAAACAATTGAAACCACATTTGCATCCTATTTCATTTTATTGAAGATGAGTTGCAAGAGCCTTTGCAACAAATGATTATGACACAAGAGTGGACTAGGTGGGGGGAGTCCAAGATAAAACAGGGAAAAAGGGTGAAGGATGTGGTAGTTAGAGATATATTTTTGTCAGATGGAGATATATTATATCCATTGTGTCCCTTAATTTTAGCATCATCAAATATGGGGACACTAGCAGTCCCAACCTTGAAAAGATGAGTACATTGATAGCATGTTTGGCATGAAGGCCATAATTTGTGCTAGAGACCCCAACTTGGAATTTTATCACGAGCATATTCAGCCCATCATTTAACAGAGGTGGGAGAAGCTAAACACCCCTTTACAGATGGTCGCATATGCAGTGAATCCCAAATGGTTTATGAAGAGGCTTAGGAGAGTCACTCCTATTGAAGATAAGGAGGTGAAGAAGGGCCTCACGAAGGCAATCAGTAAAATGCAGTGTGGAGAATGCTGCAATAATTAGGGATCAATCAACCAGATTTGCTTCTCTCTAAGACCACAAGACACTGGCTAAGATAGATAGACTCACTATGGCACAAGAAAACCCGGTAAACAAATGGCGGATATGTGGGATTATGTAGTTGTTACGAAAGAAATCGGTCTACATGTAGCTTTCTTCAATCTATTATGAGGAAGATGATTACATCTAGGAGAGCGGAGAAGCTTGTCGATGTGCATAATGACTTGTGTCTCATTGATTGCAATACAAATGTGTATGAGGAGAGTCCAACACGTTTGGAGGTAAAGCCCGAGGGGCTGAGGCAAATAGATGAGGATCAAGATGTGCAACTAGTTTCGCTGAGGCCATGTTGCAAGAGCTAGATGATTCCAGTATCTCCAATGACGGGAAGCACTTCAAGGGATTTCCATCTGATGATGACTCCGATTATGGAGCTTGCTAATCAATGCAACTACGCATTTTTATTTTGGCAATTTAATTTCCACTATTCAATTTGGAACTTCAAACCCCTCGTTGATGATGAATCATGATCATAATGTTGTTCATTTGCAATGTCATGGATGGTCATTGGTATAATTTAAAACCATAATACTAGAATTTCAATTTCAAAATCGAATTTTCACTATTCAACCCTTTGTAATGTGACAATGTCATTCAATGTTGGATCATGGATGTTATTTAATTTCAGCTTCTTTCAATTTGTGTATAATATGAATTTTAAATTTTCATTTGATTTAAGTTATTTTTAAAAACTTTATTTAATTTACTTTTCAACTATTATTTTCATACATACATTTAGCAGCCACCCCTCCCCCGCCATCCTTGGAAACGTGTCTTCCCACCCCAAAAACTCCGAGAAGCATCACTAATAATACTATACATCACATAGGAGATTCAATTGTGAAATCTAATAATTATATAAACTGACTGTGTACATTAAATTCACGAGCCAAGCTATAATTTACAAATTAAGCATAACATATATTAATCACACCTTTATATAAACTTGATAATAATATAAACTGGAGAAAAATAAAATAAAAATAATTAAAATAAAAAAAATTTGGGGACATTACAATGTCCCCTAAAAAGGGACATTTTAGGGACATCCTCAAAATGTTCCTGAAGTTTAGGGGGCATTTTGGGGTATGCCCAAAGCGTTATTGAAGTTGAGGGGCCATCCCCTTTTTCCGCATTTTGAAGCATGTGGGGGGCGATCCCCTGTCTGCCCCTCCTTCCCGTCCCTGTCCCTAGAACACCCTGAATGTCTGGGACAACTCCAAGATGGGGGGGATGCATCCCCACATAACATTGCAAATTTATTTATCAAAGATGTACAGCTTCCAACTTTGAGTTCAACACGTCTCCTTGTTTTAACACATCGGTAAATCACTATACTACTATCAACAAAATTACCTCTTTCGCAAACCAAAGTGCTGCTCTCATTTGTGAAGAAAATCCCCACAATTATCTAGAAGTAGAGAGGAGCATGGTAATGTGCATCTTTCCGAACTACCTAGATTGTGGGCAGGGATGGGTAATTGACTCTCTATGCAGGACAACCTAGACATTGCAGAAATTAAAGATGACAATGTTGATCACAGAGTTCAACAATCAAGATCATTGATCTAGAAAATGAATAAGACAATATACATGAATTTTTGGGAATATCTTTGGTGAGGTACATTTCGTGATTGCTTGTTAAAATATTTAGATTGTAGCCTCAATAACCACTTAGCAAGACAACTTCCCTTCAAGAATATCTTAAGAAATAATTTTGAGGTTATGTATAGTTTTGCTTGTCAAGCAACTATTCCATCTTGCTATTTTGTTGAATTGTCCATAAATTTCTTAATCAGAGATGTACAACTTCCAACATTTGAGTCCAACGTCTCCTTGTTTTAATACATTGGAAAACCACTATTAACAATCTACTACCAACAAACTTACCTCTTTAGAAAACCAATGTGTTGCTCTCATTTGCTTACAAAAAAAACCATGACAGTCTATAAGTAAAGAACACGATAATGTGCATCTCTCTGGGCAACCTAGATTGTGGGCAAGGTTGGGTAATTGACTCTATGCCAAAAACCAACAGACCCACCTTGTCACATACAAGAAAAAGAGGACAAATGTGCCCTATTAGTTGGTTGCAGAGGGGTACCCTATCTCACTATCATGACCCCTTTTTCAAATAAAGTTAATATTTTTAAGCTACGTTCCCAGATACGGCCCCGCAAGCCCAAGGAACATGGGGGCAATGCTTCTGAATATTGGAGCGCAGGGGGGCATGGGGGAAACACCTAGGGAGCGTCCATGGGCTGTGGAAATGCCTAAATACGTCTAGCTGATGTATCCAGACGTTTGTGCAGCCCAGGGACACTCCTTGGGTGTTTCCACCTGCTCTCGAGCTTAAAAAATATTTTTTTTTAATTTTTTTTTCAATTTCACCCAATGAAAAGTCAAACATGGACTTCAAAATACAATTAGAAACAAATTAAAGTGGATTCCCAACCCTAAAAGCAATATTCACACTCATTTTATCAAAAGATAACAACACATTTACCTTTCATTGCATTTTTAACTCTCATTGCACATTTGTTCACTCTTGTGCATTTCTTTGGTTGCATAAGCTTGAAACTCCTTCCTTGTGCTAAACCTACACCATTACCTCAACCTATTTGGTGGCAAGGAGCTTGAGGAGTTTGCAAGGAAAAGGAATTGCTGATTTAAGGTAAGGTTTGAAATTTGTGGCTTTTTTTTTGTATTGTTTGTAACTAGTTTTAATTTTTTTTTTTTTTGTTATCCTTTTAAGTTTTGACCATTATTTCAAGAAATACCAAATGCATTGATTATGTTTTAAATTTTAACAATATTTTTATTTTTTACCAGGGGCTATAGAGATTTGTCAGTATGTCTCACGCTGCAAGTACTAGTTTGGTGGGCTATGGGATAACCCCTAAATTTGATCCATGAATGTCCCTTTGGAAGTATGTGACAATATTAGAACAAATACCTGGTGGAAAGTGAATACTTGGTGGAAGGTATTTTCATTGGCTTTGCTCAGAGCGTGACTATAAATACAACTTGTATAGTCGAGTGAATCCCATTTGCGTGAAATTCCTGACACTAAAATCAAAGTTTGTGGTGGGCCAAGCATAAATAAAAGGTCGGAAAAGGGCTTGCCACAAACAAAGATCCTTGCATGCGTCAAAGAGCAAAAATATGCAAATGCCATTGTTGGGCAAAGATCAAAGCATCTTTTGAGAACGAAAGGATCACCACCTATTGATCCATCTCATGCTAATGTGGTGACCCCATCACACCTCTTTCCTGCTACACCCGTTGCGGCCAAAGAGGAAGAGGATTCACCTCTTAGTCGCAAGAGAACAAAATATGCAAGCCCATTGAACAAGTCATTCCATAATGAATCCAAGGTCATAGCAAAGAAAAGCATCGCACGTTGTCTTTACGCATGTGGGTTGCTATCATAAATGTTGTTAGATCACCATACTGACAGGATATGATGAGAACTATCAATGATGCCCCTAAAGGGTTCGTCGGCCCAAGGTATGAAAAGATGTGCACCACCTTATTGACAAAAGAAAAAAAACACGTTGAAGATGCATTGAAGGCCATCAAGGATTCATGGATCGAAACAGGGGTGTCCATCATTTCCAATGGATGAAAAGATACAATAAATAGGCCATTGATTAATGTGGTCGCAGTGAGCCCTAAAAAGGCAATGTTTTTGAAGGTCGTTGATTGTGAGGGGTAAGTGAAGGATGCACAATTCATTGCCGACATCTTGATAGTCCATTGAGGCAATGGGCCTCAAAACGTTATCCAAGTTGTAACGGACAACGCTAAAAATTGCCAAGTTGCGAGCATGTTGGTTGAGATAAGGTATGGGTACATATTTTGGACACCTTGTGGGTTCATTCCTTCAACTTTATGTTGCAAAAATTGGGGACAAAAGTTGACTGGATCAAACAAGTCTATGAGGAGGCGAGCGAGATCCAAATGTTCATAACCAACCATCACATGTCCCAAGGCATCTTCAGGGCCTTCTCAAAGTTGCAATTATTGAAGGTGACTCTTAATTTTATCATTCATGAATCATAGATCATTGTATATTTTTAATTAATTTTATAAGTTTGTAAAATGTAGTGTTTTTATTTTTGAATATTTTTTTTAATTTGATTTGTTTTAATTTCGTATTAAGTTGTTGAGACTCGGTTTGCCTCACACAAACTCATCTTGAGACGACTAGTCAAGGTGTGTGAGGCATTGAGTAGTATTGTTATCAACAACCTTTGGAGTGTATGGAAGCAGGCAAACAATGAGAAGGCCACAAAGGTGAAATAGTGGATTATGGATGACGTGTGATGGGAATGTGTAGAGTATTTACTCAATTTTACCGAGCCCGTCGTCAACATGTTGAAATATGTTGATATGGATTATCCATGTTTGGGTGAGATTTATGATGGAATTGACTCAATAATTACGAACATTAGATCCATCATAAATGCCAAAGAACATGATCTTACGGAGAGGTTCTTCAAGGAAGTGCAGTTGCATCTCATTGAAAGATGGAACAAAATGACCACCCCATTGCATCTTCTTGCTTTTGTCTTAACACCCAAATACTAAAGTGCAAAGATCCTTGCTTTGCCTAGGAAGGTCGCACCATATAGGGATGTTGAGATTGCTGAGGGATATAAGGTAGTATTTTCTAGACTTTTTCCTGATCCAAAAGTAGAAGACTAAGTCAGGAAAGAGTTTGTGCATTTCATATCTTCGGTGGGTCACTCCCTTAATGCTATTCATGACAAGTACAAGATGGACACTCACTTTTGGTGGTACCTCAATGGGCAAGCATCCACCCACCTCCAACTACTTGTAATAAAAATTCTATCTCAAGATTTTAATTTTTTTTACTCTACTCTACTTTTGAACTTTTCGATGTTTTGTTTTAACTTTTAATTTTTATAAATTATAATTGACTTTGCGGCTTCAATAAGTTACGAGTTCTTTTTCAACTACACGGAATTGGGGTACCTATGGCTTTATCCACTTAGTTAAGCGCAACAAGTTGGCAACGAAAAAAGTGGAAGATTTGGTCTATGTGCATTCCAATTTGCATCTTATCTCACACAAACAACCTCATTACAAGGGGCAACAAAGTGTTGGGATGTGAACTTAGATATTGTTGACTTGGATACCTCCATTGCCTACCTTTCATTGCTTGACACGGAGCTAAACGGTGTTTCACACGACCTGCATAGTGGAGCTAGTGGGAGTGGCATTGCCGCTGCTTGTGATTCTAATGAACCACATGATGATGAAGACATCGCAGCTGAAGACAAATAATGAATATAGTGAATCATACGTTGATTTGCCTTTATTTTTGTCCATACATTGTAACATTTGCACCATGTACTTGTTATAAAACTAATTTAAGTTCGACCATTGAATATTATAATATTGGCATTGAGTTATGAGTATATTTTGTGGTTATTTAACTTATTTTGTTTCCTCTATGCATATTATGTGGTTAATTTTGCTTATATGGCTATATTTTTAATTTTTTATGTATATTTTTGTACTATTGTATCCAAAAGTATCCAAAACCCCAAAAACAATCCCAATATCCGATTCTCGTACCCATATCCGTACTCGTATCCATATTGGCAACATAGTTTTTAAGTTGTCAAGTGACTTTTTATTAAAAAAGACAACTTAATATTAATTTATTCTTATAAATAAAAAAATTAAAGTGACTTTCCAAATAAAGCAACTCAACATCAAATTAGAAGATGGAATGTTACTTTTGGGGCTTTTTACTTGAAAAAGTGTCAAGTGAACTTGTAAAAAGGCATTAAAGAGCCATTTAGAAATCATTTTTTGTCATTATCTATTTTTACATTAAGAGTTTGAGTTGTTGCTTCAACTTTTGCTTTTGAAGATCAAAACCCTCTATTGCAATCAGATTTGGGAACAAAAGCCCTCCAATCTTCAGTGGTGACTCCATCCAAGAGTTGCATTTGTGCATTTAATTAAAAATTTGCAGCATTCAGTTCAATTTTATCAACTGAGACACGTTTTTGACGTCATTGTCAAGATTTGTGCATTGGACATCATCTACAACAGCTAGGGCATCATCTCAAGGGTTGATGTCATCATCCCAAGGGTTGACGTCACATTTAGGGCAATATTTCAACGTTGACATCACCTATAGTTGGTTGATGTCACTTCTTTCAATCTGCAGGGCCATTGTTTGGTCTATTCCATCTATCTGGAACACCATTGGTCAGAAAATTGATGTATACATCCAACTGCGATTTTTCTGATTTTCAGTGTTAAAAAAAAAATTGATTTCAGTGTTTATGTTACAATTGTCATTATTTGCAAAAAATCCAAAGTTTCCCTGGGGTTTAGAAATTGTTTCCATCATTTTCTAGCATTCGTAATTTTTGTTGTAAGGGTTTTGCAATAAAAAACAGCTTTTACTAATTGTGTCCTAGGGTTTCTAGTGAATCTGGAATTATTTCAAAAAATTCGATTACGGACATTACAGAGGTATCAGAGATGTGATATTGTCAGCGTGTGAATCATGAGAATAGTGCAAGAATCCATGTTAGAGATATTACAAGCTATGCAAAAATATCAGAAGGATCTAAAAGCATGGATAGAAATAAGGAAGATGGAAAGGTCAAAATCTGAGCCTTAAAAGTCTATGGAGGAGCAAAAGAAATTCAACATGCAAGTCAATGGTAAGGAGATCTTATCTAAAAAGAACCAGAGAATGTGGTTGAAAAGAAACTAATCACATTGCAGACAAATGCAAAGGATGTAATGAGGACCTAGAAGAGGTGTGATGAATGGCTAAGAAGAGCTAAGGAAGCTAAGTTGATAGCCACTCAAGTAAAACAACACCTACAAAAAATTAAGGGAAAAAATTCTCCAATTGTAATGGTGGAGCATTCAGAAAATTCAGATTTGCAAGAATTGGGAGAGGATTTTTTGGTTAATGCTAAATTTTCGAGTCTTCAATATAGTACAGTTGATGCAAATTTCTCTAAGGCATTGAAAGAAGAAGATTAGCTATTGGATCAATTTTATGACAACTCAGAATATGAAAGGAATGTTTCAAATCAGAAAGTTTATGAGGTTGGGTTCCAGGAAGACCTTGTTGAGAGGCATGCACATGAGAAAAGGGCCTCATCGGATGTTAATCTTGGTTTTCACCTTGCTGGAATTTTCAAATCAACGACTAATGGTAAGCAATTTGATTATCTTCATGATTATAACAAGAAACATGAAAGTGTTGATTTTAATGAAAATTTGTGGATGTCAAGAGGAAGTTTGTGGCAAGACTCGTCATCATGGGATGTACCAAGAGTTTGGTGAAAATATGAAGGGTGCAAAATATAAAGAGAATCTTTTCACTCAAATCCAAGATCATTCATGTATGATAGTGCGGGAACCTGGTGTTATAAACAGAGATACAAAAAGAAGATATTGAGAAACGCATAAAGGCTAAAATGTTTGATGGCTTTAAAATCACAGTTGCAGATAGATTCACCATTCCATGCACTTAGATAAGTAGACAACTTAATATAACCATGGGTGAGAATAAGGTAAGGAATGAATTTTATATTATGAAAACTAACATGGTTATTGTCATGTCACTTTTTTTAAATTATTTAATTATGAAATAATTTAATATTAATGTTTTAAGTTATCCTAAAGTCACCTTAATTAATAACATGAAAAAGGGACATTTGATCATTATTATTAAGGGGGGGCATAAAGTATTGATTATTAATTAGGCCAAAAGCAATGATAAAGATGGATTTATTTAAATTAAACATGCCAGCGTCAAAATAGAAGATAGAGCATGTTTTTTAGGGTTTGGGTGGAAAAAATAATTATTAGAATGGGTTGGATGGAGAGAAATGGGGATTCATTCATTCAAACAAAATAAAAAGAACTCTTTTTCAGAGCAAGAAGCTTCACTAGTTGCCCATACACTAGCTTAAAATGTTGATGAACGGTGTGCAGGGAAGTTGAAGCCATATTTGATAATTGAGGGACTTCTAGTGATCAACAGGGAAAGAATTCTCCCATTATGATGAGCAAAAAGGAAAAAACAAAAAAGGTTTTAGATGCAGCAAAAATTGATGAGAATTCAACATCAAAGTTAGTTGAATTACAACAATTCAATCAAAGGCAAACAAAGATTGAAGAACTGCAACTGTTGGTAATAGAAGAGAAAGAGGTACATGTCCTAACAAAGTTGGATAGTACGAAAAGGTTCATTGAAGATTTAACTCTACACTTGCAGAGTGCTCAAACTGCAACAGAGTGGGTGAGGTAAATGTGGCTAGCATTGAGCATACAGTCATTATTGTAGATTTGTAAAGAGTAAAGAGTACATTGGAAATAATGAAATCAGAATACTTGTGTGTAATTAAAGACAAGGATATGGTCATTGGAATTGCAGAAGAGGCCTTAACTGCATCATGGAGCTTTTTAGCTTCCAATTGTATCAGAATGGTGCAACAAAAGCATGATGAAGACTTCTTGAGTTTGATTTGGAATCCTAGCATTGATAAAAAAGTTCAGGTTGGAGTTGTCCCACTTCACAGTTACAGGGTCTAGATTACATGGGCATTATAGCTTGATTTATGACATTGGCATGGTGATACTAGAGCATCTGGATTTGCAATTGCTTGAGGGCAAGCAATTTTGAGAACGACAGACTGTCATATCCCCTTCTCGAAACAACTAATAATGAAATAATTTAATATTAATGCTACATTGTCGTATACGGCCCCCCAGGCCCAGGGAACGCAAGGGAAATGCTCCAAGATACGAGAACACAAAGGAGCGTGGGAAAAATGCCCAGGGAGCATCCCTAGGCTACGAAAATGCCCAAATACATCTGGGTGACATATTTGGGCGTTTTCGCAACCTAAGGCCACTCCCAGGCTTTAAAAACTTTTATTTTTCAATTTCGCCCAATAAAAAGTTAAGCATGGACAGCAAAATATAATGAAAAACAAACTAAAGTGAATTCCCAACCCTAAAAGCAGCATTCACACTCATTTTATCAAAAGATAGCACATTTACCTTTCATTGCATTTTTAACTCTCATTGCACATTTGTTCATTCTTGTTCATTTTTTCATTTACATAAGCTTGAAACTCCTTCCTTGTGCTAAACTTACACCATTACCTCAACCTATTTGGCACTAAGGAGATTGAGGAGCTTGCAAAGAAGAGGATTTGCTGATTTAAGGTAAGTTTTTAGATTTGTGGTTTTTTTTTTTTGTAATTAGTTTTGATTTTAATTTTTTTTGTTATTCTTTGAAGTTTTAACCATTATTCAACAAATACCAAATGCATTGATTATGTTTTAAATTTTAATAGCAATATTTTTATTTTTTACCAAGGGCTATAGAGATTTGTCAAAATGTCTCAAGCTGCAAGTGCTAATTTGGTGGGCAAAGATAGCCCCCAAATATGATCTGCGAACGTCCCTTTGGAAGTATGTGACAATATTAAAACAAATGCCTAGTGAAAAGTGTTCATTGGCTTTGCTCAAAATGTAACTGTGAATACAAGATCTCATATAGTCGAGTGAAAGCCCATTTGTGTGAGATTCCTGGCACTGGAATCAAAGTTTGTGGTGGGCCAAGCATTAATAGAAGGCCGAAAAAGGGCTTGCCACAAGGAAAGATCCTTGCATATGTCAAAGAGCAAGAAGAGGCAGATGCCATTGTTGGGCAAAGATCGAAGCATCCTTTGAGAAAGAAAGGATCACCCCCTGTCGATCCATCTCGTGCTAATATGGAGACCCCATCACACACCTTTCTTGCTACACCCGTTGCAATCGAAGAGGAAGAGGATTCACCTCTTGGTCACAAGAGAACAAAAGATGCAGGCCCATTGGACAGGGCATTCCATAATAAATCTAGGGACATAACGGATCAAAGCATCGCACATTGTCTTTATGCATGTGGGTTGTCATTTAATATTGTTAAATCACCATACTAGCAGGATATGGTGAGATCTATCAATGTTGCCCCTAAATGGTTCGTCGGCCCAGGTTATGAAAAGGTGCGCACCAACTTATTGACAAAAAAAAGAAAATACGTTGAAGATGCATTGAATCCCATCAGGGATTCGTGAATCGAAACAGGTTGTCATCATTTCCAATGGATGGAAAGATACGACAAATAGACCATTGATTAATGTGATCGTAGTGAGCCCTAAAGGGGCAATGTTTTTTAAGGCTGTTGATTGTGAGGGGCAAATGAAGGATGCACGATTCATTGTTGACAACCTGATAGAGTCCATTGAAGCAATGAGGCCTCAAAACATTGTCCAAGTTATAACGTACAACGCTAAAAATTGCAAAGTTGTGGGCATGTTGGTTGAGGAAAGATATGGGCACATATTTTTGACACCTTGTGTAGTTCATTCCCCCAACCTTATGCTGCAAAAATTGGGGACAATTTGACTAGATCAAACAAGTCTATGAAGAAGCGAGCGAGATCCAAATGTTCATAACCAACTGTCACATGTCCCAAGGCATCTTCAAGGCCTTCTCAAAGTTGCAATTATTGAAAGTAACTCTTAATTTTATCATTCATGAATCATGTATCATTGTATATTTTTAATTTTATTTTATAAGTTTGTAATTTGTAGTGTTTTTATTTTTTAATATATTTTTTTTAATTTTATTTGTTTTAATTTCGTATTAGGTTGTTGAGACTCGGTTTGCCTCACAAACACTCATCTTGAGATGACTTGTTAAGGTGCGTGAGGCATTCAGTAGCATGGTTATCAACGTCCTTTGGAGTGTACGAAGGCAAACAAACAGTGAGAAGGCCACAAAGTTGAAAGGGTGGATTCTAGATAACGTGTGGTGAAAATTTGTGGAGTATTTGCTCAGTTTTACCAAGCCCATTGTCAACATGTTGAGATATGTGGATATGGATCATTCATATTTGGGTGAGATTTATGATGGAATCAATTCAATGATTGAGAATATTAAATCCATCATAAATGTCAAAAGGCAAGATCCTACAGAGAAGTTTTGTTCTTCAAAGAAGTGCAGTCACATCTCATTCAAAGGTGGAACAAAATGACCACCTCATTACATCTTTTTGCTTTTGCTTTAACACCCAAATACTAAAGTGCAAAGATCCTTTCTTTGCACAGGAGGGTCGAACCATATAGGGATGTTGGGGTTGCTGAGGGATATAAGGCAACATTCTCTAAACTCTTGCCCAATCCAGAAGAAGACCAAGTCAGGGAAGAGTTTGTGCATTTCATATCCTCGGTGAGTCACTCTCTTGGCGCTATTCATGACAAGTCCAAAATGGACGTTCACTTTTGGTGGTACCTCTATGGACAAGCATCTAACCAATTGCAATAAAAATTATATCACAAGTAAGATTTTAATTTTTTTTACTCTACCCTTCTTTTGAATTTTTTGATGTTTTGTTTTAACTTTTGATTTTTATAAATTATAATTGACTTTGCAGCTTCAATAGGTTGCAAGTTCCTCTTCAGTTGGGCGGAACTGGGGTACGTATGGCTTTATCCACTTAGTTAAACGCAACAAGTTGGCAACAAAAAAGGTGGAGGATTTGGTCTATGTGCATTCCAACTTGTGTCTTCTCTCACACAAAAAACCTCATTACAAGGGGCAACAAAGTGTTCAGATGTGAACCTAGAGACTACTGACTTGGATGCCTCCATTGGCTACCTTTCATTGCTTGACACGGAGCTAGACGATGCTTCACATGCCCTGCATAGTGGAGCTACTGGGAGTGGCACTGTTGCTGCTCGTGGGTCTAATGAACCACATGATAATAAAAACACGGCAGCCGAAGATGAAAATGAATATAGTGAATCATGAATATGTTGATTTGTCTTTATTTTTGTCCAACACGTATCATTTGCACAATGTCCCTGTTATAAAACTAATCTAAGTTCAACCATTGAATATTATGATATTTGGCATTGAATTATGAGTATATTTTGTGGTTATTTAACTTATTTTGTTTCCTCCATGCATATTATGTAGTTAATTTTAATTATATGACTATATTTTTTATTTTTTATATATATTTATGTATGGTCGTATCCAAACGTATCCAAACCCCAAAAAAATCCCCGTATCCCCATATCTGATTCTCATAACCATATCCGTATCAGCAACATAGTATTAATGTTTTAAGTTGCCCTGAAGTCTAATTAATAACATGGAAAAAAGACAATCATTATTATTAAAGTGGGCCATAAAGTATTGATTATTAATTAGCCCAAAAGCAATGATAAAGATGGATTTATTAAAATAAAAGCATGCCAACGTCAAAATAGACAATAAAGTGTGTTTTTAAGGGTTTTGGTGGAAAAGGTAATTATTAAAAGGGGTTGGATGGAGAGAAATGAGGATTCATTCATTCAAACAAAATCAAAAAAACCCTTTTTCAAAGCTTGAGCAGCAATTGTTCAACTTTCCATCACAGAGGGCAAAAACCCTCCAGTGAACAGACTTAAAGAGGAAAACCCTCATACCTAATAGGTGATTCCATTGAAGGATTACATCTATGCTTCAAATCAGGTTCAGAGTTACAGTTTTGGCATTGCTATCAGTTGTGAAGTCCAAAACTTCAAGGATTGCAGCCACTTACAACATTGGTGTTGCCATTTCAGCTTGGCGTCACCCCCTGGGTCTTTTTCCAACCTTGGCATCACCCAACCAGAGCTATCGTACACCTGTTGTTTCTTTCCAACGCTGTCGTCCACCCTATTGTACTTGCAGTACAGTGACATCACACCCCCAACCTTGGCATTTGGGATTTTGATCCATTCAGGGTGCAACGTTCCACTCCCACCGCTGGGCATTTCACTTTCCAATCAATTCAACCCTCTTTCGAAGGTTTACAAGACTGACGTCATCATTTATGCCCTCTATAATTATTGGTGTACCTTCCTGAGGTCCGTCGTACCTACTAGAAGCTTGTCGTATTGTTCAGGGAACATCTACAACTAGGGTTTCAGCGAGAAATTCAGTGTTTTGCTTTTTCATGTTGTTTCCGGTTTGGGTTGCCATAATAAATTTGTAATCAGCATATTTGAATTAATTTTCAATTGGGTATTCAATTTCAGCATTAAATATCAACTGGGTATTTTCAGTTTTGCATATTTCAGTTATATGGTTTGTTTGAACTTATATGTTTTCGTCATAATTGAACAAGGGTTTTATGGAAATTCCAAGATTGTTAATATTTGTCCAGAAAGGGAAATTCCAGTTATGGAGATAGAAGGGTTGCATTCCATTGGCAAGTTAGTACAGAGTCATAAATCTAAAGAGCTAAAGGAAAAGATATGGTGCTTGGAAGCAACTCTGATGAATCATTAAGAGTAGTCATAACCAAAGGAACTTCTCAGAAAGGACAAGTTGTTTGCATAGCAAGTTGCTTTGTAGTGGAGAGCATGCAAACTATTTCATCTTTTGGTAAGTAATAATCTTTATGTTGATATTCAAATGCTTTCAAAATAACATTATATGGTGTTCAATAATATGTCCCCAGAATCACTATCAGATAGAGGTTTCCAACATGCCATAGAGTTGAAAATTGGTTGTAAGCATGCCATTATTACTCCTCATTTCTCAAGGACTAATTTGAGATCAAGCCACCATCAGATCTTTGTTTGTAAGGGGGGTGTGCCCAAGACAACTTTCAGATGCCTTACTAAACACATTGAGTTCTTGGTCATGCCATTCAATTTCACTAATGCTCCTGCTATGTTCCAATTCATGGTGAATCGGGTATTCGGTGGTCAGCTGAGACAGTTTTGATAAATTTTTAAAATATTTTAATGTGTAGCAAAGCATGGAAGGATCATATGAGACAACTAGATTTGATCCTTGGGATTATAGAGAAACGAGCTCTATTTGTAAAAGAATTTAAGTGTGAGTTTGGGGTCAAAAGAATTTTATACTTGGGCCATGTCATTATTGTTCAAGGCAAGCAGGGGATCAAAAGAGGATTCAAATGTTTCTAGTTTGGGTAATCCCTACCACACTAACTCTATTGAGGAGATTCTCTAGTTTATGCAGTCATGATAGAAGATTTGTTAAGGGATCTTCACATATAGCAACACCCTTAACCAACATGACAAAGAAAGGAGCTTTGAAATGGATGGATAGAATACCAAAAGTTTTTGATAAGCTTAAGAGGGTAATCATTATGTCTTGTATTTTCCATTTCAAATTTCTCACAATCATTTGTGGTAGAATGTAGTGTTTCAGGAGAGGGTATTGAGGCCATATTAATCCAAAAGGGGGACTCCATTAAGTTGGAGAGCATGAAGTTGAAAGATTCAGAAAATAGTTTATTTATGACACGGAGATTCTTGCTATCAATCATGTTTTGATAAAATTCAAACATCACTTGGTTTATGGTAGATGTGTGGTTGAGTCAGATTTCTGAAGTTCTTCTTGGATCAACATGATTTGAATGATGAACCACAAAGGTGGGAAAGGAAAATCCAAGGTTCTAATGTTATAAAAAAGGAAAAAGCATGTAGTTGTTGATGTCTTTTCTAGAATCGTTGTTCTTTGTTCTATTTCTGTCATTTATGGTGATTGGAAGATTTCAATCATGGTAGATTTTGCCAAGAATACATTTGATGCTAACATTTTAGATGCAAATGTGAAGGATCAAAAATATGTGCTAGCAAATGGTCTCATTTTGAACAAGGATAAAATCTTTCTTGTACTTGAATTTGAGATAAAACAGAGGATTTGGAAAGCTTTGCATGATACACCAATTGTGGGACACTCTATATCCTACAATATTTGTAGATATATAAGAAAGAGATTCGGAGCTTTGAGTAGGATCTCAAACACATCAGAGAGTACATCACCTACCAACAAAATGAAGTAGAGCATGTCTTCCTAGTAAGTTGGTTGCAGCGATTGTTTATTCCCCATCAATATTGGAAAAGTATGTTCATGGACTTCATCACAAGTCTTCCCAAGGTACATGGTAGAGACTGCATTTATGTTGTGTATAGGCTAAATGAGTATTCATACTTATTTGTCATTTATCTAGAATTCAAAGCACGTCATATGCAAGAAGTATATCCTTTCACTCAAGGTTGTCTACACATAAGAGTATGGGATCTGGGTGATATCTCAAGATCTATCAAGGGTAGTAATAGCCAAGGATGGTTATATAGCAAAAGGAACAAACCAAGGGCTGTCATTATCAAATTTTCCAGCCTTAGAACTTGTCATCACAGATTCCAGCTACTACACTATACCAATTATGGCCCTCCAAGTGTTTTTAGTCACAGGGTTGCTGATTTTTCGGGGTCTCAATAGAGATATGCTGATTATTACTGTTGTAAGTAGATTTTCAGTCATTGATTGTCTATTTCCAGCCTCTAAATTGTTGATAGCAATGATTTATGCAAACGAGTTTCAGCATCGCTGATGTTAGAGCATTTTTACACTGCTAATTTGCGAAATTTCAGACTTTGAACTATTGTTAGCAGCCAAATCAGCTTCAAGTTTGCAGGATTTGAGGAACTTTCCTTACATTGTTTTGTTTGTGAAGAATTTCAGCGATAGGATCTATTGGAAACAATCTTGTCCATCACCATTATGTTTAATAATCCAAAGGAGGATCTAGACTTTTCAGTTTATAAGTATATCAGAGTGGCACAACAGAATCCAACTACATCACAAAAAGGTAATGGTAACTTGTTATGTTTACATCCTCATGATCCATTGTTTGTGGTCAAAGGTCAAGAAGATAGTTCACTAAATAAATCAATATATAATGTTGCACATGCTTATGGCCATCATGGGGAACGATTTCATGATAATTCACAGTCAAACAACTTGGTGAGATGGGATTTATTCAAAACATGGAATTGCAAGTGCCCAAGGATGAATTGGGATCTAAGCATCATAGAGAGAGGCATTTGAGGAAAGTCTGAACAATTGGGCTTGCAATTGCTTGGGACAAGCAATTTTTGGGAAAGGCGGACTGTCATGACCTTTTTTTCAAATAAAGTAAAATTAATATTTTTAAATTGTCAAATGACTTACTATTTATTAAAAGTGACAACTTAATATTACTTTATTTTTATAAATTAAAAAATTAATGTGACTTTCCAAATAAAGCAACTCAACATTAAATTAGAAGACGGAAAGTTACTTTTGGGGATTTTTTCTTAGAAAAAGTGTCAAGTGAACTTATAAAAAGGCATAGGGGGCCATTTGAAAATCATCTTTTGCCATTATCTATTTTGACATTAAGAGTTTGCACTGTTGTTTCAACTTCTGCTTTTGAAGACGAAAACCCTTCATTGCAACCAGATTTAGGGACGAAAACCCTCCAATCTTCAGTGGTGACTATCTACGAGTTGCATTCGTGCATCCAGTTAGATATTTGCAATTTTCAATTCAGTTTTATCAGCTAAGACACGTTTTTGGCTTCATTGTCAGGAATTCCGCATTGAGCATCATCTATAGTAGCCAGGGCATCATCCCAAGGGTTGATGTCAGATTTAGCATAGTATTTCAGGGTTGACGTCACCCATAGTTGGTCGCCGTCACTTCTTTCAGTCTGCAGAGCCATCATTTAAACTATTCCATCTATATGAGATGCCATTGGTTAGAAAATTGATGTATACATCCAGCTGGGATTTTTCTAATTTTCAATGTTGGAAAAATAAATAAAATTTTTGATTTCAGTGTTTATGTTACAGCTGTTATTATTTGCAACAAATCTGAATTTTTTCTAGGGATTAGAAATTATTTCCAGCATTTGTAATTTTTGTCATAAGGGTTTTGCAATAAAAATCGGTTTTTATTAACTCTTCCAATGTCCATTGAGGTACATTACACTGGCCAATCGATTACCATCGATGTGGGTAATGTAGCCTTGAAATGGTGTTTAATACCTCCAATTTTTGGAAGAGGTAGGAGGTAAATAATTTGGTAGTCCTCGGAGTTCCAAAAAAAGCATAGCATTCAAAAGTGACTGCTTCTCAAAGGTAAAAATACAAGAAATCTTGTCAAGATAATGGAAAAATAATAAGTGACCCTCCTAAATCCTTTTACAAACAATGATCTCTTTGATATTTTTGTAGTAGACAAGACATCTCAAAATTGGTGATCTTCTTTCTCCACCTCCTAGAGAAAATAAAGGCAACAAATTCTATCACCTAGGGAAATATGGTGGTTGGTCTCGATCCATAAGTGGTGAGAATATAGTCTTAATAAACCAAAAGGAGACTTAAGGCCATGAGTCCAATGATGCTAAATATAGTCAAGACAAATGATGGTGTCATCAACGATTTACAAGAAATGATCAGCATAGAAAGCATGAAAGAGATCCAAATGACCTACATATATTGTCAATATATGTTCCGTTTGATTTCTTTGTTGATCACTCCCTCTTCTAAGAGACAAGGAGGGAGTCAGTCTATGAAGATGATGATAGAATGAGGAAGCAAGCAAGTCTTTGAGTATCGACATCATTGTCATCCGAGGGGACTCAAGGAAGTAATTAATGCTAAAGAAAAAGGGCTAAATATGGATCTCTCCCAACCAAAAGCTAGATCGCCCATGAACATGAGCCTATGAAGACAAAAAATAAGCTTGGAGACACTCTCGAGATGGTAACTAGCATTGAGGCCTATTATTTTCAACACCTCCTAATGAATAGGGAGCAAATACTAGCATTTCCTTTCATGTGGAATGTCTTTCAACAATATGCTCAACCAAAATTGTTGGTATGAGTTTAGTTGTACCATTCTATTTGTTCCATATTGTTGAATTTTAGTCACAAGCTTTGTTGAAAATAGCCATACCATCTTTCGCCAACTTATAAAAAGAGCTATAACAATCCTCCGAATTTTAAATTGTTTTTTCCCAAATCAATAAGAGTGATTGGATGTTTACTCATTAAGGGTCAACTGTAAAATAAAGTAAATCAAGATAAAGTCAAGTGGACTATGCCAACAAATGGATATCTAAAACTAAATTTCGATGGAGCCTTGAGAGGCAATCCAAGAAACGAAGGGGAAAGATGCATCTTGAGAAATGAAGTTGGAGCCTATGCACTTCCTCAACTTTTATACCCAGAGGTACTAAAATGAAGTGGAAGCAATAGTCTTTGTGGAAGGGTTATGAATCTCAGCGGATTTGAAGATGGAGAGTCTAGAGGGGCAAGGAGAGTCACAAATTATTATTAATGCTATGAATAAAAAAGAACTCCCGCCTGGAAACAAGAGAGTATCCTTGGTGAAATCCAAAACCTCCTACCATGCTTCAAATCGATAAGCTTCACTCATTGTAGGGAGGCAAACAAGCCTAGCATATCTCCCATTTAATGTCGGAATTGATCAAGATATTTTCTCATAACTTTGGCTCTAGATTTGACGAATAATATAGGTTGCAAATTTTAGTTGCCCAAGATATCCCCTAACTTTCAAATACCTGAAGGACATAGCATGTGTCTTAATTGATATGACTCAAAAACAACTATGATAGAAAAGAAGAATGATAATTATAGAAAGAATACAAAAGGAGATATACGGTCTTGTCGATATCTCCCATACACCTCCACATTGGTGGTACTGCACTACAATTGAAGCAAGCCAAATCTAGTTGGCAATTATTTAGGGTGGCTTATGAAAGGGATGTCAGAACAAACATACCCCTACTTTACCAGGCCTTGCTCCATCTTGGCCATTTCATAAGTTTCGCCCCATCTATTCTCTTCTTTTGACAATCATGACAAAGAAAAGGGAAAAAAAAATCTCAAAAGAGATCACAGACCTGTGCCTAAAATGAATTTGCAACGCTTCCTCCCCCGAGACTTTGGCTATGGTAGTTTTGTGCTTTGGACACACCTATCTGGCAGACAATGGGCTGAAGATTGAAAATTCATGATTGTTGCAAATTTGGCATGCAATTTGGCCAAGCTAATCAGGTAGAAGAGATTTTCTAGTGGGTGGCAGTTTGAATTGTGAAATAAGAGGAAAACTCATCTACAGAGGCAGTATTGGCTAGTCATAATGGGCTCCTTGGTAAGGCAAAGGATTGAGATTTGAAAGCTGAAGGAGGAGCAATGACAAAAGTCAAAACAAAGCTAAAATCTCCACACGGTCTTTTGAGGCTATCAAGAAACATTATAATAAAATGCTACCGTATATTTGGAATATGCAAGTATTGGTTAATGATCAGATGATCAAGGTCTTGAGTACTAGGCCACCCTTATTCTTAGGTAGACCCAAGCATTAGAGCCCACAATAAAGAACCCAGCTTGGAAAAACCCTGGTAGACATGTTGGGCACCCTAGGAAGAAGCAAGAGGACCCGAGGGACCTGTCAATAATATATAATGGCCTAGTGTTACTACAAGAAGAATTGGTTGAGTGGTTCATGCTACAAGAGGAGATAGAGATAAATTTAGGCTTATTTGCAGCTATGAAGAATAAGAAAGGAGAAGCTGAAGATAAAGGACGACAAAGCCCGTCGTCCTCAACAAAATATGGTGCAGAAGTTTTTGATACGAGCGCCTGCTCCTATCTTGGAAAGTGCAAATTCCACCATAATAGCATCCCACAAGGTAACTCAACTCTTAGCATGTATGGCCTTCTAGTTTTCTGTTGTCTTTTGTTTTTTTGGGAGTTCATGAACTTTCATCTTGTGCACTTCTTACAGAAAACTCTTAGAAGTCTAACGAGTAGATTGTTATCTTGATGGTTGGGTCGTGGTGGTAAAACATGTATGTTGTAAATTAGTTATGTTCAATATTGCAAATTAAAACTTTTTACTTCATAATGTTTCTCATAGTTCGTATGTGTAATTTAGCATCTATGTGTTCTTCCTTTTTCAGTTCTGGGACCCTGTAAAACTCTATTTTCTCTAGCAATGAAAAAAGAGCATTTGGATGTCTTACCCTATTTTTGATTAAACAAATAAATGTTAGAGATTATATAGGTGTAAAACTGGAACTATCAAAATGCTAAAGATATACAATGATTAACTATTCTGGTTTTGACAAATTGCTAAATATGGAAAGTTGTTATTTTGGAAAAACACTAGAAAGAATATACTTAGCTTGCACACTGATTTATGTTCACTGTTATGACTACCTGCAAGTGGAAATCAGAGGAATAAGTGACTGCACAGGATCAAGATCAAAATCAGGTACAAAAACAGTATCTAAACAGGGCTGTTGTAATTGGATGATGGCGCAGTGTGCTCCAATTCATTGATTGTGGATTTGTCTCAGTTGACTATGACAAACTGTTGAAAAAAACAGACAAAAAAATAGGATTTTAGAAATGACAAATCAGAGGCAAAAGCAGATGTTTGTGGACATGAGTGTTGTAAGTGGACAGTGGTGCAGTGCACCCAAGTTTGTTGACCATGGACTTGTCCTTGTTGACTATGCGTAAAAACGGATCACTAGACATGTTCCTGTGGGTAATGAGGAATCTAAGATATCGCAATTAGGATTTTGCCGCGTACAAATCATTGTTTGTCTTCTCTTGACTTTAAAACCTTTAAGGCACTTTGATAGCTTGAGAACCTGCAAAAAAAAAGAGGGGAGAGTAATGCGCTGAGCTGACCTCAATCACCCCTTGATAATTGACCGTTGTCTACGTATCCAATACTCTAAGGACGAAAAACAAGCCCACGTAGTTCTCCCACCTAAAGTGAATGTGCAATTGTGCTCCTTTGACTATGTGTATGCAACTAGAAGATGGCTTTGATACTCGACAATAATAGATATTTACTTGCTTTAGAGGGCTCTTGACTTGGCTTATGGCTGCTCCTTATGAATGATTCAAAATTTGAGCATAATAGGCCAAATTTGGTCAATGTGCAAAAGTGTATAAGCTCCAACCAAGTGAATAGAAAGTGTCTTTAATGAGGGACTCTTGACATGTATTTATAGGCAAATCTTTTGACAATTTATTTTAACCAACCTTATGAAACAGGCATTTTGAATTTCAAAAACTAGTTATTTGGCACGAGACACAGCTCCACTCTACTTAAAGCGGACCTGCCCTGAACGAGAGACACTCTAAAGGTGATTTTAAACATCTTCAGCGTTCGACATTGAAAGTTCTATATAGTGGCAACGACAAAGGGTCGAGCCCACAAATAGACAAATGGCTAGAGGAATGGCGAATAAGAGTCATGTATTTGTGTGCAAATCATGTGGTTCGGAATGTATCAAGAATTAGCATTGTCAAGTACCAGTGACTAGATTTATGTGTCTACAGGGTGTTGAAGAACTTTGGCCCCTCTCAACAACGTTTTTGGCCTATTCGCATTCCTTGTTCAATTTTGGCCTGCCAAGTAAAGTGCACTACATTATCACCCACTAAAATAATAGATTCTAATATTTCTTCAACTATGCCCCTAAGAAATAAATGTTGAAGTTGGCAAGATCATGAAACAATTTTGATTGCTTTTTATTGGATTAGTACAAGGCTAATTACCAAAATTCTAACCAGTATCTACAAACTATGAGGTGCTTTGACAAGTTATATTCATGGAGGACAATGTAGAGCTCCAACTCATTGCACTTTAGCACAAATGCAATTACTTTGAATGTCATCATCATGATTAACAAAGATCCTTTTGTCACCTAGATTGTTTGCAGCTCGTGTTAGCCATTCAATTTTGAATTTAGGTATAAGTCCCACTAAAGTGCTACAAATGTGATTAAAATGTCTTCCAATTGTAAAGCCATGCTTTCTAGGATAAATAAAATATTTGCAATTTCCCCTCTTTTGCAATCAAATATGATACTAGTACAAGGCATAAGTGTTATATGTTTGTAAGTTTCCCCAATCCCTTTCCCCCTCCTCAAAAATCTCTCTCCAAAGAGATCTCCCCACCGTTGTAAAAAATTATGACCACATTAGTTGAGCAAGATTTTAATGATGGCATTTTCATGTTCATCCAGACTATCATTAAAGAAAGCACTTGAACATCTCCATTGACTGACACAATTCCACCTTTGTTTGTAGCCTCCTTTTTAGAACCTTCAAGTTCCAAGAACCACCTCTTTTGTTCTTCTTCACAAAGCTACACATATTTAAAAGAGAGATCATTAAGAGACTTCTTTATGAGTTTTCCATAAGCCCAAATATTTATTAATGAGAGCTAATAATCTTTCTACTTTCAAAATACCTAGCATTACTAGGGCTTCTCCCAAGATGCTAGGAAAGTGGATTTGATGCCAGCTTTAGAAATCCCTAAAACTTCCTATAATTGCTATAAACCCTAGGGAAAAAACCCAAAGTATTAAACTTTCTATTTGAGTTGACTAAAACAGAAATCTAAATTGTAAATGCTTACCTCAAAATACATTTTCATTTTGTTTTAAAGATTAGAAGAAAGCAGAATTTTCATGGAAGGTCTATTTGCATTAAAAAACACAAGAAACAAAACAGCATTTCCATTAAAATCTTTCTTGAGTTATGGGGACCAACTCAGGCCAATAAAGCCTGCAAGCACAATATGGTCATTTTGCCTGGCCACAACATGGACTACATAGACTTGTGCAAATCACATCCATCCAAAACATTGTTACACCCCTAATATTATATCTTTAGAAGTGTATTAAGATTATGGAGTAGCAGACTTGTGGAGTGAATAACCATTGTCTTTTCTTTTGTCACTTCTAGATGATTCTTTAGGCCAACATAATGAGGACCTTCGGATCCTAATTGTGTCTAAAAATAGGGATAGATATTCTCTTCTAAATCATCATAAGTGAAATTCTCTATTTCATTTCATTATTGTTCTGCGTTCTAAAGGTTCCCCCCCACGAAGTGACAAGCATTTTGTTCCAATTACATCATTTCATTTGACCTTGTTGCATCATAATCTTTGGATTTGTTCTTATTTTTACATTCAAGCAGATCAAGTATTGGTATTTGAGTTTACTTTTTGTTTCACATCTAAAGAATATCATAAGTGGTATAAGAGCAATGATTTTGGACAGTGAATTTTGTAGTGCAAGGGCAAACACAAAGCAGTATCAAAGAGTGCCTATTTGGGCAGCGAATTCTATAGCATGTGAATGAAAATAAGGCATTATCCAAAGCCAATATCTCTGTTACTCAACCTTTTTTTGCCAATATTTTTTCTATTGCATTATTTGCATCTTTGTTCAACTTCAGGGAAACCTATAGAATTGTTGCAGTTTTGTTCTATCAAACCCTAGGAAAAAAGGGTCTTTAACATCTTTCTAATCAGGAAGAGTTCGGGGGTTCTGATTTGAGCATGACTCCGGGACAAGTCTTTGTTCGGGTTTTGGGCACTTGCAGGGGACAGTAGACATTGGATTCATCTTGTCGAGACACTCACAAGTGTATCTCTCTCTAGTACCCAAGTTTTTTTACCCTGATTAGCGCTCCCTGGTTTTCAAGTCCCTATCGACCCTTCTTGGAGCCCTATACCATTAGATCTGGTTTTTCATGTTGAGCAATTTTGAATAGGTATCCAATAATGCTCATTTTGACCACCAAACCTTAAATCTCTACATGGTTAGCACCCGCAAAGGGTCCTTTATGCCCATAAGAACTCAAAAATCTAGAACCAAGAGACCCACCCAAAAATCAACCATGTCCTCATCTTCAGAATCTAATAGACTAGATCATTCCTCTTTTGTCATTGCAAGAAGTGGCGAGCATCCAGATTATTGCACACTCCCAGAAATAACCGCACCAATTCCTGCAAGATGTGAAGAGGTCGTACATTTTATCTACAAGGACTTACAATCTCACTAAACAGTGGATTAAAAAAAACTTGGTGATTCTCTCATTTCCCAAATCCAATGAGCATCTAGTTTAGTTATGCCAACCTCGCCCTTGGGTAACTAGAACCTCACAAGTAGTGGTATTATGGGTTTCCCAACTTGTCCACCTATGGGAGGAAGCATGGGCTTACACAATCTCATCAACAACATAGGAACCAATACTCCATCTAATATGCAAGGGGTTACTCAAGCTTTGGTGAATATGCCAAAGAGCACCAATGGTTGGGGATTCAACATTCCAACCAACTACAGAGTTCGCCCATTATCTACCAGTATTATGCAACCAACAATCCATGGCTACAAACCCCCTGGTGCAAGTGCAAGATACAACCAAAACTTTTTGAATCAAGAAATGGGGCATTTTTCTCAAGGGCAAAGATTCAATCTTCCTAAAGTGAAGCTGTGCAAGTTTGTTGGGACTGATATGACTTCTTGGCTAAGCCTCATGGAACAATATTTTCAGCCTAATAATATACCGCATGATAAAATGGTTGTCGTTGCTTCACTCTTTTTGGAACCTAAAACCTATCAATGGTACCAATGGATTGGGAAGGAAAGGAATGGACAATTTATGGATTGGCATAGAATTATCTTCCCACTATGAGCACACATGGAATGGAGATTACTTTGGAAAAAAGGCAAATCTAGGCAAACACAGTTGGTAGCAAAGTATAATGCAAAGCATATGAAATTGTTCACAACGACATGAGGTTTGACAGACTATCAACCACTTGAAAACTACATCAATTGGCTTAATGTTTGGGTTAAGCATAATTTTTGAGTACTAGAGCCTTGCACAATTAAGGATGCTATGCAAAAATCCCTAAGCATAGAGCAAAGGAATGTAGCTACTAGGCGACTCACACAAGCTCAACCCTCGGCATGGAGAGATAGAAACTTGCCCAATACTTTCAACACGAGACAAATCACCAAGTTCACTCTTCAACAGGGCACGGAGAAGAGAGAAAAAGGACTATGTTGGCATTGTGATAACAATGGTCTAGGGGTCATAAGTGTGCCAATGGTGACAAATGACTAATGTTTATTGAAAATAAGGTTTTGGAAGGAGAGGTAGATGCAGAGGAACTAATTTTGGACCCAAAGCAAGAACAAATAAAATAAGAGGAAGTCACCACTATCTCCTACATGCATTACATGGGATAAGCACAGCCCAAACTCTCAAAATTGTGGGTGTATCAAGAAGCAAAAGGAAAACCAAAGGTTACCAACTGAGCTCAACTTCTTTGTGTATCTAGTTTCTAATTTTCAAGTCATGATAACTAATAGTAAGCAACTCTCTTATGGCAGTAAATTCCATCACATTAAAGTCTCTATGGGGGATTATCAGCTTGATTCAGAAATGCTTGTCATTTGCCTCAGAGGAATAGATGTGGTATTGGGAGTGTAGTGGCTGAAACAGTTGGGTATGATACTTTTGAACTTTCAGGAATTATCCATGGCCAGAAGGTTAGTAAATGAACTCTAATTTGTGTATCAATTTTTTTTACTTTTAAGGTCATGATAGTCAATGGTAAGAAACTCTTTTATGGCAGTAAATGGCATCACATCGAACTCTCTATGGCAGATTATCAGCTTGATTTAGAAGTGTATGCCATTTCCCTCAAACGAATAAATGTGGCATTGGGAATGTAATGGCTGAAACAGTTGGGGGCAATATCTTTGAACTTTCAGGACTTATCCATGGCATTTACCTCAAAAATAAAAAGGTACAAACTTGTGGGCATGCAATCACCTCCAAGCCAAATAATTACTTCCCATAGGATAGAGAAGTTTCTCAAAAAGGTATGTTATGGCGTGGTGGCACAATTGCACTCACTGGAATACCACGAGGGGATACCCAATTCAAAAAGAGCTTCAGGAGAACATTCAGCAACATTAACAGGTTTTTTGGGATTCTGGTATTGTTCATCCCTACAAAAGTGTCTCCTCGTCTTCAATGGTCATGGTTAAAAATAAGTGTAGTTCTTAGAACACTTTCTTGTAAAGCATGAACTTTAAAGTGAAATATTTGTGAGGCTTTGCCTTGAGTATTGTAAATTGAAGTCTTTCAGGCTTGATAACGGTGGATTCTGCCTTGTTCTATTTAAATTGTAGATGTAAGGAAATTCCCTACCGTTGATTTGCAAGGATACTTCATCCAACGGTGGGAGGACCCAATTTACAAGCAGCCTACATTTACAGCTTTGATCTGAAGTTGGATCCATGTGGAAGTGGATCGTTGCCTAAGAAGATTTTGAAGGTTGTTGGCCTTGAAATATTCCCTGTTTCTAATGGAATCAAATCTAACAACAGGCATGTGTTGTTCTACAAAGTGAGGCTTGTAGACCACAATTATAAGTTGGAAACACGTGGTGCAAGATTGCACTTCCAAGAGGGTCCAAATACTCGTCAAAACATAAAATTCCCCTCGCTGTCAATCTTCACAAAAGATAAATTGAACAGCCCGGAGGGCCCAATAATAAAGAAAAGAAAAGTGTTAGGCACTCAAGTATCTAGTGGCCATCATCCATTCCCGTCGTCAAGTGGTGAACAATTGCAAGCTTTAGAAGAGGCCTAACACCTCTATCAATCTCCCCTCACTGTTGATAAAATAGTAAGGCATACGCCTTAATAACGAAATTAGTGGGGCCCTGCCTTTTTAAGCATTAAGAGAGGATCTTGCAGCCAATATTCATTCCCAATGCCATGTGGCGCAAGATCACTCCTCAAAGGAGGCGCTTAGATCAGTGTCCAAACTTCCCCCCACCACAGATCATATGCAAGAATCCAATCTAACGGTGAGCATGCCCAAACAGAGATATATAAAAGGCAACAGCCTCAACGGAATTTTATTGCCACGAGACACCCGATCGCTCAGCCTCAAGGAAAAGGGAAGATGAATCTTGTTATAAATGGGATACCCGCTCATTTTATTTCTAATGCCTCCAGATCGTTGATCCCATAACATAGGGTGCAGCGTACAACATGGAGTAATGTACAGTTAGCCCAAATGATTATTTCTTGGCATTTTACACCTAAAGCATGATGATTACACTGAGGAGCAACATTCTTATCCATTCCACATGGTGTCTGAAGCATGAATTGCGAAGGCAGTTATAATAGAAGCCATCCTAAACATCAAAGGAAGTCGGAGATGAACATCAGGCATGAGAAGACAGGATTTTCTATATGGCCTCCATGTGTCTCATTTTTGTAAAGTTGTGCAGTATGGATTTGAGCACGTGGCACACTCTAAATCCACCAACTTCAGCTAGGATTGTATATACTAAGCTTTAAACTCTATATAGAGGCTTTTTGTCCATTCAAACTTTTAGGATTACTTAGAAATTTTCTATGTCAATTGTAGCCTTAGCTCTTATTTGCTATGTTTAATGTTCATTTATCTCAGGACTTATATGCAATGGTGTATGTTTGAAGTATACAATAAAAACTTTATGTTTAAATTAAATAATGAATATTTTGTGGCTACTTTCTACCATTGGTCTGGACTTATATATGGATGTTTACTTCATTACAGTTGTTGAATTCCTTAACTCTTGCATTTAGTTGAATAATTGTTTTGTGTTTCTTTATTGCTTTGAATGAGCATAAGATTACACTTTCGGCATATCGCCCCATTTACTTCAAGTTTTCTTTACTTTCTTGCTTTATTTTCACCCTTCGCATTTAGACAGCATTTAAATAGGAGAGCTGGTCTAATCTAGAGGTTGTTCTGGCTTAAAACTACCAGGACTGCCCATTGTGGCATTTTGAATGTGGGCACATTATTCATACTTAGGCACTCAAACTTGTGACCAATGAGAAGTATGAATCGAGGAGTAGGTTCCTAGGTTACAAGAAACTCAACAAACTCACTCAAAAATAAGTTTCCTATTCCTATTATTGATGAATTATTGGATGAATTGAATGGTTTCCTTTTAGTAACTAAACTAGACTTGCGGTCGGGGTATCATCAAATCCGGGTGAGGGAGGAAGATGTACATAAGAATACATTCAACACGAGAGCCATTACAAATTCTTGGTTATGTCATTTGGCCTCACTAATGCTCCATCTACTTTTCACGACTTTATGAATTCAGTTTTCTACCCATTTCTTCAAAAATCTGATTTGGAATTCTTTGATGACATCCTAATCTACAACAAAACATCGGAAGCACATTTGCAACATGTAGGCAATGTGTTACATGTGTTGGAAGACAATCAGCACTATGACAAATGTTAGCTCTAATTTGGCCTCGCTTCCAAAGCTAGACTAAACAACCTTGTAGCCTAGATGGTGTCTTGCTTGTAGATGTAAAGAATCCCTGTCTTCTTTAGAAAAGATAGGAAACAACGGAGCCCTAGAATGCATTTAAACCACATTTGATCATGCTACATTCATAAAAAATATCATGAGTTGAGAACAAAGGTATAATCTATATGTACATATAAAAGAACCAATAACCAAGAAAACCGACTCTATTAGACGCTGGAAAGAATTCAAGAAAATCCAATAATAATGCAAATGTGTTATTGTTTGATTCTATCTTATCCTCACAATCTCTTTGACCCCAATTACATCGTTTTCCCATACATTTATATCAATCCATCATCTCATACAGCCATAACTACTCCTAATTAACAGTTTCTTTCATATTGCAACCATTCCCTAATGGCCAACTAATTATATATAGTTATGATTAGTTTTTATACAGAAGCTTTGTGCTTTACAAAAATACATGAGATTACAATTTTCTAATCCTACCAAGAGTTATCAATATATGGGAACATCAATAAAGATGCAGTGTTGTTGTAGCCTTTGGACTACTTTGCCTAAGCTTTTTACTTAGTATTGCATTGCTCCCCAACCTAAAAAGCTCTAGCTTTCATATTATATAGTTTGAATGCTTGTGAAGCTCTGCATTGTCAATCTACCACAAAAAATTATTTCTCCTTATTACCCCCAACAATATGCCTAAACAAAAACTATTGTCTCGCCCCGAGACAATGCCAACTAAAAACTCTTTATATATGCGACCACTTCCTCATCACTACATGTACCTACAAGGCAAATAAGAATAGGTCGATCTTTCATGGTGTCCTTGTGGATTTTCACCATTCTAGCCCCAACTAAGATGGCATTTTTGGTTTTTGCCTTAGTGTGTACTAAGTGATTACCCCCAAAGGGTTTTCAAACCCCAGTAAGCTCCTATGACCACTTTTGCAGGTTTTCAGCCTGATTCTCTTAACCTCAACTTACTAGCATGCAAAATTGGGCAAATTCAAATCAATCCTACCACATTGTCAAAATATGATCCAACATCACACAATCTATCACATACTACAGAGCATGTGAATTGGGAAGTGCTTGTAACACTTTTGAAGCTTCCAATGCCATGGCCAAAACATTTGCTTTAGGCATCGCCCAATCTTTAATGACATCCTCTATATGACTATTCCCATCCCAAACCTCCACCAAAACATTGCTCACCTCTTCCAATGAGAGGGTACTAGTTCCTTGGAGTTATGTCCTCGCACAATCCATCATGAACACAACATCAATAAGGTGGTTTCCTAGTTACTCCTGATGTCGTTTGATCATGAGTTCCAGTGCCTTATTTCTTCCACCCTCCCCCGATTGCTTAGTTTAAGGATTTTGGAGTTGAAACTCCCCCTGTAGCATTTGTTGCAAATCCACTAGTGGACGATTCTCTGCATTCCAAATCTGATCACTAGCATCACTAACGCTCCCTCACAGTCACAATTTAGTGATTTCAGATTTTTCCTCCAAATGGGGCACTACCCTATTGTACAATGGCCTTCCCAACCATTCGGCTTCTTGCTCCTCAACCTACATTGTTTCCATGTGTTGTTCTGAAGTAGTGATTGCATGCTACAACTCCTATCTCAACTATGTTACTTTTTTTCTAGCCCTCTGTACTCTTTCAATCGGAGATAGCTCTTTGTGAGCTAGGCCTCTAGGTTATTCGATACATATAGGTCAAGCAATCCATTTAGACTGCCCACCTCTTGTAGAATTTCAAGAGCTTTTTTCCTTGATGGTTCTTGCAATCTCTTTGTGATGTCCACAACATTTCCGTATCCTTGTTGAGTTGTTGTGGACCAAGTTTCAACACCGATGAGCTTCTCCTCGGTTGAAAAATGCTTGAGGATTAATTCTCAATGTGTCTAGAAGGGTCAACGCTTGTGAATCTACATTGCCTTGAATTTGCCCTCCTATAGCTGCAGTCACATTAGCCACAATCAAAGTATGAACTAACTAGACTCGTTTCCTCTTCTAATGTCCACTAGTTTGAACAAGATCCGTAGAGTTGTCTTCAAGCTTAACATTATACAAAGCTTCACCCTCGCTCTTTTGAATGTCCGATCCTTATGCTATATTCCCTTCAATCCTTATGTACTTGAACTTCGCTCTCCACTCTTTGAGCCTTTACCTCCTATCTCTTCATTACTATCCTGGGCCTCCTAGTTCTCAAGTTGCAATTCTTCATCATTCTCATTTTCCTTTCCAAAATGTTTTTAAAATCAACCTTTTCCAACCCTTGGGTAGTGGTAACCTTGTTTTTAGCATTGGAATCATCTTTGAAAAGGTCATTAATGCCTTCCACTCGAGATGGTGCTTCTCGATCAACCTTTTATGGTGGATCCTTATTCTTCTTCATGCTTCTCCACTCCTTTCAAAGGGCTTACTGAGACTTTGGTGGATGGATCCACTTGAACATGTATGCCGCCTTGCTCACTCCCCCATGCGCCACTTTGGCCCCCAACAGGTAAATTGGAAGGATTATGAATGCGATGCAGGGTCACCAAGCAGCTACTTACTCCTTGATCTCCAAACATCATTTCGAGTAACTCAAATGTGTCACAACAGTATTGCAACATACTTAAGGCATATTACTTACCTCCGGTTGGGATATTTCGAGGGATATAGATTGGTGGAGTCCAGACACTTGCTCCTAATTGAGCACTTCCATCACCACAATCACCATTGTATTTAGTCCTACCATGTCATCTAGTGTTGGCATCATAGCCCTCAATGTTCCTTGATATTCCTCTTCTCCCAATGGTTTTGCATATTCCTCAGCGCCATTATGTGATAGCCTTATCTTTGAATGCTTTAAAGTAGGGCTTGAAGTAGCAGGTTTCTCTTAAACAAATTGGCAACAACACCCGTCAAAGCACAATTCATAACATTGACCCTCTAGTCCATGTTTACTACTCATTCTACTTTAAATATGAATTGATCTTGTCCCTGAACACCATAGTATTGAGAAAACAGCCTCTCCCTTACAAAGACCATACGCAATGGCCCCACTTCATATTCCCCCTTTTGCCATCCATTCCACAAAGCATCATAACCACCACAAATAGATGAGGTTCCACTCTATGGTATAGTCCCATCAAACTATGGGTGCATATAATCTTCTCTTACTAATCTAAAATCATAAATTCTCCTAAAATCAAAATAGATCTTATCTCCAAAAGATCCGACATTTTTGCTTTTCTAAGCTTCAATTTTTCTTTGGCTTGGTTTCAATACTCATGGTCCCTTTCTTTAAGCTATTATTTTTTCTTCAATGGACCCAAGGTCTACACCTTGAACAAATTCTTGGAGGATCTTCCTTTGGGGAAACTAGCTCTCTAGGCACTACACACGGTTTCCCTTGTTCTTTTCCCACATAAGATTCTAGTTGATTATCTATAGCATTAATATAGATCTTGTCATCAAAAGCACATTTCTTCCTAATTAAAGCTAGATAATGTCTTTCGTTGCTTTTTCGAATCAATCACTTCAAAACTCCTCTCACCAACAAGTCACCGACTTGGACTTCAACATTCTCCATAATCAGCCAAACTTGGAATACTAGAATGGCTTGTAACTTAGGCCTACCAATAGCTTCCCATGTTGTCAAGCATAGAATATTTATTGTAGATCTGAAATCAAACACAAGCATCATCAATTTCATAGCCATCCAAGACAATGTCAATCTTGGCATCTACATCCCAAAGTTTATCTACTTTAACATACTGTACTGATTATTTAGTTCATGCATCTCCTTGTTTTCAACAGCTGCAACAGATTCTATAATCTTTCTGAAATGTCTTTACTTTCACAATTTGCAAAAAATCCATGAAACTTTTCAAATCTGATTTTACTCCTGATAAGAAACCAATATGCAAAGTATATTGAATGCCACAGAAGATCTAGAGATGAACTTGAATGGCAAAGCAGATGAATAATAACCAAGTCAATTGTACACAACATGGAATTTAGGTGGGAAAACCTTGAAAGGTAAAAAACCCACAAATGTTGATATTCATATAATTGATAAACTTATGAACCCCAATACACAACCTTCCTCTTCTCACTACCTTTCAACCAATTTTCACAAAGCCTTTCCAAATATTTGCCACGCGCAAATATCAAAATTTAAATTCACATATTTCAAAATAGAGGTAAAACCCTATTTATAGTAAAATGTAAAGGGAGATGACCATTGCAACCAACAGGTCCAGCGATCTCGAAAATCATTTAATAACATTGGTAGGTATTAAATAAATATATTTTGATTATTTATTTACACGAAGTTTTCACCTCATGTTAATAAATACTACTTTATTATTATTTAATTAACTACCAAGGTAAGCTAAAGGTTAATTAAGCCCACTCGGATATTAAATGTTTTAACACTCGCCCTTACTATCGGATGGGGATAAAAGTCAGTGATTTTTTAAAAAAATTATACCATGTACAAATTTCAAGGATTTAAAACCCTTCATCATACCAAACATCACATTTTGAAACAAAACAGATTATAATCCATAAATTACTTGAAAATAAGTTTAGGCTAACATAATCATGAGACATCTCACGGTTTCTCATGAATAATCAACTAAGCATATTTAGACCCTTTTGTAATAAAAAGACCTTCATTACAAAGTATGTTTTAATGTGTTGGGGTACAAAACTAAAATCTCCACACGAAGATTACAAATACATAACTTTCACACAAAGTTTACAATGTTTTACAATGAGAAGTATAGAGACGAAGAAGAGACACAGCCGTTAGGAAGTGACATTGTCATGCACACTCCCTTTCAATGACAACTCCGAGAGACCCAGCATTGCACGAAACTGACAAAACTTGGTAGCACCAAATGGTTTTGTAAAAATATCTGCCACTTGTCTATTTGTAAGACAAAACTGCAAATCAATATCACCACTGAGAACTTTCTCTTGATTAAAATTCGTATGAACTTCAATATGTTTAATTTGTTAGCATTGTGTTAGATTTTTTGCCAGCGCTATACAACTTTGATTATCACAATGAAGAGTGGTACTGTGAAAAACATTCAGATGAAGTTCTCTTAACCTTCATATCCACGTGGCTTTTTTAATAGCCTTTATAACACTTTTGTACTTTGCTTCTATAGAAGAGATAGAAACAATAAATTGTTTTTTACTGCTCCAAGTGATAGCACCTACACCAAACTTAAACACATCCAGAAATAGATTTGCAATCTATAGTATTCCCATCATAGTCAGCATCACAATAACAATATAAATTAGTATTATTAATGGAAGAATAAAATAAACCAAAATATACAGTTCTTTTGATATACCGAAGTATTCTCTTTATTAATTTTCAATTATCCAAATATGGATCTTGCATAAATCTACAAACAATCCCAATAACATATGAAATATCTAGCCTAGTAATAGTTAGATAAATCAAACTGTCAACAAGTTGTCTATACAAAGTAGGGTTAGTTTTTTCACATGCAAGTTTTGGATTAAATTTAACACCAATTTCAATAAGAGTAGATGTAGATTTATAATCAAGCATATTAAACTTAACAAAAAGATTATGTGCATACTGAAAAAGTGATGCAACAATTGAATTTTTGTCCTAAAAGAAAATCACTCCTAAACAATGATGCAGAATGTTTAAAGTAATCATTTCAAACATTTGATTTAGTTTATCCTTATATTTATGAGTTAAACTAGTTAGATCGTCAGTAATTAAAAAATCATCAACATATAATACAATTAATATTAAATGATTATTTTTAACTTTAACAAAGAAATCATTATTAGAATAACAGTTAGACTTAGTTATTTAAAAATAAAAATAATTTTAAAATACCAAGCTCGAGGAGTTTGTTTTAAATCATACTAAAATTTCTTTAACTTATACATATAATGTTCTCTATTAGGGTTAGTGAAACCTTTAGATTGAGTTATGTAGATTTCTTCTTCTAAATCAATATTTAGAAATGCATTCTTGACATCTATTTGGTGAATAATCCAACCATTTTGAACTACAAGAGCAACAAGTAATTTAATAGTACTCATTTTTACTATAGGAGAAAAAGTTTTAACATAGTCAATCCTAAGTTTTTTAGTAAACCCACGAGCAACTAATATGGGTTTAAACTTGTCAATTTTATCAATTGAATTATATTTAATTTTATAAAGCCACCTAAAACTAACAATATGTCTTTTAAATGGAAAAGGCACAAAGTCTCAAATTTGATTTTTAATTAAGGCATTATACTCAGCTTGCATAGTAGATTTTCATCTATCATCTTGAATAGTTTTCTCAAAAAATTGAGGTTTACATTCATACATAGTCATTAAAGTATGATAAGAATGTTGACTCCTACTTAGTTTATTAATATTATCAACACTACAAGACTGAAATAGGGATTTTGATCATTTAAGTCTTTTAAATTAAACATAAAACTCGGAAGGTTCCTCAGAGTCAAATTTATCTAAAACCGGATCAACTTCCTCTAAAGCATTAGTGTCTTCATAAGGAGAAACATGAGAGTCAAGTTCAACACCAAAAAAATATTGAAGATCCATAGAGGGCTCACAAAAAAAAAATTCAAGAATAAGAACATTCATATTAACAATGATTTGACGTTTAGATGGATCGTATATTCATAATCCTTTAGTTTTACCTCCATAACCTACGAAAATGCAAAAATAGGAAATAGGATTAAGCTTATTTCTTTTGAATTTACGAACAAAGATAGAAGCAAGACTATCAAATATTCTAAGATGAGCCACACTAAATTTATTTTTAGACCACATTTCTAAATAAGTCGAAAGATGCAAGACTTTGGTAGGGACTCTATTCATAATATGCACAACAGTATTCATGGTTTCAACCCATAAAAACTTAAAAACATTGCAAAATGCAACATTGTTCTATCCATTTTTATAGTAGTGTGGTTTTTCCTTTTAGCACTACCATTTTGTTGAAGGGAATATGGAGTTGTTAATTCTCTTTGAATACCACAACTAATACAAAAAGAATCAAACTTTTTACTAATATATTCACCATCATTATCAGATCTTAATCTTTTAATAGAAAAATTAGAAGCATTTTCAACAAAAGTTTTAAATTATTTGAATATAAAAAAAAATTAAGATTTCTTTTTAATAGAATATGACTAAATCAATTTAGTATAATCATCAATAAAAGTGATAGTATACAAAGAAACATTAAGAGATACAACTTCATGAGGTCATGTTATATCACTATGAATTAATTCTAAAGGATGAGAAGAATTCACATCATGATTCTTGTAAAAAAAATTAGTATATTGTTTACCACATAAGCAACCTTCACAAGTTTCATGATGTAAAATTATGAAAAGAAGTCCAACAACAAGATTATGAGTAGACATATGTAAACTTCTAAAATTAACTTGTCATAATTGAGATTCATTCTTACTATGCAATGAAAAAAAATACAAAAGAAACAGACAAAAACAATCAAAGAACCAGATTGATTAGCTCAAGCTCGAAGAAGAGCAAGTTAACTACCCTAACCTATACTAGGTTTCATGGATGACATATACTGGACCAGCTATCTTTAAGCAATGTTACAATGAAATTATCATTCATAAGTTGAAAACAAGATAGCAAATTTTTCTTAAGTTTAGGTACAAAAAAAACATCATTAATAACTAGTCACCTGAAGCTTACACCCTTGAGTAATTTGTGGCATGGAAGTGCTTGGAGCTCGACACGAGTACTTGGCATGGGGCATGGGAGTGCTGGGTGCATTGCGCAAGCATGTTTGACACCTCCCGCGCACGAATAGTTTGAGGCTTTGGTGAAACAATGGTATTGTCCCCTAAGGTGTGGGACTCATACGCTCCTTGGGACGAACCTTCGGATAAGGCCGACTTCCTTCTAATTTAAGTGCATCTGGTTTAGTACCAACACGCAGACCTACAAAGAGCAAAAAGGAAATCTACTACTAATGCTAAACCTAATCTCGACAAAGGAATAAGGGAGAGAGAGAGTAAGGGGCTTGTTGAAAGGAAAAGTGGTGATGCACCAAGAATAGAGCGAGCACTCCTACGGCCTTAAAGAACATGAAGCAACTGCAGAAAATGAGAAACTATCACATAGTCCCCAAAATGGACACTACTTGCATAAGTATTTCGCATGGAGGTGCAGGAAAACAATGCAGCACTATGGGGACAACAAACAGTCCAAAAATAGAGCACGCATAGACCCAGGTGCGCACAAAATACGACTTGCAAGCGAGAGCCAAGTCCTACACGAGTGCGAATGGATGGACAAAAATACGAAGGAAAATACGTCCACAAACAAAGATCAACAACCATCAAAATACACACCAGATGCAAGAATCATGGAGAGGTAAACTCAATCTTTTCATTAGTCATTGGGTTCAGGCAGTAAAGGGCTCATGAAGGATAAATTTTAGCAAAATTTATGTGCCTAAAAATGTCCACCCTTATACAATGAAAGACCCGACTTTTATAGATGCAAGAAACCGATGGGTCATTAATTACATTGGAGAAATACAGATGAGAAGATTAAATAGAAATCAGAGCTTACGATGCATGGTTCCCGATTGCATTCCTGAGGCACAATGATGATTTCTCTGGGTCTATTTGGGTGGCACGAAGTACTGAGGTGATCCGAACCGTATTGGTCAGAGCCCATGCTTACTGAATTCCAATTGCAATCTGGACGTGGAGGTGGTTGGAAGGATTCCTTGAGATCTATTGGACGTGATGACCTGCCATTTGCTGCAAGTCCCCATGGTCACACGACTAACGGAATTGAATGCTCGTATCTGAGGGTGGTTGAGATCTACATTGGGATTCGTTTCTCAGCCATGCTCTTTCGTCTTATTAGTTGTTGGTTCAATCATTATGTCAGTTGGCGCTGATCGCTTTTGATTCTGCAAATCAGATCAGATTTGTCCTCTTCTCTGACACCTGTTAGTTATTGCTTAATCGCCCATCCAGGTGGCCTTCACCGTCGGGGACTAGGTGCAAACGGGCACTGGGCACGAATGGACACTGGGTGCGAATGAACACTAGGCCACATTTACTAAGTACTTGCGTGACGGTCCCAACTCCATTTTGGACACGTGCACTCCCTCGTGCCCTTGTCTTTGAGCATTCTTCCTTGGGCACAAATCCTTGCAAAGGCCAAAACCTTAGCAAACTGCAAAATCTTAATTCCTTTTAATCTATCCTCCTCGCAAACTCCCTGTGAACCTTGAGCAACCGTGCTCCACAAAGCACTGAGTTGAGTCCAGGGGTGGTCTTTCTCCTTGCACGCGCACCTTGTGTGCACACCCATTGTGTTAGAGGAGTTCAAGGTCTTGGTGACTTGAAGGGTCAACATTCTGGCGACTTCTGTGGGTTGCTTGCATGCTATGCGGGGACCAGTAGTCTCTGAAGCAATCCATTGGGCACGAAGTCATTGAAGCCTAGGAGATGCAGTTGCTCTAAAAGTGTAAACCATGCACGCGCTAGTGTCTTATAAATGTCTGGCCCATCGTTGAATAATATAAGGAACTGAGACCTCCCCAAAACAAAACAAGAAAGCAAGGAACAACAGCAATGTGCGAAAGCACTTAAGGAAAAATAACTAACTATTGTGCAGAGGCACTTAGAGAAAATAAGGAGCAGTTAATCTACTATGTACAAAACTCTTAAGTTCACTTAAGAGTAGTGCTTGAGATGGATCCCATTGACGAGGATCGGTAGGTCGTCTCCATTCAACTTTGAGAGCTGAAAGGCATTGGCCTACTTGCAGCTAGTTATGACATAGGGGCCACTCCATATGGCATCTAACTTTGTATGTCTTTGAGCCCTTGCTCTATCCTCGTCACATTTGAGCACTAGGTCTCCTTTGAAACTTCTATCAACAGCGCTTTTATCAAAGGTCTTTTTCATTTGCGCTTGCCAAAACTCCAAAGTGCATCACTTGATCCCTGGTTTCCTCTAGTTCCATTAGTTCTGCTAGCCTAACTGTCATAGGAGCATTTTCAATCAGCTCTAGTCAGGGAGCGAGCTCCAATAATATGGCAACTCAACATAGGCAGCCTTGCTTCTCTCCCATAAACTAGCATGAAAGGAGAGTTGCCTATCGCTCTTTTTGGCTTTATCCTATCTGCCCATAAGGCCATTTTGAGCTTGGTGTGCCAAGTCCTTTGATTTTCCTCCAAGGTTCGCTTGATGATACGGATTAGGTTCTTGTTGGTAGACTTGGCCAAACCATTACCTTGAGGGTAATCGTTAGAGAAGGTGCTCAAATAGATGTCGTACTTGACGACCCATTAACCAATTTTGGTCCTAACGAAAGCCATAGGGTTATCTAAGATTATGGTGGTTGGAACACCAAACCTAGTGACTATACCTTCATAAAAGTCCAATATAGATGTTTCATTTGCCTCCTTAAGCGCCATTGTCTTTGTCCATCTTGTAAAATAGTTTTTGGCTATAAGGATCCATTTGTGTTCAATGCTTGGGGGAGGGTTGATCATGCCAATGAAGTCCAAGCCCCATTGGGTGAAAGGTTGATCAGCTTTTATCGAGCGCAAGGGAAGGATAGCTAGCCTCTGCTTGCCTGCAAAGAAGGCGCACTTCTTGTTGTTCCTTACCTATGGGCATCTTGAAACAAGTTTGGCCAATAATAGCCGACTCTCATAATCTTGACAGTGGTAGTCTTTGGCGAGTAGTGACCTCTTGATAGTCCATCATGGAACTCTTGAAGGACCTTGTCAATCTGATCTTGCTCTATACATCTCAAGAGGACTCCATTGATATCTTTTCTGAATAACACATCATTAACAAGCACATAGAGGATGGCTTGCAACCTGAAGTGCCTCCTCTATATGCCTTGTCGAGCCCCTGTGGATATGCGTTTGTTTGGAGGAAAGCCTTCATGTTTTGGGTCCAACTAGGGGAATTATGATTAGGATAGGTAAAGTGAGTTAGTCGGTCTTCTTGAAGCACAAGGATTGCCCTGTTGTCAACGCCTAGGTCTGCTGCCAATTGCTCACATAGACCTTTACCCCTTACGAGCTTGGTGATTTTGATGTCAATGTCATATTCCATCACTTTAATGATCCAACCAACTCTTTTCTCACTCATGTCCCTGCTCACTTAGCAAGAACTCCACATTTGGGTGTGAAACCATTAGCTGGATTTTGCTGTTGGAGAGCATGACTAAATATCTTAAGAGCTCCGATGACAGTGAGGACTTGTTTTTCCACAAAGGTGTATCTCAGCTCATAATCTTTGAACACTTGACTGAAAAAGGCGATGGGCCGTTCCATTTGATCATCATTTTGTTGTGTACTAGGACAACTGAGACACCTTCATCTCCTCCAAAAGAATAGAGGATGAAATCCCTATCATAGCGCGAATTTACAAGCATAGGAGCTTGAGAGATGGCTCTCTTAATTGCTTCAAAGCTATCCCTGCCTTCTCTTGACAACTGAAATAGGCGTTCTTCTTGAGCATAGAGGTAAGTGGCTTGACTACGGTGGCAAAGTCCGGTCTAAACCTTCTTATGAAATTTATCCTCCCTAAGAAGCTCTGTAGGTTCTTGTGGCGTGGAAGGGTAAGCGACAAGATAGCTTCCACCCATTCCGAATCAATGGCGAGCCCTTCTTTGGAAACAATGTGCCACAATAACTGGCCCCCAAACTCCCTGCACTTGTCAAAGACTTGCTTCAAATGGCCTTGGTGATCAGCGGCGCACTTGGAGAAGACGATATCGTCAAGGTAAACCACGATCACGTTATTGATGAGGCCTTTGAAGGCCATATCTATAGCTCTTTAGCAGGTCGTGCCAACATTTGTCAACCCGAAAGGCATCTTCCTATGTGCATAGGTGCCCCACTTGGGTAGGGAATGCAATCTTGAACTGACCCAACTCTTGTACAAGTTTTTGATTGTAACCCGAATAGCCATCAAGAAGTGAAAACCTCTCAATGCCCGTTACTGTTTCAAGAATTTGCTCCATGGGTGGAAATGGATAGTGATCTTTGAGGAACGTTCTATTTAAGTCCCTAAAGTCCATACATAGCCTAATTTCCCCGGTTTTTTATCAAACTGGAACCAAGTTAGCTACCCAAGAGGAGTGCTTGATCGGAAATATGATATTGGCCTCTATGAGTTTGGCTAGCTCCTTCCTCATCAAGGCCTCGAGCTTGGGGTTTATAGGCCTTTGCTTTTGCCTAACTGGTTTGGCATCGAGGTCTAGCTCAATTGTGTGTTGGGCCAAGGCTGGGTCGAAACCTTTGAGGTCCTGGTAACTCCATGCGAATATGTCATCATATTTTCTACAAAGGTGGGTAAACTCTTCCTTTTCAGGTTGAGTACATACCTTTCCAGTCTTTAAGAGCTTGCCATTAGAGATGACCACATGCTTACAATTATCCTCTTTGACCGTTATGTTCCTCTTCTCGCGCTTAAGCTGATCATCGGCATTGAAGATGTTCTCCAAGGTGACAAGTCCCTTGGGCAGCTTGTTGCTTTTCAACTATATGATTTGATCTTCATATTGGGCTTGTAATTGTGACTATTTCCTCACGGATAACTCTGCCTCATCTTGTAGGAAATTGACAATTTGCTCATCACTGTCAAACACTTGCCAATTGCATGCATTGTCTAGGACTCATGGTCTTACTACAAGCTTGACGAGCTGTCTTGTTCCTTTCATAACCTCTTGAGGCAAATTGTACTAAGAGCCCATCGTTGCAAGTCTGTCAACATCAACATTTTGCGCTCTTGGGGCTGTTTGGATATTGAAAGTGCTTAAGTACTCAATTAGATCCCAGACCCTGTGTTTGTATACTTTTAACAAGCAGTTCTTGGAGAGTTTTTGGGCTCTAACTTGGTTCACAATCAACTCGTTGTCCCCCCCCAAACACTGGCAGCCCCTTAATCCCCTTCTTTTGCACCAATTGGAGGCCTTGTTGGCCATTTCTCCATCCAACTCTAATCTCTATCCAACTATCTATGGATAAGAGGGGCCAGCACTCAACTGGGGCTTCTGTCATCATTGGATCAAGAATAGGATCAGATGGGTCAAAAACTGCTAATTCATAAAGAGCCATTGAACTCGCCCAACCAACAACTAAAGCTATATGCATTACTAGTTCGGCCCTCAACTATCATTATGTCTCCAATCCCCACAGTATAGCCTATATATCTATCCAATCCCCACCCCCTGTCTATATATAGATGGAATTAATATATAGGGTTGGTTCATAGATATATAGGCTATATGGGATTTAAAACTAAACTAAATATATGGATGATGGATGAAGTGCTTCGATGGCCCCCTTTTCTATATAGAGGGATCTTATCTATATGGTATGGTGACCCTATCTATATAGAATAGATCGCTCCCTTTCTTTTCTACAAATAGGTGGCGATAGATCGAGGGCCAAGGGCCCCCCTCTCTATATGTAAACTTGACTTGATAGATATTCCTATCTCCACCAGTCGAAGGCCCATCTATCTATATTCTATCAGTTCCGAACGGATGGGGCTATCTAGGCAGGCTCTATAGGCCTTTGATCCTTCGCAGGCATCAATTTGTTCGGGTCAACACCTCGTATTCAACCACATTGTTGATGCAACTGAACTGCAACCTATACACATGAAAGTACTTTTCCTTTTGAGGGGAAACAAGTTCAACGCCTGTTCCAACATGGTTCTTGCTCCTAGAGCCATCAAAATATAATTGACACATTTCTTCAAGGTCGTCTTGACCCTTCATGAGGTTTGGCAAAACAGAGTTCTCATGGATGCAGTAAGTGCCCAAACCCGTTTCTTCTATACAATCAAATGGATCAAACCCATAATGCTCAGTAGCCCACTCATCTAACACTACATTGGGAACCTCCTCTAAAGGTGTGGTAGTTTCATGCAGGACTGCACTATCATCTGGGTTATGCCTTGTACAATTCATGTCGATGGGATTAGATGAGTATGGCTCTATATGATCCCTACAAATAGGCTCAGCTTTGATGGTTACCTTGGTCCCATATCTGGTCCTCAATAGCATGTGTGACCAATCAGATGACAAGTACCCACCCATTTTTGCAATGAAGTCTCTTGAGAGACAAATGGTGAAATAAGGAGGGAGGACTATAATAGAGATCGCCTGGGTGATGGAGAGGACATGCATGTAGAGTAAGGCTCAAGTCCTTGATGATCCTGACTGTGTTAACAGCGGTGCCATCTAACTAGACAACACCTTTTGTGATCGGGGCGTATTCTATGCCTAACATGTCAGCAATCTTCTTAGGCGCACCCGAATCAATCATACAGTTATGGACAAGGTGCTTGGCGATGATCAAGGAGATATAAAATGGTGGTGGATTGCAACTTTTGCTAGACTCTCCTCCTTTCGACTAGCACAAACTTGTCGAAACAGCTGAAGTGCCCTTTGTTGGAAGGGTGCTTGTGCAGGTGGAAGGCCTTCAATGCTTCTTGCAACAAATCCCTTTGGGAAGGGATGGAAAGAGCCTCCCACATAGTTACATTGAGATTTGTTTTCTTCATCTGATCTACTATGTTAAAAGGGATTTGCACCCCTTTTGGTTGAGACTTTGAGACAACAACATCTTCCTTTGAGATTTGGCTAGTTTGACGCTGACTTCCTTTTTGAGCATTTGGACTTGCTTGTGCTTGGGTTGTCCCGATGTATCCTTCCTCTGGTAGCTTCACTTAGAGCTTGGGAAGTAGAAGGCCAACTAGCTGAAGGAGATCGTTCCGCATTCGTCGCCTTCCTTTTGAATCTTGTGTATTGACTTTTGGTACTTGGTTCTGATTTATGACACAGAAGTCATTCTCATGCCAATTCACCAAAGTGGCTTCACCTTGTATTTGCACCTGTACATGTACCCCCTCTCCTTGTGAGGTTGGCTCCTTTGCTGGCTCGTGTGGATATGATATGTTTTGTCCCATCAAGGCTTGGTTCAACACTCCATTTGCGCAAGTAGTTTGATTATGTGGCTGATTGCAAGGAAAGCACCACTCTTGGTCTTGCACCAAGTTATTTTGCATGTGCACGAGAACTTTAGAAGCATTGGCGACATTGGCACTTTGCGTATTAGACAATCTAGCATAAATGAGTTGGCCTTGGGGTTGCGCACTGCCTTGATGGGGTTAACTAACATGCTGATAAGGTTGATTGAAAGACTGATAAGGCCTAGAATGTTGGACTTGCTGCCTCTTCAGAGCCACTAGCTCATTTCCCAAACTTTGAAGCAACGCCTTGACTTCATGTAACTCAATAGGGGTAGCAGGTGGGGTTGGTGGGCTGGCTGATATAGGGATGGGCGCTAGAGTAAGCTGGATATGCAGTAATTATGGAAAGAGAGGCATTGGAGGTCTAAGAGCAATTTTTTTTGGCTTGTATTAAACAATTCTCAACCCTTACAGCAATGTCATAAGCATCAGGAAGTACAATGCCTCCCATGGATTGGACCATTATAGCTATATCACTATTTAGAGCCATAAGTAATATAAGAATGTAGTATTTGGAGATGGTTTCCACAAAGGTGGTATTCTGTCCCAGACTTTCTAGAATCTAAAATTAAAGTAAACCATCAGAGCATGTGGGGCTCTCTTGATGGTGGTGAGCTGCTCTATCAAGGATAAGTGATCACTTTTGTTTTCAAACTAATTGTATGACTATTCTCCCAGCTCGTCCTAGTTGTGAATGGAATTAGGCCTCAGAATCATGTACCATTGGAGAGCCTTTCCTTTCAAAGAAGTGGCAAAGAGCCTAACCGTTACATTGTCTTCAGTGATATGGTGCACCGAACATATGTTAGCAATATCTTGGATGTGCTCTATGGGGGTAGTTGCATTCTCACCAGTGAAGTATGATAAGCTCTTAAACGCTGCAACTGAGATATCATCGTACTGAGCTAGAGCCAAAGGACTACCCCCATTAAAGGTCACAAAAGCTCTTGGGACAGCCATGAAGGGAATGGGAAAATAGCCTTGCTCTTGGTTGGGAAAATCTACCAAAAGGCGAGGTAGACCGAACTCTTGGAGATGAGTGTCTTGAATTACTAGTTCTCTTAACAAGAGATAAGGATGCTTTAACCCTTCTTTTTCTAGGCGCAAAAGGTAGTTCAATAAACTAGAAGTCAATACCCCTTGAAGATCTCGTGTCTTTGCATAAGACGAATAACTAATCTCTTGAGAACCAGGAATATTTGGAGTCGCCAAGTGCTTAAAGGGTGTCTTTAACACTCCAAACTTGCTAACCACACCAAGCTCTTAGTTGAACTATATAAATTGGTCTCACCAGGCGTGCCAGAAACTGTTGTCACCCAAAACTTACACCCTTCAGTAATTCGTGACGTGGAAGTGCTTGGAGCTCAGCGCAAGTGCTTGGCGTGGAGCACGGGAGTACCGAGGGCATTGTGCAGGCATGTTCAAGACCTCCCATGCACACAAATTCGACCCCCAAGGTGTGGGACTCTTGCGCTCCTTGGGACAAACCTCCGAAAAAAGCCGACTTCTAATCTAAGTGCATCTAGTTTAAGACTAGCACACAGACCTACAAAGAGCAGAAAGGAAATATAGTGCTAATGTTAAACCTAATCTCGACAAAGGAAAAAGGGAGAGAGGGTGAGGGGTTAGCTGAAAGGAAAAGTGGTGATGCAACAAGAATAGAGCGAGCACCCCTATGGCCATAAAGAACACGAACAACTGTAGAAAACGATAAACTATTACATAGTCCCCAAAATGGACACTACATGCATTAATATTTTGCATGGAGACGCAGGAACACGATGCAACACTATGGGGATGACAAACAATCCACAAATAGGGCATGCATAAACCCGGGTGTGCACAAAATACAGCGTGCAAGAGAGAGCCAAGTTCTACACGGGTGCGAATGGATGGACAACAGTACGAGGGAAAAGACCTCCACAAACAAAGATCAACAACCATTAAAATACACACATAATGCAAGAATCAGGGAGAGAGGTAAACTCAATCTTTTCAGTAGTCACTGGGTTCAAGCAGCAAAGGGCTCGTGGAGGACAAATCTTAGCAACATTTTTGTGTCTAAAAATGTCCACCCTTATACAATGAAAGAACCGACTTTTATAGATACGAAAAGCCCATGGGTCATTAATTACATTGGATAAATACAGATGAGAAGATTAAATAGAAGTTAGAGCTTACGATGCATGGTTCGCGATAGGCACGATGATTATTTCTCTAGGTCTATCTGGGCAGCTCTAAGTACTGAGGTGATCCAGACCATAATGGTCAAGGCCCATGCTTATTGAATTCCGATTGCAATCTAGACGTGAAGGTAGTTGGAGGGATTCCTTGGAATCTGTTGGACGTCATGTCTTGCCATTTGTTGTAGGTCCCCATGCTCACGCGACTAACGAAATTGAATGCTCATATCAGAGGGTGGTTGAGATCTACATTGGGATTCATTTCTCGGTCATGCTCTTTTGTCTTATTAACCGTCAGTTCAATCATTATGTCAGTCAGAACTGATTGCTTCTGATTCTGCAAGTCAAATTGAATTTTTCCTCTTTGATGAGATCTGACACCTGACAGTTACTGCTTAAACACCCATCTAGGTGGCCTTCACCGTCGGGCGCTAGGTGCGGACAGTCACTAGGCACAAACAGGCACCAGGGACAAACGGGCACTAGGCCACGTTTATTGAGTACTTGCACGGCAATCCCAACTCCGTTTTGGACATGCGCACTCCCTCATGCCCTTGTCTTTGAGCATTCGTCCTTGGGCACAGATCCTTGCAAAGGCCAAAACCTTAGCAAAGTGCAAAATCTTGATTCCTTTTAATCTAGCCTCCTCACAAACTCCCTAAGAACCTTGAGGAACCGTGCTCCATGAAGCACTAAGCTAAGTCTAGGGGTGGTATTTCTCCTTCCATATGCACCCATCGTGTTAGAGGAGTTCAAGGTCATGGTGACTTGAAGGGTCAACAATAACATTTGCAAATTTTGTTTTTCCTTATTTAGTTGCTACTAAAAATGAATTATCTCATAAATAAATCTTTCCAGAGGTATCTCTACAATCATACAAAATATTAAATAAGCAAGTCATATGGTATGATACACCACTATCTAAAATCCATTTATTCTCATTTGAAGCAAATAAAGCAGCGTTTAAAGCCATAACATTTGACTTCTGATCTTGATTGTTATTCTAATTAAGGTTTTAATTTTTCTGTTTGTTTTGATTAGATTTCTTCTCTTTGTTATTTTTAGAAGATTGATTATTAACTCTATCTTTGTTTTTATAACAATTTTCTCTTCTATGACCAAATTTACCACACATTACAATTCCCATTAAACTTAGGTTTATGATTCTTATTACCAGATATCTTATTCCTATTTGGGCCATTCCCAGAATTTGGGTTAGATTTATGGTTCATGTTGTTCTCAGAAATAAGACTAGGAGCAAGAAGTGTCTAAGTGACATTCTCTTTAAAATCAAAATTAGTCATAACTTGTTCTTCTTGAATCAAAAGCGCTGATAGGGTAGTAAGGTCAGGGATATCTTGCTTTGTTTAGTACTTTGAATTCAAAACAGAAATAAAATTATGAAATATTTCATGAATATTCAACTGAATAATGAAATAAATCAATAGATCTTGAATTAAATTACAATTATATCCATCTAACTAAGCTTTAATATTCTTAATTTTAGCAAGAAAAATTAACAATTTTTTATCACCTTTCATAGGTGTAGTCAACAATATTCAATAATCAATTTAATTATCTTAGAGAGATGAATGACCTCATGCATGGACTCAAAGAGTTTCCAAGCATCGTTAGGAGACTCTTGATTGTCGATATAGAGTAGGAATTCATCCTTAACACTCCGCAAGATTATCGACATAGCTTCCTGCGATTTCTATTGAAACGCATTGGTAAGCTTAGATGTAACATGTCAACTTGACAAGATTTTTTCAATCTCGACGACAATGTTTCACAGTGTTCAGGCCATAAACTCCACTTTAATGTGGATTTTCTATATATTATAGTTTGATCTATTAAGCATTTGAGATTTATCTAACACAAAGTTAGGTGAAGTCATGGAATTAGGAAAATTAAATATTTCGATTCATTCTACAATGAATTTGAAAAGTATTGGTTGACAATTGGAAACATAAAAGATGGATCGTTTCTTGCGACCTTCTTAAACAAACTCCCTGAACCATGGGGAAGAGAGATAGAGAACTTCATTAAAGATAATCCAATGAAGTATGTAACTCTAGGAGAGCTAAGACAAAAATGTATACAATACTTTGAAAAGGTATGTATACAGAACAAGATAGCTAAATCAGCTAAAAGGCATTTCTCTAGAGGAGAAGATAACTTTTGCTCTACTTTACTTGAAACACCAACTGTATGGGGTGAATCTCATTACAGGAAAAACAAAGGTAGTAGCAGAATGAAGAAAAGAAAAACAGACCACAGTCTGTATAAAAGAAAATTTGGAAAAGAATTTTCTAAATGGAAACCAAAAAGATTTAGACGGAGTAAATCTTATAAGAAGTAAAAACCTTTTAAAAGGAATAAAAGGTATTTCAAGAAAATAACAAACCAGACACTAGAAAAAAGAAGAAACTTGAAAATAAAGAATGTAAGTGTTGGTTATGTGAAGAGATAGGACATTATGCAAATGAATGCCCTAAGAGAAAGACAAAACAAGCTAAAGAAATAATTGCTTATCATGAATCATTGTTTGAATCTGCTAATGCACATTCCTTGCGTATTATTGAAAGTGAAACAGATAATGGTTCAATATATTCTGAAGAAATCACTGATTATGAAAGTATTCAGGAAGAAAGCTCAGAAGAAGCTTACTCAGATTCAGACTCTGGAGATTCTGATGAAGATGATGAAAATCAATTGGAAGCAATGACTAAGAGATTACAATTAAGTGTGAAAGCATTAGTAATGACAAACCAATGTACGCCGGTCTGGTTGACCAAATGGCCAACTCCCGAAGCTACATATGATCAAACTCAGTTTGATATTGAAAGACATACGTTTCAACGTGATCATTGCAATATCATAGAAGAAACAGAATGTTTTATTATGAAAGAAAAGCCAAGGCTTACTTACCATATAGATTGTTTTAAGACAATGGTTAAAGTCTGAACAGGAACAGTCAAGAGCCTAGACTGTATTAATGATGAACTTGATAAGTATCATCGTAAGAGAAGTATTTCACCTAAAAAGGAAATAACTTCAATTGCTGAACCACGTAACCCACTTGTTGCTGCAATTAAGAAATATGATGAAGCCATGGTAAGTCCTAAAAAGGTAGAAAGACCTTTAGTTACAAAATGCTTGTCAGAAGCATTGAAGGAGAAAAGAGAGAGCGTCTCTTTAGATAAAACAGAACCAGTGATGGTACCTGTTTTCCCTGAACATTCTAGTTTAGGAAGAAAGGACGAAAAGATTCCACAAAGAATCTCAAAAGGAAAATCAAAGGATGTTTCAGAAGCACCTATGAGGACAAAGTCCCCAGAAGGACTTAGTGAATTGCAAAAGAAAATTGATTACTTAGAAAATCAATTAGCTATGTTACAAAGGAAAGATTATCTCAGGACTGAGATATCTAAACATAGTAAGAGTAGTTCTACCCAGGTAGAAACTCAAGGAGAAGCAGAGCATAGCTCAGCTATAATAGAATCAAACCCTCTAGAAGAACATCAAGGCTTAAAAGTTATATCTTCATCTGTTGAAGAAGATAAGAATTTGGAGGACAATACTCCAGAACATAAGGTTAATCCTTTACAAGATAACTTATTGATTAATGCTAAAAGTATTAGTACATGTCCTACTAGTACTTATATTGAAGTTGAGCTAAAGCATAAAGGATATAAGAAGTATTATCTTAATGCTTATATTGATACAGGAGCATCAATGAATCTTGCCCATAGCAATGCTATCCCGCAAGAATTATGGAAAAAAGATCCTAAGATCTTTATTGAAGGGATTAATATCTCTGGTCAAGAGATAAGATGGGACATACATGCTGATAATATCAAGGTTAAGATTGGTGGAGGAACGTTTATAATTAACAGAATCTGGCAGTCAGATATACATGGATCTGATCTTTTGTTAGGACAACAATTCTTGTTGCCTCATGAACCATTTGTTCAAACTGTAGATTAAGTAAAACTCCAATCTTGTGGTAAAACCTATGTTACTCAAAGGCTGAAAAATGCTTATTCTATTGCACATACACCCTTTTTACAGCACCTCAAAAAATCAGAGTATGCGCAAGATAAGAAGTGTGGCGGATTAGGTAAGAACAAAAACAAAAACAAAAATCAATTTGAATTATTACCTGTTTGACAATTCACACTCACAGAATGTCAAGAATTTGTGACAACAAATTCTATAAAAGAAAAAGAATTAGAAAATGAATTTCTTGAAGCTACTAATGCTCATTATTTAATGCAGGAACCAGAAATTCGTATTGAAGAATTAAAGGCTGAATTGGAGAATAATATCTCTGAAAATCCTTGGGAACAATGGGAAAAGGATTCGCCAAAGTGTAAATTAACACTTATCAATCCCAATAAGGTAATTAAAGTCAGAGATCATCTTAAGCATTTAAAGATTTTCATTAATCTTATTAAAAACCATGGAATCATTCTAGGAAAGAATAAGGTTTATATGGTTTATAATGAAGTAGACTTTTTAGGTCTGCATATTATGGATGGAAGCGTACAAATGCAACCACATATTGGTATTAAGATTTCTAACAGCTTCCCAGACAAAATACAGGACAAAAAGCAGCTACAACGCTTCTTAGGAACTGTCAATTACCTTTCAAGATTCTTGCCAGGATGGGCGCAGCTCACTGCACCTTTATACACAGCACTTAACAGGAAGAAATGGATATTTGATAATGATGATATTATTTCTGTTAAGAATCTTAAAAAGGCTTGCCTTAATTTGCCTATATTCTGCATACCTGAAAAAGGAGATATTACATCAAGCACTGACGTTTCGGATCTCTTTTGGGCAGGGGTTCTAACATGCAGGTCTCCCAACACTTTGGAGGAGAAGACTGTCATGTATACGTCAGGAAAATTCAAAGGGGCTGAACTTAGATATGCCACCTTAGAAAAAGAAATATTCGCTGTAATTAAATCTATTAGGAAGAGTGAAATATATTTGCTATCTGGTAGTTTTATTATCAGAACTGACTGCAAGTATTTTATCAGATTTAAATCTTATAATCTTTATAACTGTCTTGCTAGAAACAGGTTGATAAGATGGCAAATATCCAACTATAACTATACTGCTGAACACATCGCAGGTACAGATAACTCTTTCCCAGATTCACTCACTAGAGAGATGGTTGGTATGGTTCATTTAACATCCACATCTCAGTTCGAGGATAAAGGCGACGACTATGTCGAGAACACTCCTTATGATTCACAAAGAGGCACACCCAGTATTGGCAGAAGCCTAGCGGATATTCACTTAGGTGAATGTCAACAAACTGATCATTGTCAGGGGAATACCATAACTAGCCCGTCACAAACGGCTGACGGTAAAGGCTTATCAAGTCCATTGATGGCTAGCTCCTTGCCTAAACGACCACAAGCTGATCTTACCCAAATTGCTAAGACTAGTCCACTTCAAACGGTAACTGGTAAAGACAAAACAAATCCGTTTATAGCTAGAACTTTGCTAAAAGGTTCATGCTCAATACAGACTGAGACCAGCAGCATAAGGAGACTTCGGTCACCTATTCAGAAGGAGTTTGATGGCATTCCAGTCATCAACATTGAAGGAGAACTGTTCAGACATTATTCTGAACCAGTATACAAGACCCATAGAAGAATCGGCCAAGAAGGTTACCAATTGCTGAACAACATGCAAAAGGCCTTTTATGGGAATGACAGAAACCTTTTCTTTACGGTTATGAAGACACTGGCAATAAAATTGGAAGGATCCAACAGAGATTCAGACTCTGTCCTTTCTAAACAGAAGGAGCCAGCACAATCTCCAAGACCAGACTTCATGTCTGATCCTAAAAGCGCAGCAGTGCCGCTTAGAGATACGACATATGAGAACTGGGTCAAGTTCTATTATGAATTAATGGATGGATTGCACAATGACCAGTTCATAGTTCCTGTCAAAGGAATTGTTGAAGGTTCATACCTAGTGGATGTTGCTCAACAATATCCAAGAACTCAGAAGCTATGGCTATTCGAGAATGGCTTCATTAAGAATATGTATATTTTCTGCAGATTTGAAAGGATTCCCTACAATGTTGCAAGAATCCTATAAGAATGTAATAGCAGGTTGCAAAGACAACTGTCGCTGCAGAATCAGGTGTATCAGCACTCCACTAGAATGGAGGCATTCTAAAGAAGGGAGAACTCTTTTATACCCTTCATTTCACTATATCCGCATTATGCACGATAACAAGAGTATGAATAGCAGACCACTGGAAATAACTTACAGAAGAACAAATATCCAGTTGAGAGCTGAGATACTCAAACATCTGCCACAGATCATCAGAAGGCAGAATGACAAAACCTTGGCCGCCCAAGGTCAGAGAACGTTGGTTGATGTCTATTGGGCACAAACCGCGTTAGACACAAAGTTTTACCAAAAACTCATCATGAGATCGCTAACCCCGATAAGCAAAGACTGTCACGGGTTGCTGATGCAACAAACCATGGAAGAGCCCGATGACTCAGAGGACGACGTGGAAGATGATCAGCTGCCACCAGTCCAAGCCAGGGAGAAAGGCGTTGTTGATGTCAGCATCGACCTTATCAGCAACAGGACTCGCGCCACAACAGAGGATCAGGAGGATCCTATGTATCAAGAATCCCGCCAGTTCAGAGACAGCGACCTTGAAGTTGAAAGTCAGGCCCACACTGACTATTTCGCCAACTTCGATGAAGAGCCGAAGCTGTCCAACCTCATCAATATGATGGAGGGATAGAACCCAGTGGGTCCCAACACGTGCTACCACAATTATGCTTTCTCGCTCCAAAAGCAGTAGGTATGCATCGTGTCAAAATAGTGGTATCCCACTTCGTAAGCTTTCGGTGGAAAAGCATCTTGGTACATGAGACGTGTCAAGGATTCAAGCACAATTGACGACTACGTCCCTTTGATCCTTTAGTGCGCCTTAAAGACAAATTTGGGTCCGGTTGATGAGTACATCCCGCCAAAGGAATCTTACTGTGTGTCAATATTGGGTTTGGTCGACGAGTACGTCCCACCAATATGTCTTTGTCTTGTGTCGGTGTGTGCGTCGGTCCGAGGCGAGTGGCCAACATGTGGTCTCCACCTCGTGTGTCGTGTCTCGTAAAAGATTCCCTCTTTTGCTATAAATAAGGTCCTTCGGGTGTGTCTAGGATATAGGATTTGGACATAGGATTTTGAGATAGGATTCAGATATAGAAATTTGGAGATAGAAAAGAAGCAAGAGGAGCGAAAGAGCAAGTGGAGTCAGTCAGTTGCAGTCTTAAATCTGTAAGTTGGTTTATTTGAGTCATGAGTGAGTAGTAGGCCTCGGCGCCTTCCTAGGCGCAAGGCAGATATGTGTTTGTAATTCTATAGTATGTCTGTAGCATTGGTATTCATTGCCATGCATTAAATAAAATTTTGTGTTTGCTTTTATATGGATTGAAGCTCATTCTGAAATTTTAATGATTCTGTAATTTTTGGTTGATAATGATTATTTTGCATCATGGAGAAAGCTAGATAATAGATAGCTAAAGATCTATAGGTAGTTACTGGATAATGTAAGCTAACCCTGGACAGAACCAACACGCCAGAAAACAGCATTATCACAGGTCTTAGTAACTCTCATCTGAATGAAGATAGCAGTCGTAGTTGAAGGAAGGATGTGACGGGAGTCTCCACAGTGAGTGGCTAGGTTAGTACCCGCCAAGGCAGGAGGCCGCTATAGGGGAAGACAATGCCTCGAAGGGTGGGATTTTCAGTAAAGTCTTTCTGTAGATGAAAACTGTGAAGATAGTTTGATGAGAAGGAAAAGATCAAACCTGTCATGATGGCTAAGTGTGTTCGACAACTCTGTGAGGAATGTTAGATACCTTGGTATCTCCTATTTGGTCTTCAGTAAGCCTGTCTATTAGGGACTAGTAACTTGGTTGTCTGAATGGTCATTCATTCATTGGAAATTTTAGAATCATTGACTGATTAGAATAGTTGCCGATCTCTATAGAAAGCAGACATGAAAAGATATTTAACTTCGGAAGCAAGGTGGACCCTTGTCAGTAGACTACAGAAAGACACACTATCTTGTCATTTGTTTGCCTTGGGATATAGCCGGTTTTGATCTATTGATTACTTGTTTATTCACTCTCGAGACTTCTGCCAGGATCAGATAACAAAGATTTTATGCAAAAATATCATGAACTGAAAAAACTGAGGATTGAGTACACTTTAACACACAAAGTAGTGAAAATCTTGATAGACAAAAGTATTTATCTAAATATCTTAGAAATAGATGTCATCTACATGGTTTTAGTAAAAATGGAATCACAACAACTGTATTGTTTAGAACTAGCCTAGATTGGTAATGGATATCTTCTAACATGCAGGTCTCCCAACACTTTGGAGGAGAAGACTGTCATGTATATTTCAGGAAAATTCAAAGGGACTGAACTTAGATATGCCACCTTAGAAAAAGAAATATTAGCTGTAATTAAATCTATTAGGAATAGTGAAATATATTTGCTATCTAGTAGTTTTATTATCAGAACTGATTGCAAGTATTTTATCAGATTTAAATCTTATAATCTTGATAAGTGTCTTCCTAGAAACAGGTTGATAAGATGGAAAATGTGGTTATCCAACTATAACTATACTGCTGAACACATCACATGTACGGATAACTCATTCCCGGATTCACTCACTAGAGAGATGGCTGGTATGGTTCGTATAATATCCACATCTCAGTTCGAGGATAAAGGAGACGACTATGTCGAGAACATTCCTTATGATTCTCAAAGAGGCACAGCCAGTATTGGCAGAAGCCTAGTGGATATTCACTTAAGTGAATGTCGACAAACTGATCATGGTCAGGGGAATACCATGACTAGCCCGTCACAAACGGCTGACGGTAAAGGCTTATCAAGTCCGTTGATGGCTAGCTCCTTGCCAAAATTACCACACGCTGATCTTAGCCAGATTGCTAGGATTAGTCCACTTCAAACGGTAAGTGGTAAAGACAAAACAAATCCGTTTATAGCTAGAACTTTGCTAAAAGGTTCATGCTCAGTACAGACTGAGACCAACAGCATAAGGAGACTTCGGTCACCTATCCAGAAGGAGTTTGATGGCGTTCCAGTCATCAACATTGAAAGAGAACTGTTCAGACATTATTCTGAACCAGTATACAAGACCCATAGAAGAATCGGCCAAGAAGGTTACCAATTGCTGAACAACATGCAGAAGGCTTTTTATGGGAATGACAGAAACCTTTTCTTTAAGGTTATGAAGACACTGGCAATAAAACTGGAAGGATCCAACAGAGATTCAGACTCTGTCCTTTCTAAACAAAAGGAGCCAGCACAATCTCCAAGACCAGACTTCATGTCTGATCCTGAAGGCGCAGCAGTGCCACTTAGAGATATGACATATGAGAACTAGGTCAAGTTCTATTATGAATTAATGGATGGATTGCACAATGACCAGTTCATAGTTCCTGTCAAAAGAATTGTTGAAAGTTCATACCTAGTGGATGTTGCTCAACAATATCTAAGAACTCAGAAGTTATGGCTATTCGAGAATGGCTTCATTAAGAATATGTATATTCATAAGTCTGCAGATTTAAAAGGATTCCTTACAATGTTGCAAGAATCCTATAAGAATGTAATAGCAGGTTGCAAAGACAACTGTCGCTGCAGAATCAGGTGTATCAGCACTCCACCAGAATGGAGGCATACTAAAGAAGGGAGAACTCTTCTATACCCTTCATTTCACTGTATCCGCATTATGCAGGATAACAAGAGTATAAATAGCAGACCACTGGACATAACTTACAGAAGAACAAATATCCAGTTGAGAGCTGAGATACTCAAACATCTGCCACAGATAATCAGAAGGCAGAATGACAAAACCTTGGCCGCCCAAGGTCAGAGAACGTTGGTTGATGTCTATTGGGCACAAACCGCGTTAGACACAGAGTTTTACCAAAAACTCATCATGAGATCGCTAACCCCGGTAAGCGAAGACTGTCACGGGTTGCTAATGCAACAGACCAAGGAAGAGCCCGATGACTCAGAGGACGACGTGGAAGATGATCAACTGCCACCAGTCCAAGCCAGGGAGAAAGGCGTTGATGTCAACATTGACATTATCAGCAACAGGGCATGTGCCACAACAGAGGATCAAGAGGATCCTATGTATGAAGAATCCCGCCAGTTCAGAGACAGCGACTTTGAAGTTGAAAGTCAGGCCCACACTGACTATTTCGCCAACTTCAATGAAGAGCCGGAGCTGTCCAACCTCATCAATATGATGGAGGGATAGGACCCAGAGGGTCCCAACACGTGCTACCACAGTTATGTTTTCTCGCTCCAAAAGCAATAGGTATGCATCGTGTCAAAATAGTGGTATCCCACTCTGTAAACTTTCAGTGGAAAAGCATCTTGGTACATGAGACGTGTCAAAGGATTCAAGCACAGTTGACGATTACGTCCCTTTGATCCTTTAGTGCGCCTTAAAGACAAATTTGGGTCCGGTTGATGAGTACATCCCGCCAAAGGAATCTTAGTGCGTGTCAATATTGGGTTTGGTCGACGAGTACGTCCCACCAATATGTCTTTGTATTGTGTGTCGATGTGTGCGTCGGTCCGGGGCGAGTGGCCAACCTATGGTCTCCACCTCTTATGTGTCGTGTCTCGCAAAAGATTCCCTCTTTTGCTATAAATAAGGTCCTTCGGGTGTGTCTTGGATATAGGATTTGGACATAGGATTTGGACATATTCTCCAATTCAGCCTTTAATTCTTCAGTACGAATTTCTGGTTCCTGCGTCAAATAATGAGCATTAGTAGCTTCAAGAAATTCATTTTCTAATTCTTTTTCTTTTATAGAATTTGTTGTCACAAATTCTTGACATTCTGTAAGTGTGAATTGTCGAACATGTAATAATTCAAATTGATTTTTGTTTTTGTTCTTACCTAATCCGCCACATTTCTTATCTTGCGCATACTCTGATTTTTTGAGGTGCTGTAAAAATGGTGTATGTGCAATAGAATAAGCATTTTTCAGCCTTTGAGTAACATAGGTTTTACCACAAGATTGGAGTTTTGCACATGAGAAGATTGGTACGTGCCGAAACCTAGGAAACGACTGGTCAAACAACTATGCTCGACAAAATATTCACTAGGTCAAATGTTGCAACAAGGTTGACAGGTCTAGGGTTTTGCACATGAGAAGATTGGTACGCACACCAAAAACAGAATTCAAAGAAAAAATTGGGAAAAGAAAAAATAGTTTTGAAATAGGGTTGGAAAGGTTTGAACACAAGACCTCCCCTTTTTCAAGTTTCTACCAAAATAAACTCAACCAACTCTCCTACTACAGCAGTTGGAAATATACATGCACAATATTATTTTTAAACCATATCTAATTGAATTTTTAAAAAATAATAATAAAATAATACACCTGTGCATGTAAAAAAGGATTTTAATGTTTTTACTGGATGGGTAAAAAACAAGTAAAATAAGGTGGGCCCCTCAAATGTTGCATGGAATATTAGAGTTTTAATTAAATCAAATATTTAAAAAGTATTTCCAAAAAACTCAGTACTAATCTTTAAGCTTCCTGTAGGTTACAATGGCGCTCAAGAAAATGCAGGGGAGCTTCCACAAGCTTCAGGATGCCAAATTAGGCTCTATAAAGCTCAAGATTACCTCCAAATGGCCCTTTGATGTAGCTTGTAAAACCAGAAATGATTTCTTTGCCCAAAATCTGATCTTTTGCTACTACTCCTACAAAGGAGCCTCAGGTGGATGAGAAAAATTCAAAATTTGATTTGGTTGCTTCACAGATCCTTCTGGAGGTATTAGCAAGCTTAAACTATGATTTTTCAACCTTCCAGAGAGAGAAACAAGCAATAGAGGCTCCAAGCTAATTTTTTTATTGATTTCCAGCCTAGGGAGGCCGTACAAAAAACTAGTAATGGTGTCCCAGGGTGTAAATCTACTTGTTGAAGGTCTTAGATTGATATTTGGTTGCTTTGTTTTTGTTCTGGTTGATAAACAACTAAGATATGAGCTTCACTAGAGATCGAAACAATTTCTTTTTAGTTTTTCACCTTCAATATGCCACAAAAAAAAATATGAATTTAATATAAATTAATTGACAATGGCTTGCCAATCAAATCCACCCCACAGGTTCTGATAGCATGATAAGAAACCAATATGCAAAGTATATTGAATGTCACAAAATATCTAGAGATGAACTTGAATAACGAAGCATATGAATGATAACCAGATCAATTATACACATAACATGAAATTTAGGTGGGACAAACTCGAAAGGTAAAAAAACCCACAAATGTTGATATTCATATAATTGAGAAACTTATGAACCCCAATACACAGCCTTCCTCTTCTCACTTCCTCTCAATCAGTCTTCACAAAGCCTTTCCATATATTTGTCACACGCAAATATCAAAATTCCAATTCAAAATATTTCACAAGGGTAAAACCCTATTTATAGTGAAATGTGAAGGGAGGTGACCGTTGCAACCAACGGGTCCAACCATCCCAAAAGTCATTTAATAACATTGGTAAGTATTAAATAAATATAATTTTATTATTTATTTACACAAGGTTTTCACCTCGTGTTAATAAATAATATATTATTATTATTTAATTAACTACCAAGATAAACTAAGGGTCAATTAAGGCCACTTAAACATTAAACATTCTAACAACTCCCTCTTGTTTCAAGCATGAAACTACTTATCTGAAGATTGTAGCCTCTATTTTTACAACACCTAGGGGTTCTCCTTTTGTCTCTTCTTTGATGGACCTCAATGGCTCAACAACCTCATGCAGCAACCTCTTCTCTTGGGCTGGATCTAGATACTTATATGTACGTGCCTTACGCACTCTCAACTCTGTTGGTAACTCTGGGGGATAATCCTTTCTTTTATTTTTAATTTGGTGATGATATTCACATTTCTCACTTATGCCCCTTCTATCACTTTACGTCTTGTACTCACCATATTAATATTTTGTTGAGTTATATCATCCCTCGTCTTTTATAAAACTGGGCAATAATGAGTATTGTGTTGTCCTGGAAAAAATTTAAAATAAGCACAATACACTGTCCTTTCAAGATTTGTGGGACAAATCCTAATTATATGCCCTTGTTGACCACACATATAACATTAAATAGGTTTTCTATTTTTCCTTGTCCTCAACCTCTTGGTCTCCAAGCCCTTTTTGTTGATAGCCCCCTTGTTGATTATTCCAACCACCTTGATTATTTAAATTCTAGCCTCCCTGTTGATTATGGTTTCAGTTTTGTTGAGGTCAGTTCCATGCTGATTTTGTTTACATCCCCCTTGTTGTGGTGGCATGGGTTGAGCTTCTTGTTGTAATTGTTTTTGTAGTGGTGTAGTTTGCAATGCTTGTTGCACTTGTTGTTGGACTTGTGTTTCCAGTTGGGTCTGCATTGCAAACACATTTCTTTGTGTATCTTCCCTTATCTCTTCACGAGCTCTACAATCCTCGATGTTGAGATTCATGGACTTAAATAATTCACAGTAAGTTTGTTGAGGTTGTCTTGTGTACCTTAATCCATGATAAGTTTGTTGAGGTTGTCTTGGGACCTTAACAAGGACACTTTGCAGAAGCATGATCCCACAATACAAATCTCACAATATTTATTTTGTGCTTCATCTCGTATGGGAGAATTTGGATGTGCATCACTTGCACACCCCCTCAATCTTAGACAATCATTTTAGAAATGGCCTTAAATTCCAAACTCGTTATACCAAACTCATGTCCTCGTAATTTTCTTACCATCCTAAAGCTCCTAATCTTCCTCATCGTCATATCTAACTTGGCTTCAGTTGCACTGCTTGAAGTTGGTGTCTTGAGCTTCCATGCATTCTACACTTACTGCAGCAGCATAAGCTTTTGCTCGATTCTTATATTGAACTTGGGCCAAACACAATCTCAATCTCCCTATCAACCCTTCAACAAACCGAGCAGTTTTTTGTTCATCGTCAAATTTAAACTTCATCATATTGACAACTTCAGCAAACCTTCTGCCATACTCTTCAATAGATTCACCACGTTTCTGTGCTATTTTTTTCAAGTGTCGTATGGCATCACTTTCAGATTTATGTGTTAGGAATTCATTAATCAAGTTCTCTTTAACTAAAAAGAAATCATACTTGGAATCTTTTACAGCACAAAATAAATCTAGGACCCTGCCTTGAGAGCTCCTATCAACTTGCACAACTAATATACTTCATATGTCATTCCCTTCAACTTCCACACTTGTTCACAAGTGTACAAATAGTTTTCTAGGTTTGATGACCCATCATATGGAGCTAAAGTATAAAAAGTGGTTAGCAGAACATAGGCCATTGTTCTATGGCATGTTCCCTTCTAAGGACTTTAAAGATTCTTTCTTCCGTATGTACCCATTTTTGGTGCTACCCCTTGAACACTTGAACTCGAACCGACTCTACGTGTGGTTTTCTTATCTCGTTGGCTCCCTTGGCTAATTTTGTCTTGCGAAGCTCTTCCCTGTGAATCTTGATTTTGTTTACTTGCATACATCCAGTTCTGATGCATCTACACAAACTATTTCTCCTTCTAAGCTCTCTTTTCCACTACCCAGCTTCTTGCAACGGGCGAAGTTCCTACCATCATCTTCTTGCTATATTTTATTCAAAACCCAATCTATATTCCTGTCTTTCGGAACTGTCAACTATCTACCTTGATTTTCAAGTATCTATAAAAACGGCATAGGGGACAATGCCTCTTGTGATGGTACCACGGGGTCTTTTTTTTCTTCTGTCCAAACTCTGATTCAATGCTCTGATGATTTCTTAGGAACTACTACCTTGTTCTCTTTTCAAATGGAAGTAATCAGTTTCTACATCATATAATTGTCTTATGTTGCTTTCTTTATTTAAACTATCCATTACCTAAATTCTTCTTAAACTTTCCTCATCTACTTCACACTCAACTTTTGGTATGCCTTTAACTCATTCCTCACTTCTCTCTTCCCTAATCTGCATTAGCTTCTTCTTTTCAGTCTCCTCTTTGCATTTTCTCTTTTTCTTTTTATTGTTGTATCCTACCTGCATTAAAAACTACAATCTTTCTACCCCTATTTGCAGATATTTGCTTTGTTTGTTCCTCTTGCAGCTTGGTATTTACTTCCCTGCACAACCATCACAACTCTCTTTGATCTTCCTTATTGAGATTAACGGTTGTCTCTGCTTTCTTCTTTGTTCCCTTCCCAACCATCCTTCCTCTATCTCATATTTGACCCCTTTCTATTCCATCACACATCCGCTCCATCCCTCCTTCGCTGGGCCCGACTACTCCCTGGCCTTGGAAAAAGGAGCAACTTTCTTTTCCACCACCATCATCTTTATCAGGAACAGTGGTCTCTGCGTGAACTTCCCCCTAAATCCTGCAAAAAACTGGTGATATGCAGCGTCAAATGACTTGTAAACCTCTATTGTAATTTGAGTAATATATCCATCTGGGGTTGTCTTTACCCAATAATCCACTGCTCTCATCCAAGGTCGATCGCAATGTTGTAATGCTTGGACTTTTGCCTCCATCCACACCACTACGCTGGTACTTACAATAAAATTGAATTCTTCCATCCTTCCTAACCACTCCTCTGATATAGTAGGGAATTCACACCAGAATATTTCATATATTTCTCCATGTGAATATTAGAATCGAAAAATCAACAAGATCCTTACCCATTCTTGTTGCTTTATATTGTGCAAACTCCTTGATATAATCATCAAACTACGATTCCAACTCTCGTTATCCCAATAACCAACAAAGTTCTGCCATTACAACAAATTTTCTAAATCCAACAATGGAACCACTTTTAGTTCTACTTTGGCCTCTCTTCCAAAGTCAGACTAAACAATGTTGTAGCCTAGAAGGTGTCTTACTTGGAGATGTATAAAATCCCATACTTCTTCATAAAATATAGGAAACAACGGAGCCTTAGAATACATTTACAACCCATCAGATGATGATGATGCATTCAGAACAAATGTCACAAATTGAGAACAAAGAAATAATGTATATCTACTTATAAAAGAACCAAGATAACTGACGCTCTTTGACAATGGAAAGAACTCAAGAAAATCCATTAATAGCGCAGATGTGTTAGAGTTTGACTCTATCTTACCCTCACAATCTCTCTGACCCCAATTACATTGTTTTCCCATAAATTTATATCATTCCATCATCTCAGTCAGACATAACTGCTCCTAACAATTTCTTTCATATTGCAATTGTTCCCTAATGGCCTACTAATTATATACATAATTACTATCAGCTTTTATACAAAAGCTTCGTGCTTTACAAAATAGACATGAGATTATAGCTTTCTAATCCTATCGGGACTTATCAGTATATGCGAACATCAATAGACTTGCGGTCTTGTTATAGCTTTGTGCTGATTTGCCTAAGCTTGCAGTGCATTACCAGTTACGCGCAACATTTCTTAGTATTGCACTGCTCCCCAACCTGCAAAGTTCTAATTTGCATCAATAGACTTGCAGTGTTGCTATGCTTTCTGCTGCTTTGCCTAAACTCGCTGTGCATTCCCAGTCATGCACATCATTTCTTAGTATTGCATTGCTCCCCAACCTGCAAAGCTATAGCTTGCATATTATATGGTTTGAATGCCTGCAAAGCTCTGCATTGTCAATCTACCACTGAAATTATTTTCTCCTTATTGCACCCTAATAATGAAAAATCCAAATCAGCCTTTGGAGTGAAAGAAGCGACGTACTTAGGGCATGTAGTGTCACATGAAAGTGTCAAGGTTGACCCTAGGAATATAGCAGCAGATGCTCTTTTTCAACAAGAGACAAAGAAGGTAGCAATTTGTGCAACTTCTTTACTTCGGCCAGAAGGGTAGTAGCGGCAAGATCAGAGAAGCAACAAGACATTTCAACAGGGAAACTTCAATAACTTCAGCAAGACCAATCATCTGCAACAATAAGACATTCATGATATTTAAAGAATTATCATCGTACAAAAAAGGATTTATTTTGGGAAGGTTTATAGGTGAGGCATACAAAACGTTGTGGCAGAATTTTTGGTATGTCAACAGGATAAAGGAGAATCACTGAAAACTTTGGGTCTCCTACAGCCTTTAGCTATTCCATAAAAACATTGGGAGGAAATATCAATGGATTGTCACCATAAGGTTACCAAAATCATAAATCATGCTTGTGATATTGGTGGTAGTGGATAGACTCACTAAGTCTGCACATTTATGTGGACTCTCTCACCCATTTCAAGCTAGCATTGTTGAATAAGTATTCATGAACAATGTACTCTATTGGATTGGTGGTGGGGCTTACAAATTGTAGCTTCCATCTTCTTCCAGAATTCATCCTATATTTCATGTTTTTTGTTTGAAAAAACTCACTAGAAACAAACTTCCAATACAATCAAGATTACCCGAGTTAGAAGAAAAAGGGAAATTCATCATGGAACTAGAGTCGGCCATAGAGAAGAAAGTGAAATAATTGTGCAACTAAGCCATCTCGAAATTTCTAATGAAATGGAAGAACCTGCCAATAGAAGATGCAAGATGGGAAGACGAGCAATTCATGTATAAGCATAAAAAGTTGTTAAGCATTGAGGGCAAAGCTTTTCTGAAGGGGAGGGCATGTTACACCCCTAATATTCTATCTTAATAAGTTTATTAGGGATATGGAGTAGCCAACTTTTAGTGGGCATAAACTTTGTCTTTTATTTTGTTAGTTCTAGATGTTACTTTGGGCCAACATAATTAGGCCATTGGCATCACCCCTACTTGATTATGTCTATAAATAGAGATTAAAAAAAATCTTATGAATCATCAAAAGTCAAATTCTCTATTTCATTTAATATTGTTCTGCATTATGGAGATCGCCCCCTCAAAGTGGGTAGTATTTACGGTCTAATTACATCATTTCGTTTGGCCATGTCACATCATATCTTTGGATTTGTTATTTGTTCTTATTTTTGCAATCAAGTGGAGATGCTATTGCTATTTGATTTTACTTTCTGCATCGGATCTAAGAAATATCATGACAAGCATGCCTGACTCTAGCACCTAAAAGCCTATTTAAAAATTATAGCTAATGTTCCACTTTATCTCCTCTCTTTTGCATGCAAGATAATTATTTTTTTTTATAACTCCATTATCTAACCAAAAAAATACATCTGATCGAAATGAATATAAAATCCACTAACAGACATAAAATACAGATAAAATCCTAATGACTAAAATAAAGGTAAGAATAACAAAAACTAAGGTCGATGTCTTCACAGTCCCCTTCATTGCGAGGTGCAAATACTAACATTTCTTCTAAACTGGACCTTATTTCAGCAGTATGCTTGCCCAGAAATGATACAACTTATAGCATTATTATTGAACCAGGTTGCTAACTTCAAATCAGAAACAAATGATCACTTCGTCTTCAAGCAACGAGACCAATCTAAAGAGGCCATAACAATCTTGAGGAATCAAAATAGTTAAGTCAGTTGAACTTTTTGTTGAATTTCTTTAATTGAGTTTGAGCAGCATATAATTAATATGTATATTGCAAAATTAATAGACTGTGAAAAGGAAACCAATGAACATGTGTATCTACATTTTTCCCATGCGAAAATCCCCTTAACCTTGTCTTAATGAATTTTGTGGTCTGCTTCTATAATTGATGACCAGTGATATCGGATGATAGATGTGGCATGCTATGATTTATTATTATGTATCTATATCTTATTAGGGTCACGAAACATGACAAGAAATCCCTAGAGTGGAGTATTTAAGATTAACAGTTTTGATGTGACATGGACATCTTAGCAGGAAACTTTTACTGGTGTATCTGTCGATTTGTATACTATGTTTTCTGACACCTGCTATGAATTGCATAAGGTTCTGTTGTCATGTCACGATATGAAAATAGTCCAGTCAAGTATGGGATGCGTTTAATGAAATTGTCACAAATTGAAAAAGGCCAAACATCTATAGCATAACTATTGTCAACGTTCTAAACCTTGAAGGTAAGTATCGGATGCACTTAGTGCCCATTAGTCAATTAATTGGTTATTGGTCTCACCATAGACTCGGACAATTGCAACTGACGCCATACTACCTAGTACGAACAAGGGCTCCAATGGTTAGAGCTATGCTACCCCAAGTTTCAGGGAGGGGGAACAAAAGGAAACGTGAACACATGAGGAGACACCCCAAAATAATTCAAGGTATGTCAAAGAACATTAGAATATAAGTTGGAGTATAAATAGTAAAAATGCAGGGGCCACAAATGAGTAAATCAATAGTTTTGTTTGAATATATGAACAGTTTATTATACCTACATTTGCAATCAATTTCATTGAAATAGCATATACATTTGAAAAATCTTCACAATGCTAAAATTAACCTATAGGAAAAATGTGTTCCATATATATTACTCGTTTTTTAATTTCAGGTATGGATGGGCACTCAAACATCCTTCAATGCCACAGGAACTTCTAGGTGTCTTCATCATAGGAAATGGCCCCTAACATCCCCCACATCCTAAGCACGGGCAAGAGACATCCCCCATCTCCCAGAAAAAGAGGATATGCAGGATGGTTTACCACTGATAGGGATGTATCCCATTGTAAGATTGACCTAACACTATAAACAGATCTTGCACCATATGTCAAGAGCATGAAGCTTTTCAAGGCATTGCCATGTCCATTTTTCCAAAGGCAATAAGATTTATAACTCAATAACACTGAACACTGAATAAGAAACTCAAAGGGAGGTTTGAGCTGACCATATGGCATATAGTAGTACCAATAGGGATGACTGATCGTATGACAATAGCAAACCAATCTTACTCTTGTATAGTTCCACATACATAGTGCTTGAGTAGGTATGCATGCATGCTACTTTACATTGTGAAACATTTTGCAGGATGGTATGGTAAATCTACCATGTCACATTAAATTAACATCATCAAATTGCAACCAAAATTGCAAACATCTGATGCCAGGTTAGGAGATACAAAAATGGATAGACTTTTCACAACCAATCCCATATCTGAAACAATGGTAGTGCTGAGATCAACAACATCAAAGTTACCAAAACAATTTGGACAAGCAGAGCAATATGTGAGATTATTGAACCTTAAAAAAAGATTTAACGGAAAATATAGTACTCACATCCACTGACAGATCAAGATCAAAGTCCATGATGTAGCTTTGACTGCTAGAAAGCCCATGATTATAAGCCCCAGAGCAGATCTTGTTTCCTCAGAAATTCTTTAAGATGCGAACTTTAATAGCAGATCCAAAAGCACTTGACAAAGTGTCATTTGCAATCAGAGAGAAGATACACCATCACTATCTTGCTCCTTCGATACAATCTGTAGCGTTGTGCCTTTTACAATCCAAGCAGTTAGCTCTGGCCTATGAGCACGGGGCAAAAAAGGAATTATTGAACCATCATCAAGCCGTGCACCGTAAACGAAAGGTAATCTTAGAATAAGGAAGCTCTCTGGAGGCAAAACCACTCTGCTTCCGAAGCTGAAATTCAAATACCGTTGACTTTGCTTAAGTGAATCTGGAAGGCATGAATCCTGCAGTTTGAAGACCACGTAAAGTGAGTTCTTCACCACATCAAATATTATGATAACACTTACCTCGGCCTAGTTACTTCTAGTTTCTCATGGACCTCCTTGTTGGTGACTCCAATGATTAGTTATGCAAGATTCAGTAAATGAAAATAACTGACCAGTACCAAACTATATCAAACAGTAATTCTTAATAGATGCAGGGACTTAAGTTTTCCTATTTAGATCTAGTATTTGGGGAAAATTGAATAAAATAACACAAATCACAAAATATCAAATCCTAAAAACCATACCTCAAATTGTACAACTGGGCAGGTGGCTAGTACAGTGGGAAATGGAGGTGTCACCTGCAGATTCACAAATCCATTAATGGATGTATTTATAAAGCAGAGAGAATCTGCTAACCCAAGAACAAAAACTGCTGCAATGAATGAAAGTTGATTTTATAATTATTTATGCCAGAATAATCCCATTAATTACATCACATTCTTAAAACTAGTAGAGCAACTAGAAACACCTGACATGTTGAGAAAAAGACTAAATATTATTTCCATCTTCATGAAATGTGAATTGCTCATCTGCAAAAATGTTTTACATATTTCCTTGTTTAAGGAACAAATGCATTGTGACAATTATTGTCATTATCCATAGGATTCTGGGGTACAATCAGTTTCTGGCAGACAGCAAAAAAATTGTGCCAAATAAAATACAGAGAACTTCAGTTGGCACACATCTTGAATTAATACACGTCACTTTGGTTTTAACCATAGTCGCCAGGAAACTCCTTACCGTCCCCGTACGGTACCCACATTTTCTGGTGACTGTATTTATATATAATATAGCCATACCTTTATTCATTTACTCCCGTACCCTACTTTGCAATGGTGTGCCCATTTCCGTACCCCCATGTCTCCAGCTGACTACAAGTAGTTGTTTTGAATCAATTGTTTCTCAACTTGGAACACAGAGCTCAACAACAAGTATAGTTATCGAATTACCATGGACACACCTACTGAAGAACTTATTCTTGTCAGAGTATCAACCATTCATTCAACACTTTGTACATGAGATTTACAGCACTAGGGACATGCTATATGGCATATAACCAATGCAGTCCGTTCTCCAAAGGTCAGCGTCATGTGGTCAAAGGTCATATAACCTTTGGGCCAACTGGATGACAATGCCTCGCACATGAATCTGCCCTTTCATCCTGTAACACTAGACACAACCACCATTTACACAACAACACACCTTAAAGCCACTACTGCAAATGTGGCCTTGGTCACAGCCCACAGGCATCTTTCTGCAAGATAGCACTTACCAATCACCCGGCAAACAGATTAAATGTCAATTATGAAGAGTTAGTGTGCACGGGTCTACGTATCATCACCCTGGATTTTGCATGAACGTAATAAAGCCATATGGCATGGATGTAAATAAAGTATACTCCTGGACTCGAAATTTTGCATGTGCATAAATAAAGCACCATGGCCAAGAAGACATATCAAGCAAGCTTGGACAGCAAATGCGGTACAAGGAACAAAATCAATTTTGGGCAGTGCAGAGGCTTTTCAGAAGCATTATCCCACACACCAAATGCAATAGTACTGTAAGCCAGATAGGTCGCCCCAGTATCACATAGCAGCAAACAGGAATCTGTACAGGAAGAAAATTAGTGCAGAGGCTCCGTCCAAGAAAGTATGTCAAGCAGAATTGAGAGACCCGTGCATCAACTCTGTGTCCAAGGGATGATGGCAAACTCCCTTTTCAGACAAGGGTACTAAATTTGCATAAACACAAAACAGGCTGCCAGTATAATGTAAGCAACACCCGAAGGACTCTTATAGGATTGCCCAAAGGAATCTAAGCTACAGTGATATTGGGAATCCACAAGTTGAATCCTACAAAGATGGAGAAGAAACTGTCATGGAGACAACTGGAAGACACCTGTGATGAAGAAACTAGAACCCTCTAACCACTATCCAGATTGTACTAGACTTAGATTATGTGATGAACTGGCTTTGGAATAAAGATAGAAATGGGTTAGTCACCTATTTGTTAATTGCAGGGAAGAACAGTTTGTAGGAGACTATACTTGGGCTATGTTGAAGAAACCTGCAAATCCGCAACAAATGGAAAACTAGAATATCAGAAGGCTCAATCTTGGAGGTTTGAGGAACAGTAAATGATTTGTTACGTAATATTTTATAGATGATACAGGCATCAAGGATGAACAATATGGACACACTCCAGGACCTTGTCAGAAAGTCATTTTGAGAATCATAACAAGGATTTCGAGGTGTGAAGATGCAATACTGTAGATGATCTCTCCTAAGTCAAATTGGAGTCCAAGCTTGAGAAGGAATTGCAAGATATGGCTGACAGTGGGAGCCACTTCAAAAAAGCATAACATGTGCATTGATCAAAGCACCACCAAGTTAAACTAGATTTCTGATTCAAAATAAATGAAGCTGTGTGCAAAGGCATCCAGCAACCCAGCCTCAGTCACTGCATATAGAAATAAAGATTCATATTAAATAAGTCGTGTCATGTCCATAAATTAACAAATTAATGTGAACCAGGAGGCTGAAAGAGTCAGCTGGGGTAGCATGACCGAAGCTAATGATCACCCCTGAACAATATCATAAGTCTTTACAATACAGGCAAATAAGCCTGCAAACACCCGTTGTCAGAAACCAAATCACAATAAGTCTTGTGTGCATGACAATTAAGCAGAGAAGGTAAAGATCAAGAAGGATCACTGCCAGCACATGAATCTAAGCCAATAGATGGCACAAGTGTGAGAACTCGATTGGCCAATTATTTCTGGGCCAATAACTTTGAAGTCAATGAAATTATTAGCATACTCTGAGAAACTTCACAATGATTATATACATAGATGGCTAGTGAGATTACGACATAAATGAACATGGAAGCCGATATGCTGCCAGAATAGATATAAGTACTGACTTATAGTTGGAAAAAAGAATAATAAGGCACATTATGTTGTTAGACAAGAGTAAGAGTTGTTACCTGGACAGGCTGTCCTACTGCCTGTCACAGCTGGAACCATAAGTAGAAATTCAGGCAGTGACACCAAGATGAATTCATACCCAACAATGCTGCCCATTAGTGGTTGTGGAGTTTCATGCACAATTTACAAGACGAGCAGCACAAGCTATAGAAAAAATTTAATACCCCAAAAGGATGATAGAGTCAAGGCAAAGAAGCTTCAGATGACAGCTCATGCATAGCTTCAAGTGACAATTGTCCACGAACAATCTCACAGCTGAAGAGAAGAGTCAAAGATGAGTCCGCACAGAAAATATGCAAATAGAGCACATGAAGTGTACTGTGTCATTTTAATGTCCAATTTTGTAAGTGAAGAGTCCGTCAGCAACCTGAGGGATTTATTCTACACTCACGAAGAGCTGAAGCAGATCAGTATAAAGTTAAACAGAAACATGGAGATTTGTTTATGAAGGCATCATTATGGATCTGTGAAAGGTTGTTACATGAACTAAGCAGGCTGTCCTGGCTATGTTTCATGTTATGATGTCCATGGCAAGGGATGACAATCAGTAGAGTGGATAACGTGCCCATTACAATAGGCTTTTCAGGGTTGTACTCTGGGAACTATTAATTTTACATTTGTAGGTTGAATTGATTCCCACCTTTAAATGTAAATTTTGCATTGTAATTATGACAGAATAAAAAGCTTCATGCTTATTCTTCTATTATAAAGATCTATTGTTGAATTTTTTACATTTGTTGTGCAAATTTTAGATTAAGTTCAGTTTAATCTACTTAGAAGCTGTGGCTGTTGTCATAGTCACCACATTCAAATTCGCCGAGGAAAAAATTGGAAAAAATTCGGAACCAAAAATTTTGAGATTAAATTCGGCTAATAAAAATATACTTATTTTTTAAAACACATCAATCCACCATTAAAAAAAACATTAGAGATGATGAAAACAAATCTATTGAACTTCCTGTCTTCCACTACAATCTACAATTACATCGATGCTAGGCAGAATTAGATATAGTGTGTTGTTCGAATTTTGAAATGTGACATACCTTCACATTGAACATCACGATTACTTCTTTGCTTTGCCCTCACATTACATACCCTCGAATTGAAGTTTTGAACAACGCACATTGAATTTTGAAACGTTACAGACCCAGATTATAACTTATAAGTACCCAAAGCCTTGCCGTTTGCAACTTTGCAGTCACAATTCACTTCACAGTTGGATTTGTTTTGATAAAAGCTTGTCTGAGACTCAAAAACTGCAGTCACAACTCACTCAAGTAGTTCACAGTTGGCGTTGAAGGCACTGGCAGTCACATCGAAGTTCGCCATTGGCGTTGAAGGTAAAAGACTGCAGGTTTGGCGTTGGACGGTGGAAGAACACAAATCGCTACACAGGGAAAACACAAATCGCTACGTGAAGTTGTGGTGAATGGAATAAAGGCTCGACTGACAAAACAAACTAAAATTTTAACGAACCCTAAAAAATGAATTTTAACGATTTCTAGCGAATTTTAATGATTTTCAAAGTTTTTTTCTTTATTAAATTCGTTTATAAATTCACGACGAATTTCAACGATTTTTATCATTTTTTTCTAGGTTCAACGAATTACGAATTTTAATCTTCAAATGCGTCGAATGTGGTGACACTGCTTATAAGTACCCAGACCCTGGTCGTTTGCAACTTTGCAGTCACGATTCACTTCGCAATTGGATTTGTTTTGATAAAAGCTTGTCTGAGACTCAAAATCTGCAGTCACGACTCACTCAGGGAGCTCGCAGTTGGCGTTTAAGGCACTGGCAGTCACGTTGAAGTTCGCCATTGGCATTGAAGGTAAAAGACTGCAAGTTTGGCGTTGTACGGTGGAAGAACACAAATCGCTACACAGGCAAAACACAAATCGATACGTGAAGCTGCGACGAATGGAATAAAGGCTCAACGGACCCCCAAAAAAAAATTAACGAACCCCAAAAAAATGAATTTTAACGATTTATGGCAAATTTTAACAATTTTCAAAGTTTTTTTCCTTATTAAATTCAATGATTTTTATCATTTTTTTCTAGATTCAGCGAATTTCGAATTTTAATCTTCAAATGCGCCGAATGCAGTGACACTGTGGCTGTTGTATAACATTTGAAAGAAATCCAACCTAGAAGGGAGTAATCAAGGAAGGCATTACATCCTTCCCTGGGGTGCAGCGGGCTAAGTCTACTTCAACTCACAACTATGCAATAGGCTCTCCCCTCCCCAACTAGCATAAGCTCAATAAATGTACCCTAAGCATCAAATAACTAAATAATCAAGAGAAGACCAAGACATACCTCAAATAAAGTTATCAAAAACTCAGAACACTATATGAAATGTGTTGAATTGTTCCATGTGACAAAGTTGTGAAAATGGCAAAGTTTTTTGTTAGCATGTACACCTGCTTGGTGCACCCAAGATCGAGATATTATTACCTATATGATATATTGAGAACACTGCAAACACACTCGAAAGCAATAATATTTGTAGGCAACTGTTTTCATTATTTATTATATTGTAATTTATATTTTGTAAGTGATTGGTGCCATTTCTGTTTATGGTAGTAAGCAGTGGAAGCCAGTTAATGTCGCAAAAATGGTTGAGGATGCCATCAATTTTTAGACAGTTACATTCCTTTGGGTTCATGCATTTCTTCATATCGCATATCCTTCATTGTTGTCTTTGTTTTGCACCAGTGTTTGTACATATATGCTGAGAATTTTACCCAGAATCTTTAGGATGGATTGACCTTGAAAACTTTCATTTGCAATGATAATAAATCATATTTAACAACTCTATTATCTTTCATATCGTTTCTTCTATCCTTCACTTTGTAAATGGATGTAAACTAGTACAGATATCTTAAATAAATCTATCTGAAAAACACTGAGAGATATCAATCTCAGGGCCCTTATCTTGGATTTTTCACATACCGCAATTATTTATAAAGTTATTACCTTCTTCACGAATTTCTCATTGGCTGGTGACAAATTGTGTCAATCTAACTACATCAATGTGTCAAGTTCAAAATAATCTTTTTAGAAATAAAAGGGGGCTCCAAACTCCAACATATGGCCAAGATATTACAATTTTTTATTGAATTCTCTAAGAAAAAAGAGAAGTTTTCTAAGTGATGGTCGAATGGACATCAAATTTAGGGTCAGAATTAAAAGTGAACACACTCACTACATGACAGCCCACCACCACCACCCGGATGCCATTGTAGAACGCCTCTCGGCATAATCAAGAATGTATGTTGTTCAAATTTCCTAGGTTCAAACCCGAAACCGTGATGATAGGTTGTTAGTGTGATTGATAAAATGGAGTTAAGTACACTCTCCAGCCTTCAAAAGGTCTCTTCAAATAAAAAAGGCTGCAAGTAATCAAAATCAATAGTTGTCACAAAAATTTAGTAACATCATCATAACGCAGTAAATAAATGATACCTATTAATGTGGTTTATTGTTATTCAGTACTCATTCACTTGTGACCAGCTATTGATACATAGACACGAAGTTCATTTCTGCACAAACCTAATCATGTAGGATGGTGAGAAGATATCCATACAGACATATTCAATAGGTTAACCGCTGATACAGTTATAGCTGTATTGTTTATTAGGAACAAAGGGCATTGACAAACCAATATCAACACCTGAACAGCTTTGACTTGAGATTGATATTAAGTGTCTATAAAGCCTACATAGTAGTTTTATTTTGTTTTACATCTACAAATAAAATCTTGTTGGGTAGACGGAGAATTTTGCAACATTTTAAATGCAAATTTGTGTTTTCCATTGATTGAAACATTAAAAAGTAAAAGGGCATATAAACCAAATGCATAGAAAAGACAAGGAATCGAGTTCATTTTTCAAGAACTCCAAAATCAAACAGTCAATGTGGAAGAACTACATCTATGGCAGTTCAGAAACAGAAATAGAGAAAAGATGAATTATAAAGAGAGTATCATTTGTCCCAAAATAAGCATTCAGGGAGAAGTGCTTTTTGTAAGAAGAAACAAGAGGTTCAGAATGGAAAATATGTTACTATGAAACCCTCATGCAAAAAGAGACATGATTGAAAATGGACCATGAACTCATACCAGGAATATTCTTTGAAGTTGGGATATAGTGCTCGCAAATTTCAGACTGTGCTGCTTCTTACTCCTAGAAGATGTCTTGCAGTGAGGGCAGTTCATATAGATAGGCAAGTTCATATTGAGAAGAGAAAATCCGGGACTTTCCCCTTCGTTAAGTATCATGCACAGAAGGTCCCCTTCACAATTCATTTCCATGTTTGCAAGATTTGGAAGACTACTGGATTGACCCTGTTTATTAAAGATCATCTCCCGTGTGCCACTGACCCTTTTTCTCCGGCTTTCAGTAACATTCTGTGTATCTGTTGAGTGCAAATGCTTATGACCTTGCTTAGCTTGCTTTAAAGTTGATGCATGCTGATCAGTGATCTTTTGGGGACCTGTAGAACCAATGGAATCATTATATGGAGAACCAAGTTTTTCAAGTTGGTCTAATGATAGAAAAAACCGGTGGCCATGAGAACATTCATGCTCAAATCCAACATAGACAACAACATGCTTTGTTCTGATGCTGGGTTGTGGCGTTTCAACTTTATTCATTGTTGTTGGTACCACATTGCCTCCCACAAGAAAAATAGATGAATCTTCTCTTTGACTACCAGTTTCAGAGTTTTTTAGATTCTTTTCCGAAGATGTATCAGATTTTAATACAGTCGACTCCAGGTCTCCATTCAACCCATGAATTACCTGTTCTTTTCTTTCCTTTGCACCCTTTTGCTTCGCACTCTTCTCTGGACCTGCCGGTGTCTGCCGCTTCAGTTGAAGTGGTGGGAAAGCAGAATCTGTGCTATAATTTGACTTCGCAACAACCTCTGCAAATGGTTTTTTCATTTCTGTCACAGGAAATCCTCTACCAGAGTTCAATTTCAAATCCTCACCTGGGACTTTCTCTCCGAACTTCCTTTGCTGCCCCTTAACTGCTGTGCGTACTTCAGGAGTAACATCAACATTTATTGAAGATATCTTTTTATGTTCCTCTGCATGAACCGTTTGCACTCTTGAATCCTGAATGACTGCATTAGAATGTACAGTATCTTTCTGCTGAATTTCCTTGGAAACATTATCCACTGTATCTTGCACAAATGCAATTGTCCATACAAACAGAAAATTTTCATTGGTAAAAAATCCACTTTGCAGTAAACCTGCAGATGGGTCATAGTATTTCGCACCTCCTAATCGAACTAAGCTCCATGCTGAACCCCCAACAGGATTTCCATTATCCAAATTTGGTATGGCAAATGATGGAAGAAGGTTCTCACAGTTAGGAAAGTGAAAAAAAGTCACATTCGCACTTTCAAAATCAAAAGGATCGTTTCTCAATCTTCGTGATCTGCCACATGCACAAGCATGAAGAAAAACAAAACCACTTGAGTGTGACTTGACAGAAGCTTTCTCGAATTCTAATTCTGGAGGACTTGAGGAACGCTCGGTCACATCATGTTTTTGGTGCACACATGGCTTTCCAGTCAAGCTAACTGCATCGCAAAGTTGTCTCCCAGACTTCCAGATTGCCTCACAATCCTCTTTTAGCTTCTGTGGAAAAATATGCACCGCTGGTCCTCTTACCATCATTTGAAAAGCATGTAATGCATTTTCTAAATGTGCCTTGTGAACAACTGTTGGGTAACAAGGTGGCAATCCTTTCATATATATCTCCTTGGCAGCTGGAAGGGCCCTTTTGCACCATGTTGCTGAAAATTTCATGTCCAATCCTTTTCCACTCTCCAAACAAGCAATCACCATTTCTAAAGTACCTTGGCCTGTCTGACCTCGCACCCTGCCCGAGCATGCAGATTCTTGAGACTCTTCTAGGCTCCTAGGGGTTCTCCCCTTGTCAAGTTCATCCCTAAATCTACATTCAATCAATGCTTCAAAAAGGAGATGGCATGCTAGCAACCAATTTGCTAGACTTGGAAGTTCTGGTGGACTGGAGAGAGGTTTGATTGATCCTCCAGAGCCTCCAGCTGCAGCAGATGCTGCAGCTGCTGCAGCCGCAGCAGCGACCATACCAACACCAAGTGAACCACCAACAGAATTTGTGGCTATCCCTCCCCTGCCTCTTAGAACTTCAGCCTGTCGATAAAGGAAGTCCTTTATGGATTGAACATCTTCACTGATGCCACCATTACTATGATTTTCCAGAAGCGATTTTTCTGAAGCTTCCTTTCCATTTAAGATCTCTTCAAGAATTCCAATAGCTGCATCTAAGGGTTCACCCTTCCGATTGGCTGACCTGTCTAAAAGAGCCACAGCCCTAGATGCATCAAGAGCAAACAGGGTTCCACCAATTCCAGCTCCTGATATAGAACTGACACTGCCTGGACCTCTTGGACCCATCCCAGAGCCAGCTGTAGGTCCCCCCTCACCCCCTCCAGAAATTGTACGGCATTTCTTTATTAAGAATCGTATTTGTGCTTCAAGAGATGATTGTAATTTCTTACGAAACCCACCTTCCAGCTTGTTTGTTGAGCGTGCAAGCATTACAACAGGATTTGAAGCTTTTGACGGCAAATTTGGTCTTGGAATATGGACTATTCCAGACGACTGCAGACCAGAAGTTCCTTGAGAATGACCCAAAGTAGCAGCCTCTAAAGTATCCTCCTGCTGTGAAGACCCATGAGATCCACTTGCTAAGCCATCTAAGAAATCATCAAGGAAAACAAAAAGCATGACAGGAGTACACTGCCCTGGAAGTGACGTGGGGGATGATCCTGACATGAGACTGATAGTAGATGTATGCCTTCCTATTATCCCACCTCTTCCCGGAGAATTGCTAGTCGAGGTAGACATTGCTCTTGATGTTGTAATTCTGGATGACAAGGAAGGTTGGGGAAGCAATCCTGGTAAGACTTGAGTCTTTACAAATGGAGCCAATGCATGTTTTGCAGCTTGAAGGGTACGAAATGTTTTTAATATCTGGGTATCGAAATGTACTCCTTCATGAATGAAAATAATGATATGACAAATCTGCAGTTCTTCATCCGGGCAGTAATATCAATAGAAATCCAGAAAAAGAAAAAAAGAAATTACATTAATATCCATGGATGAACAAACTGGGTAAATGAGACTCAAAACATAGAACCCGTAAATTTTAACAAACAAACTGATACATACAAATGTTGCACCTAATTTTCCGTTAAGGTCATTGTGTTTCTAAACTATTCTTAAGATGTAAAAATTTCATACGAAGTGTCTAATAACTAAAAAACAATTACTCAATATTTCAGGCAATAAAATAATATAGAATATGATTTATTCTCTCTCTCTCAAGGGAATACCTTCTCCTATTGACCAAAAAATTCAAGTATGCAAGAACAATGAAGACATTTCCAACAAATCAATAAGTGACCACTTTTGTTTATGACCTTTAAATACAAGAAACGTATTTCTTTGTCAAGATTGTTGCTGTTCCCCTAATTGGGGTTTAGCCATCAGTCCCCATTTTCATATTTGAAATTTAAAACCTTGAGCATTCTGCATATTGGAACAGCTGCGATCTGTATCAAGAGAAGAAATTAAATTGTAAGAAAAGGTTTGTCAAACACTGTGAGCCTAGAACACTGTTTCAAGGACTGGAATCTTCAGAATTTTTGCAACCCAACTGTGTAAATTACCCCATAGGATAGCTGACTGACTAGCCAAACTTGAAATGGAATTATTTAATCAACAAGGATTAAAATCATTTATCCAAGAAGACAAAAATATCGACATCCTTAAACCATGATTAATGTGTTCTAAATAGTATCATTACTTCAAACAGCACAGGTATAATCAGAGGATGAATTGGGCAATCATGTACTTTATATGGCCACTCAAGTTATGCTAATTATTCATCTGCCTTGCATGTAAACTGCGGTCATACCTATCAAACATACCAAAAGATCTTAAATTTAGCTCAGGGTAGAGTTTACGTCTCCCCCGAGCATGCTACTTATTTGAATTGCAAAAATGTAAAAGCCATCTGCTTGGTCCTGCAGTTCCCTAATGGATTTTGTGCTGCAACTGTAAAGAACGTCAATCTTCAGTGAAAAAAAACTCTTCCTCAGCCTTATGGAATTTGAGCTTGGTGATTTTTATCTCGACTCAATGGGGTAGCTGAGACACACAAAATAAGTTATAACCCAAAGCCCTGCCAAAGCGCAAACAACAAGGATGGGCGTTCTGTTTTCAGCCTCAAGCATCAAATGAGACTGGAGTAAAATCCTATCGCAAGGACCTTGTTCCCAGTTGTACTCAGAGAAGGCAAGCACAAGCATCTAAGCACTCTGAGAAATAGGCTATTTGGACAAATAAGATAAAAGGAAAGAAAAGGAGATAAATAATACGAGTACCGAGGAAAATGATAAACCAACCTCAATGAACGACATGTTATTTAGAAGGGAGTCGCCGACGTCGCAGTTTATCAACTATACGGTGGTCCAGAAATTTGATCTCCATTGCAAGCATAGTTACCAAGTCCGGTAATCTGGATCCGTTAGGGATGGAAAACAATCTGAAAATCCAAATTCTTGAAAAAGATTGGAAAAATCCAATCCGGAATATGTGTGTGAGCATAGTTTTATAAATATGCAAAATTGACAAATACAATGAAAAACATTAATAACATAATATAAAATGTTAATAGCATATAATATTTATGGTTTCTGGGATTTTTTTCTGTGGAAAAAAGAAGGGCCAATTTTAAATGAACTCATCCAGGCTGGCCAAAAAATGGGGATCCGGCCAGATTTGGTAACTATGATTGCAAGCCACAAAATCACAATTCAGAATGTTACATCAAGCATCCCTACTCTATTCAGCTTTTGGAGGAAGTCTTAGCCCAGCGCAAAAGATGACAGCAATCGCCTACAAAGACAGTGCAGTAGAACACATACTTCAACCCATTTAATGCCAGATACATGATACAACCCCAGAAGTTTTAATGAGTTCGATACAGCAGATGCAAGGTATAACAAGTAAATGGTTATCTTCTCTGAAGTTTAAATTGCTTTCTTGCATAGTCCTGTGTTGGTAGAATGACTGAAGCCTAGTTTGGATAGCCTGTGAACAGGCCTTTGTGCCCTTATTAGTCAATTTATTCATTAAAATAGATGAGCTTTAAAGCTAGGATGAATTCTGTGTTTATACCCCATCTAAGAACCTCTTGTTTTGCTATTAAGCTTTATTGTGGTGGGGGATATTGACAGCAATTCAGTTCTGTCAACTATGACCTTGCCTCGAGCCAAGGTGCATTTTCGAGATGTTCAGTAACTCTTTTGATAGGCACAATATCAGTGAGCCTCGGAGATTTTCTTTGGGCTCTGTACATAGCCTGTTAATTAATATATTCAGCCACCCACTCAAAACATAGATTTACTGGAAGGAAAACATAGTGCTGTTTGATGAAACTGGAAAGAAAACACAGCTGTGTGTAATATTGTAGAAAATAGAAGAGGCAGAGCCTAGGAGAGGAGAACTTTACCGAGAAGGTATGCAAGGCAATACGGACACCACCATTGGTGCAGCCATCCAAGTGCAGTGCATCGTAGTCTAGTGGTGAGATGAGCAATTGCCAGTTGGCCCAGGCATCCAAGTGCACCGGATCATAGTCTACTGGTAAGGAGAAGTAATTGTCGGATGCAAGCACCACAGAATTGGATTCCAAGACAAATGGTTTTCTAGGCTTGATGGTGCATTTCCCCTGCATTAATGGGAAGTGATTGTTTTAACCAATTTACATGGAAATTTTGAGCAAGCTTCATGGTTGGCCAAGGGGTTGTGGTGTAGTGGTAATGAGGTATTGGCAAGAGCATAATCCAATTTAAAATCCTCTTCACCGCACTAGACCAACCCGTTACTTTAGCAGACATGAGGTGCCATTGTGGTGTAACGACTATGTCTTAAGAATGTGGTGCAAGACTACCCACTCAGCATTAAAAGGCACATATAACTTTAGCCAATATTTACCAAGAAAAAGAAAAAAACATAACATAGGGAAAAAAAGACAAAGCATCCAAACTTGATAAAAAAAATATTGAAACTGCAGCAATACTTACAGATAACATAACCAGAAGGCCACATAGATCATCTGCTTCACGTCTGTCCAAAACAGATGGGTATTCCTGAGAACTGAAGTCCTCCATCAACAAATGTCAAATCCAAATCAGGAGAGCCTCAAGCAAATTGCACATAAACAATCCCCTTCTCTTCATCCAAATAATAACTGATTTTCTTCTTCTTAACCCAAGTTGCTCTAGTCCTTCTGCTTGAACCCTTAAAACCATAATTATTTTCCTTAGCCCCATTTTCATTTTCTTCTTCCTCCTCCTCCTCCTCCTCCTGCTGCTGCTCCTGTGGGACTTCTTCTTCAAGGTCAAAGAGGTCCCTGTCTCTATTACCAGAGCCAAATATGTAGGCATCTAGAAGCCTGTTCAGCAAGTGGGTTACATCATCGTGGCTCCTCCCCACCACACCCACTACAACAACACCATTTGAAGTTGATGGGGATTGTAGCGATGAAGATGGTATTGTTGTTGAAGTTATTGAAGGAAGTGAAGGCAATGAGTCAGTAGATGTGGATAAGGATGAGCGCCTGGTGCGTACCCTTAAGGTCAGTCCACTGCTTGTTTCCATCGCTCAAATGAATTGCAATACAGATTTTCTTTGATAACCCAATTGCAATGCAATTAATTAGGGATGTGAACAGTTTGTGCATATTTGGAAATGATCCGGCTCTGCTTCTCAGCAAAAATTCTGTACCATATACAGCTAATTGGAGTAATCTTTCCTTGTTTAGAAAAAATCATAATCCAATTTCAAGTTCATTTACCATTTGGAACCACATAATTTATATAGAATATTGTTTATTGTGACTTCTTTTTCTTTTCTTGTTTTTTCCAACCGGTTCGTGTCGGTTAGTTTCCTTACTAAAGTTACTATAGACTTGTTTATATGAAGCATTCTCCATCAAATGGACTTCTTTTATATATATATTTTGTGACTTTTTTATTGGAACTTATTGATATATCTATTAATCAAAAAAATATATATATAATAAATAGATGGTTGTCACATAAAGGGGGTCGGTTGTTAAACAACAAAATTTTTGGTTAAGCACAATAATACAAAGGCAAAATCAAAGCATGAGATCACAAGTGAGAAAGCTAAACACAAATCGCAACACTAGAAGGAAATGGAAGCAGATCATCCTTAGGACGTTGAGCACCTCTAGAAAAGGTTTCAGCCTAAGGAGGATCAAGGGCCACCCACCCATCTTAAGTGGTCTCAGAAGGAGCCAAAGAAACTATGATTCCCCAACCAGGAGGTGGTGACCCATAAAACTCCACTAGCTCACCACCTTACACAGGTAAAGTCCACCAAGATGAGCCAACAGAAAACTTTCTACATAGTAACGGGCTACCCCCACTAAGGAGGAAGGGAGAGAAGCAAGGGATCGGCTCCACTAACATTTGGGTGTCGGTGGAGAAGTGCCATGCAAAGTCTGTCAGGAGGAACACAACTCATGGTGCAGGGAGCACTCCCCTAATGGTTGAGGAGATCATGTAGATGTTGAAATTATGAAGCCACCTTCTTTACTTGTGCTTGGATATGCCAAAAAGTCAAATAAATAACAAACACTTTATCATCAATAGAAAATTGCATAAAAAGCTCTTCATTATTAAAACTAGTTAAATTTCTAGACTTCCATAGTTGAAACAAAATAACAACTCCAAAAAAATTCCACAAAAAGGCAGTGTATGAAAGCCACTTAGCATTGTCCCCAAAAAAAGCCATCCGCTAATTAAGTGGCTCTGGTTGATAAGCCTGAAATAGACTATGAATCTATTGTTAGGCGGTTTGGGCTCTCAAACATGTCTAAAAAGGCACTTGAAGGTCTCAAGTCAAAAGCAAGTTGGGCACCTGGGGTTAGGAATCCCAACGTGCTTGTGACGTTTCGCAAGAGGAAGACCCTGATAAACCAAACGCTAGAGAAAATGAGCTAATTTGGCCTCAAGCTTGGCATTCCAAATCTTGTTGAGTCTAGCAAGCCACATTTGAGGCAAGGATTTCAAAATCCACTGCTTATTAAGATTACCCAAAGTTGAAGAAAATTGACTCGTTATCTGATACAGGAGTCCTATAGAGTAATTTCGTAAGGCAGTATTGAAATTCCACCTCCAGTCCTTCCACCAGGTATGAGGGGATTGCAGACCAATCTTATGAAGTGACATCTTGCATCAATTCTTGAATATGCAAAACAGATGGAAAGTCAGGAGTCCTATAGAGTAATTTCGTAAGGCAGTATTGAAATTCCACCTCCAGTCCTTCCACCAGGTATGAGGGGATTGCAAACCAATCTTATGAAGTGACATCTTGCATCAATTCTTGAATATGCAAAACAGATGGAAAGTCTCTATTTAGCAGTGTATATTTGTAAGAGATTTGATGCTTTCACAGTCCATGAAGTAATAGTCAACTCTTTTGGAAAAAATAGTGCAAAAAAAATTTTTGACCTCGACGTTTCAGATCAACCCCCGTGATCCCTCATCAAGAGAACTAGAATAATCACAGGGGTTGATTTGAAACGTCGAGGTCAAAAAGGTTTTTCACACAATTTTTTCCAAAAGATTTGACTATAGCTTATATTTGGTTTTTAGAGAATGCCATTGGATCCAATCACAAGAGAAAAATAAGTCTCGAATAGTGTAAATTCCTTTTTTGATGCCAAAAGAAGGTTGGAATTGGTCATGACAAGGGGTCACCAGAGATTGTGGTCATTAAATGAGAGACCAATTCAAAAACCATCTCTAACCCACTCTAAAAAAGGTTTCACCGATTCAAAAGCTTTGCGGATGCTCTTAGCTGCAAAGGACCATTCTATCTTAATAGGGACAAGTAATTAAAATAGTGTGAAATCCAATGTTTTTTCAACAATTCCTTCCGTAAGGAGCCCCTGTAGATATGCAATGTCTTAGGATAATTTTCCAATCCTCATTCCTCTCAATTGTCCTTACAATCCACTTAGCACAGAGGGTAGTGATATGTCTATAAATATCAATAATGCTCGTTCCTCCTTTGTCATAGGGAAGGCAACAAATGTCCCAACTAATATGTGGAAACATCGAGTTTACTTAGCATTAGCCCAAACAAAATCTCTAAGCACCTTTGTTAATTTTTCATACAAGGTTTTTGAATAAACCCAACAAAAAGAATAATAGACATGGGTGGGTGCAAGAGCCCTGAAACTTCCCTACAAGAGAAAGAGGCTTTGTAATCTTGAAGTGATTTTATTTCCACTTTTTCAATAACACACTGGCAGAACATAGAGGGGGAGCTATCAAAGGCAAAGGAAATACCAATAAATTTGAATGTCTCCCATTTCTGGAGCCACTTCCATTGATAATTTTGGAGCCACTAAAGCAAGGGCATCACTCTAATAACATTGGGTTTTTACCTACTATAGGCTCGATGCAAAACATGTCAAGGCAACAAGGCGCCTCTTTGAAGGAGGCTTTATATTCTGCAAGCGTGAGGAAAGAGTCATCTGCAAAATGCCCATTGATGAGCTAAGAGGAGTGTTCATGAAGAGTAATTTCATTGATAAGCCCACGATTTGCTTTATGAGCCAGTAGATAACTAAATGTTTCAGTAGTGAAGACATACAAAGCTAGAGCAAGAGGGCAACCTTTTTTTGGAGTAAAAAATCTCAAAGCTATCGACCTTGTGACCATTGATAGTGAGACCAAGTCAAAGCTTAAAAAAACAGAGTCTGATCTGCGAAAAGAAAAAGTTACCAAAGCCCAAAGCTTTAAGCATGGCGAGGATAAAGGGCTTCTCAATCCAATCATATGTGTTTTCAAAATTGAGCTTGAGAAAGATGGTCCTCTATTGAGATACACATGCCTGCTCCATTCCTTCCCAAACTACAACAATATTATCTATGGTTCACCTGCTTTTGATAAACCCTATTTGTTCTAGCCTGATGATTGTAGAGAAAATGTAGCAAATGCGGAGCCTTAAGGATTTAGCTATGATTTTATAGGAAACATTCAACGGCGTGATTGGGCACCAACTAGTAATGAGATTAGGATCACCTGTCTTGAGAATAAACTTAATGTTACCTTTATTGATGATGGCCCCTGAAGATTTATTGTATGGGGCTTTTTTGTAAACCTAAAGCAAATCGGGTCCCACAAATTGCCAAATAGATTTTTAAAATTCACATGGAAAGCCATTTACCCCTCAACTTTATCATTAACCATGCATTGCACAACAAAAAAGAGTTCATCAAGAGAAAGAGGGGAATCACAGAGTTTTCGAGCCGACGGGCTTAACTGCGAGGCACCACATCTAAACATTCATGCATTGCCTTTGCTCTCTTTGTTGTATTCTCTTAGGCTTGGAACACAATTTTATAGTGGTCTAGGAAGGCCAAGGAGATCTCTTGCAAGTTGGTGAGACAACTATGTGCTATTCTAATCTCATTAATTTTCTCTTTGGTTTGTTTGGCCATGAGAGATTTGAAAAAATATTTAAATTCATGGTCACCAATCTTAAGTCAGTGCAATTGGGCCCTAATTTGAGCGCTTTTGCAAATACAACTTTCACTAAATTTTATCTTGTGTTTGACTGTAGCAACAATGGCTTGTAACTAAGTATCAAAGGGTATTTGCTCAAGCAAGGAAGAAACATTGTGGTATTCCTTGAATACAACACCGTCAGCACACTTCCGAACTTATGCAGCCTGCTTGTCACAGTGCCAAAGGAAGGAGGCGGTGTGGTTGATCATGTCATTCCACCACTCAACTCAACTAGTAGCACATGGTGGATATGGAACCCAATTCCATACTCTAGTAATGAGTCAAATAGTGCCCTCATCGCTGAGAAGTGGTGTATTCATAAAATTGATTGCAGGGTATTTTTTGAAGGCCACTTCCCCATTCCAATATGCAAGTGATGGGACTATGATCAGAAAGGAAAACTTCCAAGTGAACCATGACAGCTTGCCCATCAGAAACACAAAAGGAGAACACATATTGCTAAAAAATCATTAATTGGTCTAACTGTTTGAGGACTTGATCGGTGTCGGCTCAAAAGTTGAACCAAGTAAACTATGGTTTGTGTTGACCATTTTTTGCCCAACAGGCCAAAAATCGGTCCCCTTCTTCCATAGCTTGGTTTTCTACGGACTCTGCAGGTGAAATCCTTGGCAGATGAGAAATCAGTTCAAAAAGTGCTGGGGTTTACAGGGCTCTTTTGGGCCTTCGTCTGAAGAAAAATTGCAGGGAAGGTGCTAAGCAGGAAAACCCGAAGAAAATAGCCAAGGATGGTGACGTCCCGGAAGCCGTCAACTTTATGAGGGCGAATTAGCCGTTGGTTTTTAAATACCCAAGCGCCAACCATGAAAGGAGCCCAAGGAATGCAGCGACCCGCCCAAAGATAGCCCGAGGGCCGAAAGAGCCAAAAAGAGACAAGGTAGGGAAAAGACAAAAGTGCCAAGTGTAGAAGCAGGCAGATAGTCCAGGTGGCGAAGGGAGGCGCCAATTCAAGAAGTTACTCCAGCAGGTGAAACAGTGTCTACGAGTTGACCATTAGAAGGCACGAACGACCAACCGTGCGACCCGTTTTCTTCATTTCACATTTATGAGCAGACGAAGCAATCCAAGTGACGCAGGAAAGTGTCAAGAAGTTATTTCAGTGGTTGACATAGTGCCTACCATGCGGTCATCAAAGAGGCACAACAGTGGTCGACGCGACTGGTTTTCTTCAATATGGACTGCAGAGCAAGAAAACGGCATGGCTCATAAATTCAATCCCTGACAGCAGAATGGCCATCACGCAAAAGCAGACGAAGCGATCCAAGTAACGCAAGAAGGTGTCGATTCAAGAAGTTATTTCAGTGGTTGACACAATGCCTACCATGGGTCACTTGTAAAAAAGGGCGCCAAAAGGCCTCCTTTCTTCTATATATTGGAGACTTGTCTTTGGAGAAATCATCTTCCACATTTGTAAGGCGTAGCCCTGGCAAAATTTCACCTGAATCAATAAATGCATTTTTTACCTCTATCTTGGTTAGATATCTCTGTGTATGTCCTGAGTGTCAGTTTGTGTTTAGTTATTGTTTCTTGATGCTTTCACAGGTTCAACACCAACATCCCTGGCGTCTACAAGGTGTCATTTCTGCAGCTGACAAGGAGAGCTGTATTTGGAAGTGCAGAAACAGAAGAAATTACTATACAGTGTGCATTTCACAGCACTTTTGGTGAATCTCTGTTTTCTGCATTTTCCATTAAAGCCTCCCTGCCAAGTTTCTTGCAGCCTGGTCCTTCTGCCAAGTCTGAAGTGTATGTATGTGTTTGTCCAATTTTAAGTGTGAGTGTGAGAAGGTCGATTTATTTTGGTGCATCACCTCCTTAGTGTAGATTTGTTTTCCTGCAATCTTTCTCCCTTTTCATCCCCCCATTATATATATATATATATATATATATATATTAGCACTTACTGGAACAAATCAGATGCATCAAAGGGAGCTAGCCCTTACCTAGAGACTCTCCGCTCCAGCTTGGCCAGTCCCACAAGGGAGAGGGGAGTTTCCATTGTTGCGTGTGGAAGGCAGAAGCTTGGCCTCCTTGCCCCGGGTGCAATCCACTGCGTCAACAGTTTTTGGCACGCCCGGTGGGACCTAGTTTTACAACTCAGTAAGGTTTCAAGATTGATGCTGGTCCTATTACAGCAAATCAAATATTTCCAGCATCTGGGGACTCCATTGGTAAGAGCTTCAGTTCTCCAGTCAAAGACCAGTTTTAACTTCTTATGCCTAAAGTCACCACACGGTCTGCTTCTAAGGGTGTCCTGTTTGATTTTGTTGAGTTGCCTTTGAACTCAGCAAAAAGACTGAGGTTTGAGAAGACCCGTCCTTATTCAACAAACCACCCTCCCAAACCTGTTGTAAGGGACGCATACGCAGCAGAGCCGCAGTTACATCCCATCCCAGCTATGGCATTACCCTTTGCGGCTTTTCGTGGTGGAAGCCACTTGAATCTCCCACAATATGACCCAATCCCAGGAGCAGCCCTCAAAAATGTGCCTTCTTTCGATGGAGAGGGGCCCATTACAGTCGTCGAGCACATTAGAAATATTGCTAACCTCTGCAATATTCACAATGTCACGGAGGAAAATGTCGCAATCAGATTGCTGGCATTGTCTCTCAAGGGCAAAGCTCTTGACTGGTACGGGACTTTGCCTGTAAATTCAATCCATTCCTGGAATGAATTGGGTACTCAATTGACAGACCGTTTTGGGGAAAAGAGCGACGACCCCTCGCTTGCTGAGCAGCTGACGACCATGAAGAGAGCCCCACATGAATATATGTAGGATTTCAACACGCGGTTTCAGAAGACATGGGATAGAATCCCCGTTCTGGTAAGACCGACTGTTAGCTATGCTTTCCTGTATTATTTGAGGGCATTAAACAATGATATTGCTGTGATGATACAATCCATGGGAGGGCATGTGCTGATTTGCTGCCTGCTACCTATGACATTGCCATAGCAGCTGAAAATTGCTTAGTGCAGGCGGGAAAAATAGCCCTTAGACCCCATATGCCACTTTTCCCAGAAATGCTACCTCCAATTCAGGTCGTTTCTCCCACATTAGCTCTTCTGCCTAGCATAGAGAAACCAGCTGCTGCTCCATCCAATGAGCTTCGTGAAGTTAAGACTCTATTGCAGAGTATGTCAAACGAACTTGTAGCTCTTAAAAGGCAGCAAGCTCAAACCAGACCTTTCCAAGGCTACAACCCAGGCCCCCTTTCATCATCTAAGGTCACGGTGCCCGTTCAGAACAATCTGGTGCAGGAACGGCCAAGATGTTCAACCACGGGATATGGTCAGGAGCAAGCCGTTTATACAAATGAGATGATGGGTTGTTACCCAAATGTGCTAGACAATCAGGCAGTCGCTCATTCCCAGGTCTTCGAGGCTCCAATGCAACCCAACACAAGCAGCAGTCAGAGTCAGCCTGACTCTACTCTTATGAACCACCTGGAAGGTGAGTTCTGCGCAATCAATTATGTGGGTGCTGCAGACAATCAGGCTGACTGTGTTGCAGCCAACACAAGATCCAAAGGGAGAGCTATAGAAGAAACTCAAGCAGCTGTTCAAACGTCCACACCATCTCTTCCACCACAGGTGAACCAAGATTTCCCAAATTTTAGGCCACCAGTCGTACATTCAGCTCCCCGGCCTACGCCTCAGAAGGCTGCAAGCGACCCCAAAGAAAATATCGAAGGGAGCGATCCTCAGATCAACATGGCAGACCAGGTGAAGGAGCTGCACATAAATATTTCCTTGTGGGATCCATTATCGATACTAGATGTGTCAGATGAAAGAGACGCTAGAAGCTTTCCCTTTGATCCAGGAGGGAATCAAAAATACCTGGTTAACTGTATATAGTAGGTTGCTTTCAGTTTTTTTTCCCTGTTTCCCCTAAGTGTTGTTTGCACAAGTAGTTTTCTCAGCTTTGTGTGTTTTTTCTTTTCCCTTTGAGGTGAATCTGCGTGATTGGTTCTAGATTTATCAGAGCTATTATTGATCTTCAAGTTACAGTCTGACCCCGTGCCCAATGGATTTTTAAGGCAACTGGCTTCTAAGCATAGCAGGCATGCTTCCCCTGGGAGTCGCCAATTTGTTGACCATTTTTTGTCCAACAAGCCATAAATCGGTCCCCTTCTTCCATAGCTTGGTTTTCTACAGACTCTGCAGAGCTTGGTTTTCTACGGACTCAGTAGGTGAAATCCTTGGCAGATGAGAAATCAGTTCAGAAAGTGCTGGGGTTTACAGGGCTCTTTTGGGCCTTCGTCTGAAGAAAAATTGCAGGGAAGGTGCTACGCAGGAAAACCCGAAGGAAATAGCCAAGGACGGTGACGTCTCGGAAGCCGTCAACTTTAAGAGGGCGAATTAGCCGTTGGTTTTTAAATACCCAAGCGCCAACCATGAAAGGAGCCCAAGGAATGCAGCGACCTGCCCAGAGATAGCCCGAGGGCCAAAAGAGCCAGAAAGAGACAAGGTAGGGAAAAGACAAAAGTGCCAAGTGTAGAAGCAGGCAGATAGTCCAGGTGGCGAAGGGAGGCGCCAATTCAAGAAGTTACTCTAGCAGGTGAAACAGTGTCTACGAGTTGACCATTAGAAGGCGCGAACGACCAACCGTGCGACCCATTTTCTTCATTTCACATTTATGAGCAGACGAAGCAATCCAAGTGACGCAGGAAGGTGTCAAGAAGTTATTTCAGTGATTGACATAGTGCCTACCATGCGGTCATCAAAGAGGCACAACAGTGGTCGACGCGACTGGTTTTCTTCAATATGGACTGCAGAGCAGGAAAACAGCACGGCTCATAAATTCAATTCCTGACAGCAGAATGGCCATCACGCAAAAGCAGACGAAGCGATCCAAGTAACGCAGGAAGGTGTCGATTCAAGAAGTTATTTCAGTGGTTGACACAGTGCCTACCATGGGTCACTTGTAAAAAAGGGCGCCAAAAGGCCTCCTTTCTTCTTCTATATATTGGAGACTTGTCTTTGGAGAAATCATCTTCCACATTTGTAAGGCGTAGCCCTGGCAAAATTTCACCTGAATCAATAAACGCATTTTTTACCTCTATCTTGGTTAGATATCTCTGTGTATGTCCTGAGTGTCAATTTGTGTTTAGTCATTGTTTCTTGATGCTTTCACAGGTTCAACACCAACATACCTGGCGTCTACAAGGTGTCATTTCTGCAGCTAACAAGGAGAGCTGTATTTGGAAGTGCAGAAACAGAAGAAATTACTATACAGTGTGCATTTCACAGCACTTTTGGTGAATCTCTGTTTTCTGCATTTTCCATTAAAGCCTCCCTGCCAAGTTTCTTGCAGCCTGGTCCTTCTGCCAAGTCTGAAGTGTATGTATGTGTTTGTCCAATTTTAAGTGTGAGTGTGAGAAGGTCGATTTATTTTGGTGCATCACCTCCTTAGTGTAGATTTGTTTTCCTGCAATCTTTATCCCTTTTCATCCCCCCCATTATATATATATATATATATATATATATATATATATTAGCACTTATTGGGACAAATCAGATGCATCAAAGGGAGCTAGCCCTTACCTAGAGACTCTCCACTCCAGCTTGGCCAGTCCCACAAGGGAGAGGGGAGTTTCCATTGTTGCGTGTGGAAGGCAGAAGCTCGGCCTCCTTGCCCCGGGTGCAATCCACTGCGTAAACAGTTTGATCATTAATAAACGTTGTTGAAAGAGAGGGTACACCAGGGCCCAATGGTTTTTAAATAATACCAAACTTCATGTTCCCCTACTCACCACTGCATAGGGACAATGCTAACTTAGTCCTGGGGACTCTCAATCGTATTCAAATCACCATAAATCAGCCATGTGGAAAAAGACAAATTATCGGCGATCCATCTCCATAATGCCATTCTATCAAGGCCACCATTAGGAGCATCAACCTTGAAATCCCCTAAAGAATGTATGTCAGTATCAAGCATAACCCAAATAACCCAATGTGACGGGTATTTTCCCGACTCAATAACTAAGAGGGGAAATTTTGGTGAAACCAAAACACTGGTGCCACCACATCCATCTTCATGCAAAGTGTAAAAGTGCAATGTGTCAGGGTTGATACTTCTCAGATAGGTCTGTAGAATAAACCCCGAAAGCTTAACTTTTTGCAAACATATAAAATCTAAAATGTCCAACTACTAACAAATGTTGTGGATAGAGAATTTACAAGAGGACTCTCTGAGACCTCAAACATTTTGTTAGGAAAATCTTTGTCAGTACTCACATGGGTAAGTAATTATATTGTAATGTGAATATAAAATATAATAATGTGTGCGAGTGATTTGTGAGAACAAATAATGTAGATAAGTTGTAAGAGAGAATAAAGGAGTTAGAGATATATGGGAGAGAGCAGAGAGATTTGACGGAGAATAACGTTGTCAAAGATCAACCTTGACTCCGTGTTTATAGGACATTGAGCTATATATATGTAATCTCTCCCATGTATTGTATCATGAATGAACTGAATATAGAAGAATATTATTTCTGTGTGTATTCGTTTTGCTATGCAGAATTAATAATTTGTGTTTATATTTTGATAATCTATACCGAAATATTACATTGGTATTAGAGCAGGGTGTGTGAAAGCCATGAAGCTTTGAAGTTGGTCAAGGGGCAGATCGGTTATGTAATTGCCCCAATTAATGTTTTTTATTTATAATTGTAGGACGTTGTGATCCATTCATTTGCACTCTTGACTAATCTGTGTTGAACACCTCGCCAAGATCCTTCATGCAGTTTGGATGCTTGTGAGCAGTCTATGCTTGCTTCACCAAGACATTTCAGGAAGTTGTGAGGGTCAAGGTTAAGAAGCTTTTGTAAAACTATGAGTTTTTTGGTCTAATGTGTTTTCGGCTGGAAGATCGCTGTCTATTTGTGGGAAACTGTTGGACAAACAAAAATCTGAAGCATAATGCTTTGCACAAGTTGAGATTTATAAGTAAAACGACTAGAGAAGCAAAGTTGGTTTGATAATCAGTTCATGCCCCTCAGACCTGCTTGTGCTTGTTGACATCCCATCCATCAAAGTTCCCGTACAGGATTGAGAATAGATCAAATTAACATTTCCCATACCCAAAGCTCTGTTGGATAATCGAAATTTGTAGCATCCAACTGTGCTCAAAGTTAGGCGACAGAGTTCAAACTTGCAGTGTACAAACTAGGCAGACTGCATCACGTTGGGCTTACCTCTTTCCTTGTGACTAATATTTTTCTGCATTGAATCCAGTTTGAGTTGGATCAAACCCCAGAGTTTGTCATGAAAACTGCACTTTCACTGAGCTCATTGTGTCATGTCGGTTGACAACATGAGTCTCTGATTTGGTGACTATATAGTATTTTGTCTATAGTTTTTAGTTTTTCATTTAATTTTGTTTAAATAATTAATGCAATAAGTCAATATTTAGGTCTCAAAAATTGGATTTTGTAATTTAATCATATATGATAAGAGTCTAGGTTATGTATTAGAGCTGGTCCTTAGATTTTATAACCTTCCACTAAGAGTTGGTTTATTATGTATTAAGTCGAGTCAAAAGTCTTTATAGAATGTCGCTTATAGTTGAGTCTCTATATAAAAAATAAAAAGTCCTTTATCGTCTTGTCAGAGTAAAAAGTTTCAAAAAAAATAGTTGAATTAAAAAAAAAATTGTCTCAATTGTAATTGGACGCATTATCGCTTGTATGTGACATCCATCTTGTAGGGGGGCATTCTAAAATTCAGCCTCATGTTCACGTTTTCTAAGTAGCAATAAACAAGAGGATGAAAGCAATAGAAGAAAGAGGACAAATAGCATCCTCTAGTCAGCCGCTAGCAACGGAGCCGCTTTTTGTGTTAGTGGCATGTTTTTTCTTGTTTTTCAATGTTTTCATGTTTCCGTTGTGTGTTGAATAAACCCCTATTAACATTTGGGAAAGAGATGCATGTTCTAATAATCTAACTCTATGGGGGCAAGAGAAGATTTCGAGGTAGTTCAATATGGATTGTCATCTAGCTAATGCAAGCACTTAACAAATCCAAAGTAGATTCGTAATTTGAGGATCAATCAATCACCTTTGGGAATTCTTCCCATAGGGTATACATAATCTAGGGGCTGTGAACCTCAAATTCGGCTCTACAAGACTACACCCTTCCAAGGGTTACGAGAGAACTTGATGGAGCATACTTGGTTTACGCAGTGTTTTTCAGGGAGCATCGTTTGTAGGATATGTTTGTCTTTTCCCATGTTTGCATTAAGGGGGTAATGTTAGAAAAATCCTTGTCAGTACTCACATGGGTGAGTAATTATATTTTAATGTGAGTATAAAATATAAGAATGTATGTGAGTGATTTGTGAGAACAAATCACGTAGATAAGTTGTAAGCGAGAATAAAGGAGTAAGAGATAATATGGGATAGAGTTGAGAGATCTGAGGAAGAATATAATTGTCAAAGATCAACCTTGACTCCTTGTTTGTAGGAACTCATTGAGTTATACATATGTAATCTCTCCCAATGTATTGTATCCCGAATGAATTGAATATAGAAGAATATTATTTATGTGTGTATTCATTTTGTTATGCATAGTTAATAGTTTGTGTTTATATTGTGATATCTACACCAAAAATTACATATTCCATGATAGCAAATTCATCAAGTATAATCCTCCACATTTAATTCTCCTTGTCCATCCTCTAAGTCTTCCTCTGAGCTAAGTGTTGCAAAATGATTACCCAATATTAGTTGTTGGTGTGGTAATAAAAAATCCCCTGGTGATATGGAACAACATTTAGCACCATTATCTTCTCTTAGAGAGTTGTCATCGTCGCAAGGCGGACTACACGACCATCACGTGGTGGAAGCAGTAATAGAGAATGTCCCAACACTAGAAGTGACAATCAGAAAGCTATTCTTTTGAGAAGATTGGCTCTATGGGGTAGCCAACAAAATAAGAGATTGAGGAGTGATGGGGGAAGGAGGAATAACATTATCCACTTTTTCACACCCTATTGGGGTTTTTTAATGGGAGGATCAGGAGCTAGCTTAGAGTTTTTATTCTTGTCGACAACTTTCTTGTTAGACACAGTGGTCCACCCATCATTCTTTTCAACCACCTTTTGCTTTTTAGGTGGTGCTTGCTTGGTAGAAGGCATTGAGAGCAGACCATGAGGGGGCAGTCCCAAATCTTATCGTTAGGTGATTAGTATTGAAAACACATGTTCAAAAGGTTAATGTAGGTGATTTTTTGCAAAAATCATTTAGTCCCTACTTGAATATCGATACCCTTTCATGTGTTTTGTTAAATCAACCTTGACACATGTGTTTGTTGGGGTACACATAATAAAATTTGTCCATTTCATGGCAAAGCCCACGTCTTATGGGTTGGACAATCTCAGAGAGGAGAGCCCTATTAGAGATTGAAAACCCAATAACTCAATCTAGATAGGCACCTAAAGGGATGTCTACTCAGACACCTTAAAATTATGGGACCATGGGGACACAATCATTGTGGTATTTTGAAGGAACCAACATTTCAACCTATAAATAAAATATTGAACCTGAGATGGCTCCTTAAAGAAGAATAGGAAAAAACCATTGATGAAGTTGTGGACACCATTAACCTAAAGCCCCAAGGGTTCCTAGTAGCGTCTTGTCTAGGCATTAAGAGAATCCTCAAAGGGCATGTAGCCAACATAGTAAGCAATGAGATAATTTTTTTCATACCTTCTTAAAACATTTTCAACATCTATTTGTAAAAAACATCAGGCTAAGGAGGATTATCAAAATCTGCACCTTGTCATAGGAGTTTGTTTCAACATCATCCTTCCCAACATCAACAATAATGGTTGTGACAAATTTGGTTGAGGGCCATTTATTGAAACAAAATCTACCCAAATGGCAGAGTTAGAGCCAAATTAAATGCAAGCTAGCCTTAAAAATCTAGAAGAGGTTGTTTGATACAGGGAAGGACAAGACAAACCCTAGCAAAGCAAGTTTGCTTGGGTTGGAATAGTACTGGTATGGGTAACCTCCCAGGAAGTCCCAGCTAATAAGTGCAGGTTTGCATTTGAGCCCTGATCCTCACCAGCTCAAAATCAAAAATGTTGCACTCTGTTAAAAGAAATTGAGCCAACGTGCAATTGAGAAAGGTAAACCCTCTGGCCAGCTCAAAATCAAAAATCAGTATCTGGCCATCAAAGCAGTGTAGCAAAGGTTTATAACATTAAGTCAAGACAACATTCTGGATCTTCTACTGATGTCCTATTTGGTCTTTTTTGTTATCAGGAGTTTCCAGACACAACCAATTTTTTTATTACTTCATTTTTGGACCATATTTTGTTCCACAAAAGAGAAAACCGTAAGAGTGTGTTTTTTTTAACTCCAACCCTAATGTTACTACTAACTGTTTGCACATTCTATGGGTGGTGATCCATCTGCCTAAGTTTGTGAGCTTTTACAGCATATATGTAATGAACCTAAACCGATCAGTGCTGAAACTGCTGAAAATAAACTGATGATGCTATGAACTGAAATTCTGAATAACTGAAACTGATGAAATTTGAAACTACTGGAAATACGGAACAGAATGTGCTAGAAAATCAGAGAAGTGCTAAAAATGTTAAAAAGAGTTCAAGGCCAAACTGCTATGAAGTGGGAATCTAAATCCATTGGAGAAACCGAAATAGAAATCTGGTATGCTGGAAAACCTAGGGCATTACCCCAAATTCTGCACATATATGGAATCCGAACTAACTTACACTAAAGTAATAGTCAGATTTGGTTCCTTTAGAGTAAATTGCATAGAATTGTTACTTTCCAACGTTCTGGATCTCACTACTGGATCCATTTCCGGGAAAAGAAGACTGATGCCAGGATAACAATTTTACACAGTTGACTCCATGAGAACCCTACTCAAAACATAGATTTACTGGAAGGAAAACATAGTGCTGTTTGATAAAACTGGAAAGAAAACACAGCTGTGTGTAATATTGTAGAAAATAGAAGAGGCAGAGCCTAGGAGAGAAGAGAACTCTACCGAGAAGGTATGCAAGGCAATATGGACACCACCATTGGCGCAGGCATCCAAGTGCAGTGCATCGTAGTCTACTGGTGAGGAGAAGCAATTGTCAGTTGGCCCAGGCATCCAAATGCAACGGATCATAGTCTAGTGGTAAGGAGAAGTAATTGTTGGATGCAAGCACCACTGAATTGGATTCCAAGACAAGGGTTTTCTAAGCTTGATGGTGCATTTCCCCTGCATTAATGGGAAGTGATTGTTTTAACCAATTTACATGGAAATTTTGAGCAAGCTTCATGGTTGGCCAAGGGGTTGTGGTGTAGTGGTAATGAGATATTGGCGAGAGCATGATCCAATTTACAATCCTCTTCACCGCACTAGACCAACCCGTTACTCTAGCAGATATGAGGTGCCATTGTGGTGTAACGACTATGTCTTGAGAATGTGGTGCAAGACTACCCACTCAGCATTAAAAGGCACGTATAACCTTACCCAAGATTTACCAAGAAAACGAAAAAAACATAACTTAGGAAAAAAATACATAAAGCATCCAAAAATGATAAAAAAATATAGAAACTGCAGCAATACTTACAGAAAACATGACCAGAAGGCCACGTAGATCATCTGCTTCATGTCTGTCCAAAACAGATGGGTATTCCTGTGAACTGAAGTCCTCCATCAACAAATCCAAATGAGGAGAGCCCCAGGCAAATTGCACATACACAATCCCCTTCTCCTCATCCAAATAATAACTGATTTTCTTCTTCTTAACCCAAGTTGCTCTAGTCCTTCTGCTTGAACCCTTAAAACCATAATTAGTTTCCTTAGCCCCATTTTCATTTTCTTCTTCCTCTTCCTCCTCCTCCTGCTGCTGCTCCTGTGGGGCTTCTTCTTCAAGGTCAAAGAGGTCCCTGTCTCTATTACCAGAGCCAAATATGTGGGCATCTAGAAGCCTGTTCAGTAAGTGGGTTACATCATCGTGGCTCCTCCCCACCACGCCCACTACAACAACACCATTTGAAGTTGATAGGGATGGTAACGATGAAGATGGTATTGTTGTTGAAGTTATAGAAGGAAGTGAAGGCAATGAGTCGGTAGATGTGGAAGTGGATGAGGGCCTGGTGAGTACCCTTAAGCTCAGTCCACTGCTTGTTTCCATTGCTCAAATGAATTGCAATGGAGATTTTCTTTGATAACCCAATTTCAATGCAATTAATTAAGGATGTGAACAGTTTGTGCAGATTTGTAAATGATCCGGCACTGCTTCTCAGCAAAAATTATGTACCATTTACAGCTAATTGGAGCAATCTTTCCTTGTCCAGAAAAATTCATAATCCAATTTCAAGTTCATTTACCATTTGGAACCCCGTAATTTATATAGAATATTGTTTATTGTGACTTCTTTGTCGTTTCTTTTTTTCCCAACCGCTTAGCATCGGTTAGTTTCCTTACTAAAGTTACTCTAAACTTGTTTATGTGAGGAAGCATTCTCCATCAAATGAACTTCCTCTATATATATATTGTGGCTTTTTTTAATTGGAACTCATTGAAAAAATCCAATATAAATAGTTATAATATAAAGATGGTTGGTTGGTAAACAATAAAAATCTTAGTTAAGTATAATAATATAAAGGTAAAATCAAAGTATGAGATCATAAGTGAGAAAGTTAAGTACAAATCATAATATTAGAAGGAAATGGAGATAGATCATCTTTAAGACTTTGAGTACCTCTGGAAAAGGTTTCAGTGTAAGGAGGATTAGGGGCCACCCACCCATCCTAAGTGGCCTCAAAAGGAGCCAGAGAAACTATGATTCCCCAATCAAGAGGCGATGACCCATAAAACTCCACTAGCTCACCACATTGCACAAGTGAAGTCCACGAAGATGAGCCAACAAAAAAAATCCACATAGCAACGGGTCACCCCCACTAAGGAGGAGGGGAGAGAAGCGAGGGATCAACTCCACTGACGTTTGGGTGCCAATGGAAAAGTGCTATGCAAGGTATGGTCAAGAGGAACACAACTCATGGTGTACAGAGCACTCCCCTAATGGTTAAGGAGCTCATGTAGATGTTGAAATTATGAAGCCACCTTCTTCACTTGTGCTTGGATATGTAGAAAAGCCGAAGAAATAACAAACATTTTATCATCAACAAAAAAATTGCATAGAAAGCTCTTCTTTGTTAGAAATAGTTGAATTTTTAGACTTCCACAGTTGAAACAAAATAATAACTCCAAAAAAATTCCACATAAAGGCAGTGTATGAAGGCCACAGAGCATTGTCCCAAAAAAATTCATTCGTTGATTGAACGATTGTTGCTGATAATCTTGAAATAGACTATGAATCCATTGTTAGGCAGTTTGGGCTCTCATACATGTCTAAAAAGGCGCTTGAAGGTCTCAAGTCAAGAGCAAGCTGGGCACTTGGGGTTAGGAATCCCAATGTGCTTGTGGCATTCTCCAAGAGGAAGACTTTGATAAATCAAACACTAGAATTTGGGCTCAAGCTTGGCATTCCAAATTTTGTTGAGTCTAGCAAGCCACATTCGAGGTGAGGAATTCAGAATCCACTACTTATTAAGTTTACCCAAAGTCAAATAAAATGGACTCATGATCTGACACAGGAGTCTTAGACAGTAATTTCATAAGGCGGTGTTGAAATTTCACCCCTTGTCCTTCCACTAGGCATGAGGGGATTGCAGAACCATCATATGAAGTATGACATCTTGCATCAATTTTTGAATATGTTAAATCTATGGAAAGTCTATAGTTAGCAACTTATATTTGATTTTTAAAGAATACCATGGGATCTAATCACGAGAGAAAAATATGTTTGGAATGGTGTAAATTCTTTTTTTTATGCCAAAAGGAGGTTAGAATTGGTGATGACAAGGGACCACCAAAGATTGTGGTCAATAAATGAGAGACCAACTCGAAAACCATCTCTACCCACTTTAGAAAAGGTTTCACTTATTCAAAATCTTTCCAGATGCTCTTAGCTGCAAAGGATCATTCTATCTCAATAGGGATAGAAGTAATCAAAACAGCGTGAAATCCAATGTTTTTTCAATAATTCCTTCCATAAGGAGCACTTGTAGATATGCAATGTCTTGGGATAATTTTCCAAGCCTTATTCCTCTCAATTGTCCTTACAATCCACTTAGCACAAAGGGTAGTGATATGTCTATAAATATCAATAATGTGTATTCCTCCTTTGTCATAGGGAAGGAAACAAATGTCCCAGCTAATATGTGGAAACATCGAGTTTACTTAGCGTTAGCCCAAACAAAATCTCTAAACACCTTTGCTAATTTTTCATACAAGGTTTTTGAATGAGCCCAACAAAAAGAATAATAGACATGGGTGGCTACAAGAGCCCTGAAACTTCCCTACAAGAGAAAGAGGCTTTGTAATTAGGTAAGTGATTTTATCTCCACTTTTTCAAAAACATACTACTAGAGCATAGAGGGGGAGCTATCAAAGGCAAAGGGAATACCGATAAATGTGAATGTCTCCCATTTTTGGAACCACTTTCATTGATGATTTTGGAGCCACTAAGGCAAGGTTACCATTCTAACTATAACCTTGGGTTTTGGCCCACTATAGGCTCGATGCAAAACATGTTAAGGCAACAAGGTAGCTCTTTGAATGAGGATTTGTGTTCTGCAAGTATGAGGAAAGAGTCATCTATAAAATGCCCATTGATGAGCTGAGAGGAGTGATCAAGAAGAAGAATTTCATTAATAAGCCCACGATCTGCTCTATGATCCAGTAGATGACCAAATGTTTCAACAGTGAAGACATACAAAGCTACAACAAAAGGGAAACCTTTTTTTTAATGGAGTAAAAAATCTCAGAGCTAGAAAACTTGTGACCATTAATAGTGAGGCAAGTTGAAGCTTAAAAAATAGAGTCTAATTTGTCAAAAGAAAAAAGTTACCAAAGCCTAAAGCTTTAAGCATGGCGAGGATAAAGGGCCACTCGATCCAATCATAAGTGTTTTCAAAATCGAGCTTGAGAAAGATGGTCCTCTATTGAGATACACAAGCCTATTCCATTCCTTCCCAAACTACAACAATAATATATACGTTTACCTTCATTTGGTAAACCCTATTTGTTCTAGCTTGATGATTGTAGCAAAAATGTAGCAAAGGCAGAGCCTTAAGGTTTTAGCTATGATTTAATAAGAAACATTCAACAGGGTGATTGGGCACCAACTAGTAATGAGATTAGGATCACCCTATCTTGAGAATAAACTTAATGTTACCTTTATTGATGATGGCCCCTGAAGATTTATTATTTGGGGCTTTTTTGTAAACCTAAAGCAAATCAAGACCCACAAATTGCCAAGTGGATTTTTAAAATTCACATGGAAAGCCATCCACCCCTAACACTTTATCATTAACCATGCATTTCACAACAATAAAGAGTTCATCAAGAGAAAGAGGGGAATCATAGAGTTTTCGAGCCGAAGGGATTAACTACAAGGCACGACATCTAAACACTCATGCGATGCCTTTACTCCCTTTGTTGTATTCTCTTAGGCTTGGAACACAATTTTATAATGGTATAAGAAGGCCAAGGAGATCTCTAGTAGGTTGGTGAGATAGTTATGTGCTATTCTAATGGTATTAATTTTCTCCTTGGCTTGTTTGGCCTTAAGATATTTGATTTAATACATAGATTCATGGTTACCAATCTTAAGACAATGCAATCGAGCCCTAATTTGAGCACCTTTTCCAATACAACTTTCACTAAATTTTATCATGTGTTCAAGTGTAGCAACCATGGCTTGTAATTGAGTATCAAAGGGTATTTACTTAGGCAAAGAAGAAATGTTGTGGTATTCCTTGAATACAACACCATTGGCATGCTTTCGAACTTATGCAATCTACCTGTCATAGTGCTAGAGGAGGGAGGCGATGTGGTCGATCGTGTCATTCCACCACTCAACCCAACTAGTAGCATATGGTGGATGTGGAAGCAGGCTCCATACTCTAGTAATGAGTCAAATAGTGCCCTCATGGCTGAGAAGTGATGTATTTATAAAATTGACTACGAGGTACTTTTTGAAGGTCACTTCCCCATTCAGTCTACAAGTGATTGGACTATGATCATAAAAGAAAACTTATGGGTGAACCGTGATAGCTTTCTCATTTAAAACACAAGAGGAGAACACATATTGCTCAAAAATCATTGATTGGTCTAATTATTTGAGGACTTAATTGGTGTCAACTCAAATGTTAGACCAAGTAAACCATGGTTTGATCATTAATAAATTTTGTCAAAAGAGAGGGTACACCAAGTCCAACAATTTTTAAACAATACCAAGTTTCATATTCCCCTACTCACCATTGCATAGGGACGACATTAACTTTGTCCTAGTGGCTCTCAATCATATTCAAATCACCATAAATCAGCTATGTGGGAAAAGACAAATTATTAGTGAGCCATCTCCGTAATGTCATTCTATCAAGGCCATCATTAGGAACATTTACATTAAGAACACTTAAAGAATGTATATCAACATCAAGCATAACCTAATGTGATGGGTATTTTTCTAATGTGATAACTAAGAAATAAAATTTTAGTGGAATTAAAATACTAGTGCCACCACATCCATCTTCATGTGAAGTGTAAAAGTGTGATGTGTTAGGGTTGATACTTCTTAGAGAGGTATGTAGAATAAACCCTGAAAACTTAACTTCTTGCAAACATATAAAATATAAAATGCACAACTATTGATAAATGTTGTGCATAGGGAATTTACAACAAGACTCGCTGAGACCTTAAACATTTTGTTAGGAAAATCCTTGTGAGTACTCGCATGGGTTAAGAAGCTTTTATAAAACTATGTCTAATAAGTGTTTTTGGCTAGAAGCTCATTGTCTATTTGTGGGAAATTGTTGGACAAATAAAAATCTAAAGCATAATGCTTTACACAGGTTGAGATTTATAAGTAAAACAATTGGAGAAGCAAAATTGGTTTGATAATCAGTTCATGTCCCTCAGACTTGCTTGTGCTTGTTGATGTCCCATCCATCAAATTTCTCGTACAAATTTGAGAATAGATCAAATTTCCATTTATCTGGGCACAATATAATTGTCTATAATTTAGAGCTATACATATGTAATCTCTCCCAATTTATTGTACATGAATGAATTGAATATAGAAGATTATTATGTATGTGTGCATTTGTTTTGTTATGCATAATTATTAATTTGTGTTTATATTTTGATAATCTATACTAAAATCTTACACATTCCATGATAGCAGATTCATTAAGTATAACTCTCCACATTTAATTCTCATTGTCCATCCTCTAAGTCTTCCTTTGAGTGAAGTGTTGAAAAATTATTACCCGGTAGTAGTTTTCGGTGTGGTAATAAAAAATCCCTTAGTGATAT